>OZ024835.1:14403265-14516105 GCA_964016985.1 Anodontia alba | reverse complement strand
ACAAGTCTATGTTATGTACATCCGTCATGTTCTCCTATGAAGTACAGTGAAAAAAGAGGTACAGGGCTTACATTACAGAGTGGATTTTCAGAATTTCACAGATGAGGGTTAAGAAATCTTTTGTAATTTGGAGTTGCATCAGAATTAAGGGTGAGGTTTCGCATCCATGCTTTTTCTACTGACCGTCCCCAAGGCGGTGCCCCTGTTGTAGTTCTTCCATGTTTGTGTGTCGGTGGGTTCATATGTGGCGTTTTTTTTTTTTGTGCGCGTGTGTGTGTGGGGGTGGGGGTGGGGGTGGGGGATGAAGGGGGTGTCAATGTTGTAAACCCCCGGAGAATGGATACCCAGCCTTTTCATTACAGAAGAATTGGCTTTTCACCGACTACATGCGTTCCTAAAACATATAGCCCTCTCAGTGGACCTCTCCACTACTCTTGACATTTCCATTTAGGTTATAATAGTTCGTCTGTCATTACTGACAATGACCAATCTTGCGAGAAATGCAACTGTTCTGTGTTCTAAGTTGGCTGTTTAGACCCGAATTCGAGCTCTAAACTGTCTGTTGCAGATGGAACAACAGAGGTCAGAGCAAGACAGCTCTGTTGGCGATACCTTATCTCTGGCTTTGCGCTGTGCACGTTTCTGTTCGGCATCGCTGATTCTTTTTGCCTCATATTCACTAGCACCTCTTCTGATGAGGCCTCGCCACTTTACTCGGTCCTGTGCAATTTGTTCCCACGACTCTGTTGGAATGTTGAAATCCTTGTGGGAGGCTTTGAGGGTGTCTTTGTATCGCTTCTTCTGACCACCGTCTAGTTCTCCATAGAGGATTTTATTTGGCAAACGTTCCTCAGGCTTCCTGGTAACATGGCCTGTCCATCTTAACTGTGCCAGTTTCAGAAGAGTATGTACACTCTGCATCCCTGCCCTTTTCACGACTTCTGTGTCTGGAATCCTGCCTTGCCACTTAATCTTTAAAAATTTAGGTTAACCCTAAACTGGCTCCAGTCTCCACTGACTAAATATTTCTTCTTATAATCCTGTTTGATAATCCCATAAAATAATATCATGACTATAAAGGCTGGTCACTAGTGAGCAGCCCTTTATAGTCATGATATTATTTTGGCTTTATTTTAGTGGAATATCAAACAGGGTTATAAGAAAAAGAAATAGTCGCTGGAGACTGGAGCCAGTCTAGATAAACCTATTCACCCTAGAGTTTCTGAGATGGATTCCTTCTGTCTTTGGATTTGGACAGGTCCATAAATAGGGCTGTGAATAAAAAAATGGAGAACAGGATGACAGATGACAAACAGTGTAGATCCTGATAAGATCGTCTTATTTGGATCTACGTTGTTTGCAAAAGTATCTGAATTGGTTTTCAAGGCCGAAAATATTAAAGTGCCATATTGACGTAAATGTGTTGACACGCCGTTAAGCTGATCTGGATCTTTACTGTTCGCATAAGGCCCGAAGACACATTTTCTCATAACGAGGCTCAGCACAGATGTACTGGTGCGTATTCCGGACTGGACTGCGTAGATGTGCACAAAATTTGGGCTTTCACAGTCATATATTTACATGTATATGAAGGCGGTTGACCGTACAAGCTATGGCGTGAGAGAAGACGTACCTTCTGACACATGCGTCAAACGAAGACTCAAATCAGTCTGCGCATCCGCGCAGTCTGATTAGAGTCTTCGTTCGCCGCATGGCGGACACTTTGCATCATTTGGTATCCAAAATGCGCCCGGTGACGATTCTGATCAGACTGCACGAGGGTGCAGACTGATCTGAATCTTCACTGGGCACACAAGATGTAAGGTACGTTTTCTGACGTTGCGGCTTCGCAGCTATTGAGATAAACAGAGTGAATTGTTGAGTCAGTCCGTCTGTTACTTATCCCCTTATTAATTATTTACATGTACTCAAATGAGCTGAACCGTGAGAAAAATGTTCCTTTGAACATGTGCACACAACGAAGGCCTTGCTCAGTATGTGCATCCGCGCATTTTGGTCCTTGTCCTTGCTGTCCGCATGAAGAAACATTGCAGCCTTGGATGTTCAAAGAATGCCCAAAAGTGGATTTTGGTTGCGTAGACTGATAAGGGTCTTTGCTGAAGGTACCTTTTCTCACGTTGTTCGAATGTACCTTTTCTAAAGTTAAAACTCAATTACTTATTTTAATTTCTTCATAGATAACCTTATTTATTAAGAAGTTTGGCATGCAACTTATCAATCATTTTATGAAATGAAAATGAAGTACCGCAGCCTTCGTTGTAGATTTCAACTGTTTATAAACAAATAAATAAAACAAATAAATAATGGCTCTTTCCTACACTTAATCAGAAGTAAACTTGAGGTAAAACCACGTAAACGATAAACTTAAGTTGGGCAAAAAATATCCTTCTGTCCATCGCCACTACTGTACGAACTGCTATGTCAAAAACAAAAAAAAAAAAAAAAAAAAAAAAAGAAAAAACGTACTTCATTACGAAAACACGCCTATTCAAATATACCGAAACTTTTACAACCAGGAAAGGAAAATTTTCCGATAAAAAATTCTGATATTTTTCATAATTCTGCTCAAAACATAGATTGTGAGTACACGTTAGAATCGCCTCGGTGAGGCGGTTTTTAACGAGTACCCACAATATGTGGGTTTTTAGCAAAATAAGAAGAAGAATGTATACCCCTGTAAACCCCAGTTTTTACTATATAAAAGTGGGGTTTAAGGGTGTCATATAGGCGTGTTTCCGTGATACCTGACATGTGCGCCCCGCGCAGATTCTGATCAGCATCTTCACTGGGCATATATTTGGAAAGCCAATGATGCAAAGTTTCTTCATGAAGCCTGAAAACGAAGATTCCGGTCAGACAGCGCTGGCTGCTTTGAGTCGCTCCTCATTTGGCGCACATGCCGGAAGTTACGTTTTCTCACCATTACGAAAACACGCCTACACAAACATACTGAAAATTTCACCTCCAAAAACTGAAAGTTTTCAGATAAAGATTCTGATATTTTTCATATTTCGGCAAGGCGGTTCTAACGAGTACCCACAATCTATGTTTTTGAGCAGAAATAAGAAAAATAATGTTTACCCCTGTAAACCCCAGATTTACTACATAAAACTGGGGTTTAAGGGGGTCAACATTATATAGGCGTGTTTTCGTGATGCAGTACCACTCATACGTTTTTTGGTTTTTGTTTTTGTTTTGTTTGTTTTTTTGTTGTTTTTTTTTTTTTTTTTTTTTTGCAAACAGCATGCAAGATATACTTGAATTGTTACTTGAATTGTTATTCAGCTAATTTTGAAAAAAAAAAAAAAAAAAAAAAAAAAAAAACAACAAAAAAAAAAACAACAAAAAAACCAACAAACAAACAAACAAAAAAAAACAAACAAAAAAACAAAAAAACAAAAAACAACAAAAAAACAAAAAAACTAATTTTGAAGAAATAATTAGCTTCAACATATCTTTTCCAGTTACGCTTATCATAGGTTCATATACAAATAAAGCACACAAAAAAAAAAAAAAAAAAAAAAAAAAAAAAAAAAAAAAACACAAAAAAAAAACATTGCTAAAATATAATTATAAAATATAATTATGATGTTAAAATATAATTATGATGCTAGAATATAATTATGATGTTAAAATATAATTATGATGTAAATTGTAATATTTTTTCGTATTTTAAATTTATTGGAACAAAACTGCCCGAAATCATTTTACTTGTCTGCAGGTCGTGCAAAATGGAAATCGCCGTATGTCATCAATCGTATGGGCAGAGGCTTATTATGACAGAATTTTGTGTATACATTGATACTGAGAAGTCAAGTACATTCAAAATATTAGTTTTTCTATTGTTTATAAGCGTTTTTTTAGTGAAAAAAAGCGTCTTTTTGTTTTTTGTAGCTATGTTATGACATATCTCTCTCTCTCTCTCTCTCTCTCTCTCTCTCTCTCTCTCTCTCTATATATATATATATATATATATATATATATATATATATATATATATATATATATATATATATATATATATATATATATATATATATATATATATATATATATATATTTACGGTAGTACACACACCATTAATATTATCCATTAACAAAGTAGTTTAGAAAGCCGAACTTGTTAAGTGGATTTTAAGGGAGATAACTAGCCTTGGACTACAGATATGCTTTTAACAGATAAATACAAGAATAGATTTTATTAGGCAAATGTGTAATATTTTGATTTGAGAGAACAATTCCAGAAATTCGACATTTCTTTTTTCATTTGTTCTAGGGTTTTAATACTACAACGTTGTTTAGAAGGATTTTTTAATAATTACTATAGGTTAATAGTCGAAAGACCATATTATTTTTATTTTGTACTGATTTATAATTGATGTCCCACACTGAACACGTTACTCCTTACCATAAATTTTACTACCCGCGCCTAACAGACCGTTAGGCGTGTCCATCTTCGGATGGATGTTGATGTGTCAAAATTGCTGATTCTTTGAAACCCTCGTGATTAGAGGGTAAAAATCAAAAAACAGTAGAACAAAAAAATAAAAGCAAACAGAAATATAGATATGTATATCCGTAGAAATGATCACATGTACCCAGTTGTTCATAGCGTCGTCAGCCTAACGAGCTCGTTAATGGTCAAAATGTTAACTGTTCTAGTAAGTTCAATTTCTAATTCATTGGTATTTTTGCTGAAAAAAAAAAAAAAAAAAAATGTGAGTAGCTTTCGCAATTTTTTTTTTTCAGCAAAATTAGTTTTTAACAACTGGGCCCCGAATGATTGTGTTCTTGGGTATTCTATAACCGTCCGTTAGCGAAAATGACCACAATTCATAAACCGTTGGGAATACATTACGAAAACATGCCTATTCAAATATACTAAAAATTTCACCACCAGAAACTGAAAAATTTCAGATAAAAATTCTGATATTTTTCATATTTCTGCTCGAAACATAGATTGTGGGTACTCGCTAGAACCGCCTCGCCGAGGCGGTTCTAACGAGTACCCACAATCTATGTTTTTGAGCAGAAATAAGAAAAAATAATGTAAACCCCAGTTTTACTATATAAAAGTGGGTTTTAAGGGGGTCAAAATTATATAGGCATGTTTTCGTAATGTTTGAAAAAAAAAAAAAAATGCACCTTAATGCAAAGGAATTACCAAATGCCATTTTTCATTGACCGAGGGAAAGCTAATGACAAAATTATTTTCTGTAGCTTATTTCTAGAAAGTTAGTGAAAATGCCAATAACTTTGATCGTTAGGAATATTTTGATCATTTTTCGCACAGAGACTGACCCCGACAAGCTTTAGCCAGTGGGCTTACCGAGTAGCATTTTCCATTGCCCGGGACTAATCCAAGACCAAAAATGTGAAAACACATCCACAACTAATCGTGCACTTCTACTGAATGTTGATTTCTATTCATCTTTCTTACTAACTAGCATTCCTGTACATGTATACATAGGCTAGGCCTATATATAATATTTCAGAAACCCAGTAGATAAATACAGCAACACTTCAATGACTCGAACATCGAAGGCCCTTTACCTTGGCTGATTCGAACTCGTTTTAGAATCCCCAAGAATTTTTTTTCCGACAGCTCAAGAAAAAAAGTATTTAGGTATGTCCTCGGGAAATTTTCTTATCTTACTATGAAACTGTATGTTGTTAATATTCTTTAGAATTGCCTCATCGAGGCTATTCTAATGAGTTCACTCAACATTACATTATTTTTAGGGGATCGAAAAGACCATCACGAAAACATGCCTATATAATTTTGACCCCCTTAAACCCCACTTTTATATAGTAAAACTGGGGTTTACAGGGGTATATATTATTTTTCTTATTTTTGCTAAAAAACATAGATTGTGGGTACTCGTTAGAACCGCCTCATCGAGGCGGTTCTAACGAGTACCCACAATCTATGCTTTGAGCAGAAATGAGAAAAATATGAGAAATTTTCATCTGAAAGTTTTCATTTTTTGGTCGTAAAATTCTCAATATATTTGAATAGGCGTGTTTTCGTAATGATCCCTAAATTTTCCCCATCATATGTAACTCTCGAAGTGACTATCAGTGTACATGTAGTTGTCCTTCCTGATTACAGCGGGAAACCATATTTGATCATATTTGGGTTGTGTCCAGTAAGTCTGTCTGTACCATTGTTGACAGATAATCGATATATGTGATACTGCCAAGAGCTACCCCCACAACCTATTTATAACACTATTTGTTGGGGTCCAAAGCATAAACCGTGTTAGTTCAAAAAACCGTGTTATATTCAAACAAAAATGTATAGATTATATAGAAAAATGACCATTTATGGTCATTCTTCTATATAATCTATACATTTTTTGGGATCCATATTTGAACCGTGTTGTATCCAAAACCGTGTTATAGCAAACCGTGTTATAAAGAGGTTAATGTGTATATGGAAAAGGCAAATACACAGGTATCAAACACACAGGGATTCGCATTAATTCGCTCAGGACGATTTTGTGTCAAATAGTGCGTTTTTATTGTTTTTTTTTTTTTTTTTTTTTTTTTTGTCATAAAAATGACATTATAAATCTGTAATAGATCTTAACAAAATTTATGTCACTGTTAAAAAAAAAAAAATAAAATAAAATAACTAGAATTTTCATTTATAACTTATGAAAAGCGGTTGCTTAAAATAGAATATTGGAGTTTTAACCTTTTCACCAATCTGCGGAGACATATATAACCCCTTTGATTCACAATTTTACTATAAATGAGATAAATGAATGCGTAAACTTTATGGCAAGTATACACTCGAACTTTAATAACTCGAATATCTTTGGAATCATGTAAATTTGTTCTAGACATGGGTAGTTCGAGCCACTGAGGGTAAACCATAGGCAAATGAATATAATTTGGGGATGTTTTTTTTTTTTTTTATTTATTTATTTATTTTTTTTTTTTGATGTTCTATAAAATAATGGTATGTTAAGTGCACATACAACGTACAATTCAAGTTAAAAGAAGAAAAAAAAAAGCCTAAAATATCTATAAATGTTTGCTTTCTTGGGCTAACATGAGAAATTCCTAGCGACTCAAAAACGAGTTCGAATCAGCCATGGTAAACGAGCCATCGGTGCAATGACAAAATTGTTGTTTTTAGCATACCAAGTAGTTGCGGTCATGATACCAAAGCCGTAATCCAAACTCATAAATCCATAAACGAATGACGAATCAGAATGTTCAGACCAACAGACATGGACCCCAGAACAAAGGGTGTAATCAGGCATCCGCGGATAGTAAGCATTACTTGGTAAGCTAGCTTCGCCCACCATGCCCATAGGCCTGAACGAAGGAAATATCGGTAAAAGCGTATGTCCTGGATTTGGGAAGTCTACTTATGGCGCTTCAAGGGAGACAACAGCCTAGATACTTAGTAATGCTGAAGCTACACAGTTTTGTCCCTTACAAAAACAGTGAACCGGGTCCGCTGGAAGGGCGCTTAACCTTGTGTATTCTGAGGTATGTATTCCACTAAATCCTGGATCAGGCTGCACAGGCAGTTCTGCCTAGTCAGTCAATATTCTGCTACAAAGTTGTTACATGTGGTGATGTGTTATCAGGGAATGAAGTCACATATGACGAAGATTTGTCAGGAAATGAAACCCAATGCACAGCTCTAAAATCCCTTCTTCAAGACGCGGCTTAATAATCTCTGGTTTAGATCACCCGGCACGCGGACCGCGTGCATACACAAGTTTTATTGCGACAGTTGACTTGTGTGCACAGTTTCGAGAAAAAAAGAACTTATAGTCTAAAAGGATTAATTCATAAATGCACTAAAAGTAATTTTGGATAGTTAATCAGAATAAGCGCAACTTTTAACAGACACAGAAGTCTGCTCTATTCACAACGCAGTGCCATCTGTCTTCAAGGTTCGCGTGGCGTCGCAACGGTGTCCCAATGTAAATGGTGGCATCGCGGCGCCGCCACACGCACAAATTCGTTTGTCGGTAAGCATCCTGCGCACAGCATCGTGAACGGTGACACCCTAGTTTCGATTAGCCAATTTGAACCGGTATTTTTACATCAACCCTTGTCCTGCTGAAACCGGATATATCAGTGAAAATCCAGATCAGTTGTCTGAAGAAGCCAACTGATCTGGATCTGCACTGTTTTCTATTCAGTATATGAAATTATGTCAACAATCTGGATCAAGGAATCTGATTGGCTGAAATTTAGAAGTGGGCGGGTCATCCTAATTTATTCAGCATGGCAAAAGTTAAAAGTAACTGGATACACAGAGATTTTGCTGACATCTTAAGGGCAGCAACTTTGTTAAAATTGTTTTTTTCCCTTCTGAAAAGGGGTTCAATCTGAAACAAAAGAGAAATTGCCCCATAAGGACACAAATTCTTACCTTTTAGAGAAAAGCTCCCCCTTTTTTTATAAGGGGGTTACCAAATACTAAAGGAAGTCGCAAAAGTTATCTGCCTTGGCTGAAATAACGGAAAATCTGCCAAGTATATCCAGTGTCTCTTAATAAAGGTAGAAAACTTTTGCAAGCAGAAATTTGTTTCCATAGTATTTGAATACTTTAAAAATGGGGGCTACTCTAAAAGGAAAGAATTAAGGCACGAAACTGTTTCCATATCAGAGTTGTTTCCCACTGATATTGTCCCAAAATCCCCATATAAATCAAATTTCTTACAACTGGTAGAACAAGATTAATTAGTTATCAGTATTGGAATCTTAACAAATGTGCAATTGCATTGAAATTAATCTAGTTAATTTAACATTAAACATAAACCTCTTAATCAGGTGTTCCTTTATGGGCTTGTCCGGAAATATGTCCCATTTGCTCCTCTGGCCCTGTCTCCTGCTTACATGTATAACAGTTTTAAGTGGGACGAATCACACGCCTACCAAACGAATGAATGCTTAACCATCGGTTAAGAACGTGAAATAATCAGAGCGACATCGGTTAGGCATTCGATGACTCAAAAAGCTAAACAAACTTTGCAAAGTTTGTTTACCTTTTTTGAATCATCGAATGCCTAACCGATATCGCTCTAATTGTTTTACTTTCTAAACCAATGGTTACGCATTCATTCGTTTGGTAGGCGTGAATCAGTCGGCTTTGACGTCATTGGTTTCATGTTACAATAGAGAATTTTTCATATGTAATAAGAGTACATGTATAACGAATTGAATGCGTGAATTTACATCACAAGATTTACCACGAAACGGGAAACTTAAAGGGAATTGATTGCATTTTCTTGGCCAGCAACCCTGTGTCAAAATTGTTTTGTCGCCTTCTGAAAAGAGATCTTTTCTTTAAGGAAAGAATTTGCTCCCTCTGGGAGCAAATTCTTTCCTTATAGAGTAGATCCCTTTTAAGAAGGAGCTTTGCATGCAATAAAGCAATCAAGAAGTCCCAAAATTGTCTCCCTTGGCGGAAATGGGGAAAAATCTAAGAACTTTATCAAGTTCCCTTGAGAAATATATAAAAAACAACAACAAAAAAAAAAACAAAAAAAAAACCGCTGAGTCAGCGGTTCATTTTGTGTTCTTTCTCACATGCAAGTTAATCTTTAGCACTCTATAAGCTAAATTATTAAACAACAATTTTTGAAATTTATTTTTTTTTCTGCTTTATTCACAATAAAAACGTTTGTTATGTCGTTCAAATTGTTCCCAAAGGAGAAACTGAAACTGTTTTGAAATTTTGTCTACTACTGTATCATTTAATTTTGTTTGTTTGTTTGTGTTAAGGTTATACGACCCAGTCAACCCAACTGGGTCATGTCGAGCGCGTTTACCTAACCACATTTTTACTGGGCAGGCTTAATCCTTTTAGCGGTTAACCAGTATTGTTCACATTCTGTCCACAGAAACTGACCACTGTGGTGTCGTTTTAAAAAAGATAATGCTAACAGAGGAGCGCCTAGGTGGGATCAGCTGGTAAAGTACATGGGTATAGGGGCTTAAACTATGATGTTTTTACTGCTGACCGGTCTATGGTGGCGGTTCTGGTGTTGCTTATTCTTTGTGTGGCCTTGTGGCTTTTCGCCACAAGGCCACACAAAAAATAAACAACACCTATTCTTTGTCCTGTTCTTTGTCCTACTGTTGTGTTTTGTGAATCCTGTCTAGCATTGTGATCACCTTGTAAGCGATGCCACATGGCAGCTGAGGCGAGGGTTGGGATCCCTTAAAGCTAGCTTAAGCCCCCTCCCCCCTCCCCCCCCTCCCCCCCCCCCCCACTCCAGTAATTCATTACTAACCGTTCCAAGGCGATACTTTCATTGCAGGGTACTTTTTGTTAATTGTTGTGTAATGTTTCACTTTCCGATGTTTTTCTTTTAAGAATTTTGTAACTTGATTATATATATATATATATATATATATATATTTTTTTTTTTTTTTTTTTTTTTTTTTTTTGTTATGTTTGGGTGGCAGAGTTCCCACCTTTTGGGGAAAAAAATTGCCAACACTGCATGCCATCTGTTCATTTTGTGGCTGCTTTATTGTATTTGTCTGTCTTTCCTTTGATGTTGGGGGGCTTGATGTGGATCTAATTGTATCAGTTCCTGAGTTCTCTTATTTACTTTGCTTCGCTTTTCGTTGGTTTGGCTTGTGTACCGTCTGTCTTGGTTGGTTTGCTCTTCCACCTGGTGTCATTGGTATACCAATCAACCCTTATCTAGTGACTTTGGACTGGGAAGGCTGTGTTCCCAGATTGTGTCATTTCCTAGTTTCTCTATGTTTACTTTTTTCTAGCATACGTCAACAGAGAAGGACAAGTTCGGGCTATTACGAACACGCCTATTCAAGTACGTATATTGAAACACTGAAAATTTTTAGATAAAAAGTTCTGATATTTTTCATGTTTCTGCTCAAAACATAGATTGTGGGTACTCGTTAGGACCGCCTCGACGAGGCGGTTCTAACGAGTACACACAATCTATGTTTTGATTCTGCTCAAAACATAGATTGTGTGTACTCGTTAGAACCGCCTCGATCAAAATAAGAAATAAGAAAAATAATGTTTACTCCTATAAACCACAGTTTTACTACAATGAACCCTCGTTACAACGATAGCATTTGCTCCGAAAGACGTTATCATTAAAGTGAATTTGCTGTTGTACACAATACTTAATGAGCAGATTGATATGTTAAAAAAGCCCTTATTTTGTTTCTATTTCCTCACAGAACATATATTTCGGATATTTGTTAGAATCGCCTCAGTCAGGCGATTCTAACAAATATCCAAAACATGTGTTTCTTTAAAGTATTGAATACAACAGTCTTGCATAATATTTGACTAATTGTTGCCTCTTAAACGTATGTTTCGTCACAGTTAGAATGTCATTATAACGAATTTGTCGTTGTATCGAGTGTCAGTATAAAGAGGGTTGTCTGCATATAAAAGTTGGGTTTAAGGGGGTCAAAATTATATAGGTATGTTTATATGATGGCAAAGTCCGCTAATTTACACTTATCACCGTGTATCATAGAATCCGGAACTTGGTACCACTTCAGTCGATAAACAACTATAAAAATGGCTGGAATGGCACGTAGCCAGGTCAGTAGAATTTTTTTTTCGATGCCTTTTAATGAGTGTCATCCTTTGAAATGAAAAGTATTAGTTCCTAGAGACATCTGACTGTTGTCCAAGCCCGTGATTTTTCAAAAATATTTCTGTATTTCGCTAAAAACACTTGGAATCCTGCGAGCTTGTACTTTTCAAAACAACGTGTGTCCTCGAAAACATGATCGTTTCAGCATTGTTTAAAGCATTTTCCTGTTCTTTTTGAATGTCAAAACATTCAGCATATTAAGAATCACCTTCGGTATAAGTTTCATTTGCAACGACAATGATTTGACCGAATTATTCTCGAAAACACGAGTTTCTGGGAGTACGGCAATTTGGAAGTTCTGTGTACGGCAGCTTGAAAAACATAATAAATTTATAGTACGGCAACTTGCATCGATATAACGCATCAAAACTGTCCGATTTCCATGCATTATGTTTGTTAAACTTGTCCCTTTGCAGGTTTTAATGCCTTTCACATGTGGCTATTTCCATACATCTTCCAGCCAGTTCAAAGAGACAATTAATCACTTGGTAACATCTCATATAACAAGGAAAAATGTCCTAAAGTCAAGGCGGACCGCGGTTTTAAGAGAATGACCCACAGACTAGTACATGAAATATGGAAGAAATGTGTGTGATTTCCGAACATTTTGCAATATGTTTCATGGTAATCGATCAAGATAAGGAGTTATAAATGTTTTAAAACTGGCCATCCAGAGTCAAAAACGAGGCTGTGGGTGAATATCATAAACTAACAATCAAAAATATTGATTAGCAGCCATTGTTATGCAAGATATTTTAATGCTGCTCTCACATTATGGCGAATATCCTTACGAATATGAAAGAATGTTGAAATTTTTAAATTCGCGGCAGAATAGCCGAAAATGATACGATTGGTCGAGACAAAGACTGAACAAATTAAGGCCCTTACGAATGCTTGCGAAAGCGTGATGAATCATCACTAATACTTGTGAATTTCTAAAGGAGCTTACGTTTCATTAATGATCCATTTTCCAAGCCATGCGAATCTTTTACGAATGATAAGAATAATTACAAATGCTGATGCAAACCTTGCCAATGCTTTCAAACGCATTTGAATAAAGTTAATACACAACGATTGCTTGCCAGTATTCGCTTATCGCCAGTTATTCTTCACATTTTACCAAGAGTAAAGTTGTATTTTAGATGGCATATTTGATCAAGATAACTGGCTTAAGCATTAAATAAGCCGACATAGGTATACATTTTCTTGTGGCACGCATTTATATGCTACGCGTTTCTTATTTTGATGGTTTCTAGAAAATTTCACCATGAGTATACTTTTCTTCTCCAGTTTCTCTATCAATTACTAATAATACGTGCTGCTTCGTTTGCGTGCATGCACGCTCTGAAAATACAGGGAAAATGCTAATGAATACTCTACAAATGCCTTACCAACGTTAAAAGTGTAACGTGCAATCAATACGAACAGCTTGTCAATTCTTAAGAATGCGTTGCGAAAAAAGGAGAATGTGCTTTCCTTGCGAATATAAGGAGCATGTTTCTAATATTTGTAACACCCACAAAACGTCAGCGAATGCTTATGAACGCTTGTGAATGTTTGACAATCATTTTACGATCATTACGAATTGGCGACGAATGACATTCGCAAGCACATTCGCCATAGTGTGAGAGCACTATAAGAAATGGGGAATTTCCACTCCTTTCACCAGTTACAAAGGACAACGTGCATTAACAGAATTTTTTTGGCCCCTTGGGCCATCCATAAAAATTGTTTGTTTGCTGTCCCCCGACCGACTCACTATTTTACCCCCACTCAAAAATTTATTGAGATCTGGCGATTTTTTCACACATTTTTATTGGGAAAAGTCTTTATGATTCAATGTTAGTTTTAATTTTGAACATCACTCTGACAATAATTCAAATGTTTTACTTAACAGCGGAGAATAGATCATTAACTACTAGGCATTGAATCCACGAAGATTATTTAACATCACAAGTTTATAAAAAAAAATCACCTACCTACCGACCCACCCTGAGAATTCTGGGTAGGGTGACAGCAAACAAAAATATTTTTAAGGATTGTCTTGTGATGCCAACAAATTAAAGTTGTAGTCAAGAAATTTCTTTGAGCTGATTTTTTTTTTTTTTTAAATAAGATCAATGATCCTTCTGTCCAAGTTCACTAACATTCAGGTTTTGTGGTTGCTATGGTAACAGAAAATGGCCGCCGAAGTAGCCTAAATCCTGTGAAATCGAGTTTTTTGGTTTGAATTCCCCTCGTTACAGCACGTTTTCAAAAATTAAATACAAGCACAGCTGAATATCAAAAATATATTTTTCATTCTGTACATTTGATGAGGTTTAGAATCTGTTAAAATATCTTTTCAAAAGTTGTAATCAGCTATGCTTTCTCCAAAGCCATCCACAACAAAATTCCCGATCCCATAAGAATTATGTTTATGCAGGGAGCACATTTTGTAGGGAGCGTAGTGTGACTGTACAGAGTTCCGTTAAGCATAAAAGGTGTCTGCGAGCCCTCAATAAATCAAAATTCAAATGCGCATGCTCAGTCAGAGGGCTATGGGTCCAATGGGTCCAGTTCTTTTGTTGATTTTAGATAAGACTAGGCATAACTTGCCCCAGAGTTGAGATTTTGATGAGTCGGTGGTGGCTGGAGGGGGAGCGTTGCTTCTGGGTGCCTTGGGTTGGCCTCATTTGCAGATTGTGGCGTTCCCTGAACCGCATCGCCCACTATTTGGCGTATTGTTTCTTGTCAATGCTAATCGCCGTACAGTTAGTGAAAAAGTCGCCGTCCTGTACTTCTGTGGAGTGTCGCAAGTTGCCGTACTCAAGTGCTTCGCGATTTTTCCTGTTTTCATCGAGTTCCAGAACAGTTCGGAGAAAAATGTTAAATGAATATGAACAGCAGGCATGGCAATGCGTGTGGGACATAATGAAATGGAATTTATCGCAGTTGTTTGTGCGATAAACGGGCGTGTTACAAAGATGACACATATTTTTGCGGTACCAGGCTTCTCGTTTTGCACTGAAAAATGAACTTTAAATCATTTTCATGAGATTTCATGGGGTGCATTTAAAACTAAAATATCTTCGATAAATGAGGAATGTTTATTTAGTGCACGATACCTCGACAGAACATTATGATAAAGGATTTTCTTACCCTGGACATAATCCATTTCGTTTGTTTATGAGTTGTTTATCGACTGAAGTGGTACCAAGTTCCGGATTCTATGATACACGGTGCTTATATGAGCTCTGTGACCGGAGGTCAATACGCTCGTACACTAAGCAAGAGGGTATATGTAAACAATGGTTTATAGTAAAGGCTCCATGTCCTAAAAAAGGACATTAAGGTTTTGATAAATTGATATATGGTATTGATACGATCATAAAATGTGGTATCTGACAGCCAGTAAAGTTTCAGTTGGTCTCTCGTTTTTGAAATGGATCAAACAAAAATGAAATGCTTTTTTATCGCATCTCTGAATTAATGTACCCGGATATATCCTGCCTTTGAAAACAGTGAAAATGGTCATTCAGTATGTGATCGAATAAGACGGGATACAGTGAACCCTCGTTACAACGACAACATTTGTTCCCAAAGACGTTAATATTAAAGTGAATTTGCTGTTGTACAGAATACTTAATGAGCAGATTGATATGTTAAAAAAGCCCTTATTTTGTTTCTATTTCCTCACAGAACATATATTTTAGATATTTGTTAGAATCGCCTCACTTTTCTGGTCCATTGTGATCATTCAGCCAACTCCGGAATGTTTGGAAATTTATATAAGGGTCACTGATGAGGTCCGATTAGCCGAAACTAGCAAGTCTGGCCCAGAAAACGTGACATTTTAGCTGTTTTCAGTTTTGTGTGTTCATTGCTCTCAAAGGTCATTATTTTAAGACTCGATGTACTATTCTTCAGGCGAGCAGCGAACATTCAGATCTATGCACGATTGCAGTGGGAGCGCTCGAAGGAACATCATCTAACATTGTGGTTCAAACAGAATAGGTCACATGAATTAATTAAGCATGGCAGGTCACTTCGATTAATTAAACAGAATAGGTCCATAGATTAAACAAATAGAATAGGTCACTTAGATTAATTAAAAAGAATAGGTCCATAAATAAAACAAATAGAATAGGTCACATGGATTAATTAAGCATAATAGATCCATGATAAATCAAACAGACATGGATTAATTAAATAGAATAGGGCGCACGAATTCGTCAAACAACTTAGGTCACATGAATTAAGGAGATGAATACTTTCAGGGGAAGCAATTATGTAAAAATGGTTTGCCGGCCTTCTGAAAAGGGGTCTACTCTAAAGGGAAAGAATTTTCTCCCCTTGGGAGCCAATTCTGTTCTTTTAGAGTATACCCATTTTTAGAAGGGACTTGGTATGCAGAAAAACTAGAAGGAAGCCACAAAAAGTGTCGTTCTTGTAAAAAATGGCTGAAAATCTGACAGTTGTATCAATTCACCTTTATTATTTGCCTTCAACAATGTTGGAAATCAAAGAATCAGTTTTGCATTAGTGGGTCTTCCAAAAATGCCTACAAAATCGGTCGTTTTCCTTTCTTACTTTGTGAAATGAATATTTAATCAATACATTGAATTCTTTCTGTCTAAATTTAGTCTAATGCGAGAACTTCACAGAGGTCTGTAGGTCCTTGATGGCACTTGACACGAGTAATTTTTAAAATAAATCTGCTTCAGAACCACACATAGCAGCAAATATATCTGTAACATTTCGTTAAAGTACGATGGAACTGAGTGCGTTTTGAAATAAGTTCAGAAATAATATTGACATGCCCTTTAAATAGGTGTTCGGAACATTTTACATGGTGAATGATATGTTGTTTGGGGGTGTTTTGTATACTTATTATGCGCCAGAGTTGAAAACGCACATATTCAAATATATTGAAGATTTCCCACCAAAAACTGAAATGTTTCAGATAAAAATTCTGATCTGTTTCATATTTCTGCTCAAAACATAAATTGTGGGTACTCGTTAGAACCGCCTCGCCGAGGCATTTCTAACGAATACCCACAATCTAATTTTTGAGCAGAAATAAGAAAAAATAATGTATCCCATGTAAACCCCAGTTTTACTATATAAAAGTTAGGTTTAAGGGGGTCAAAATTATATATGTATGGTTTCGTGGGACGCTAGGCATAAATTTAATGGGTTAAGTAAATTTAGATTTTTCAAGTAAAAGAAGTTGCTAGAAATAAACATTTAAAGCTGGTTTAAAAGCTGCAAACTTATGAAAATCTGCTAAGTAAAGTAATATTTTCACCCTGGACGAACAAGAGGGTGGAGTGGGGTACACATGACACAGATTTTGCAACGTAATGGAATACAATTCTGTAACATTACGAAAACACGCCTATTCAGATATATTGAGAATTTTACCACCAAAAAATGAAAACTTTCGAATGAAAAATTCTGATAGTTTTCCATATATCTGCTCAAAACATAGATTATGGGTACTCGTCAGAACCACATAGATTATGGGTACTCGTTAGAACCGCTTCGCCGAGGCGATTCTAACGAGTACCCATAATCTATGTTTTTGAGCAGAAATATGAAAATTAATGTATACTCCTGTAAACCCCAGTATTACTGTATAAAAGTGGGGCTTCAGGGGGTCAAAACAATATAGGCGTGTTTTCGTGATGGCGGTAAACGGTTGCCCAGATGACTACACCAGTTGCTCTCATGAGGCAATTCTCATGAAAACTCCTAAGAACTCTCAGTATATGCTTTACTGAATTGGTTGCAATTATCACAAATAACGCATGTTTTCTGCTAGCTGTAATACACAATATGAGTTGAAGGTCGTGGGGCCGTGGCATTTTTATTGTCTTACAACAACAAAAACAACAACAATAACAACAACGATAATAATAATAAAAATAATAATAATAATAATAGTGATAATTATAGTAATAATAATAATTATAAGAAGGAGATGAAGAAATGCTCAAGTAAATGTTAATTATAACAGTTAGAGTCAGTAATAACAATGATGATAATAATAATAATAATGATAATAATAGTGTGCGTACCAATAATTATAAATACAATACATTACAATACATAATAATAATAATAATAATAATAATAAAAATAACAGGAAGAAGAAGAAGACGAAGAAATGCTCAAGTAAATATTTATAATGATATATAGCGTCAATAATAATAATAATAATAATAATAATAATGTGCGTACCAACATGAATCAATACAATACAATACAATACAATACAATGCAATGCAATGCAATACAATACAATACAATACAATACAATACAATACAATACAATACAATACAATACAATACAATACAATACAATACAATACAATACAATACAATGCAAAACAACATTTTATTTCGTAAGCGACCGTTATAATTTCTTATAAAAGTAGAATGATTCAATGGCTATCCGCGTTGAAATTATTTAATTTGAATATTTAATGAAATAAATCCAGCTACGAAATAAATTTAAAAAAAACAAATACAAATAACTTACTCAGTTTTGCGCTTCGTACACTTAGCCTTAAGCATGCCACATCCTGTCATGGTTACCGGTTACATGTATAATAGTTATGCGTTGTTTTTTGCAACTTTTTTAACATTTTTAAAACTAAATTCTGACTTCGTCACATCTATGTCAATCCTTTATAGGATATGTGAAACAGAATTCGCATCACGAAAACATGCCTATATAATTTTGATCCCCTTAAGCCCCCCTTTTATATAGTAAAACTGGGGTTTACAGGAGTATAGATTATTTTTCTTATTTCTGCTCAAAACATAGATTGTGGGTACTCGTTAGAACCGCCTCGCCGAGGCGGTTCTAACGGGTACCCGCAAGCTATGTTTTGAGCAGAAATATGACAAATATCGGAGATTTTTATCTGAAAATTTTCAGTTTTTTTTTAGGTAAAATTTTCAATATATTTGAATAGGCTTGTTTTCCCTAATGGAGACCAACATCAATTGGCACGCACGTTGTTAGATTTGTTGGGTTTATTAAAATGCTTGCGCAAAGCTCTAGTTAAAACTAAATGTACTGACCAGACCTTGATTATTCATTTTTAAGTATGCAATATGGCTGATTTTCTGGTGTCACGATTAATACACGAATGCAGGTGTATGAACGTAACGAGAGCCATTTTTCACACTATTCATACATAAACACCACGGTCCAATATCTGTGCACCTGTTATAAAAAAAAAAAAAAAAAAAAAATGCTCAGAGGATAATTTGAGAATGACATCAAGGAATCTCAGTACCACTATACTTGGGGAAAGCAGGGTTTTCTAGTCCGTAGTGTGTTCTGGTTTTTTTTTTTTTTTTTTTTTTTTCCGAAGGCATTTGTTTGACGTTTATTTGAATGAATTATCAGGAAAAAAAAACAAAAAAAAAAAAAAAAAACGCTATTGGCAGTTTTGTGCATAATACTTACCACAGTTGATGCTTATATGTTTCAGTAGCACATTAAGTAGGGTGGAGGAATTTAACCCTATCATCCCTACAGATCAATACAAATACCTTTGCAAACAGTGAAGACCCAGATGAGACAGCTCGTAACGAGCCGTCTCATCTGGATCTACAATGCTTGCCATTATTTGATTGATTTTTGACTGAAACCCCTATTTGCAACAATGATCAGAGATGAATGATTCCATGTCAGAAAATCGGGGTGTGGGTGTGGGTGTCTCACTTATTTTTATGCCTTTGTATATTCATATATAGACCTTATTTTTTTTTTCCAATGAAAATAAGTTACCCATCACGAAAACACGCCTATATAATTTTGACCCCATTAAACCCACTTGTATATAGTAAAGCTGGGGTTTACAAGGGTATACATTATTTTTCTTATTTTGCTTAAAAAACATAGATTGTGGGTACTCGTTAGAACCGCCTCGATGAGGCGGTTCTAACGAGTATCCACAATCTATGCTTTTGAGCAGAAATAAGAAAAAAATAATGTATACCCTTGTAAACCCCAGTTTTACTACATAAAAGTGGGATTTAAGGGGGTCAAAATTATACTGGCATGTTTTCGTGATGATACGTCTTTGCATGGATTTTCAACACGTGCTTTTACAATGGGTCAAAACAAAATCCGTCTTTGAAACTAGTTTTCTTTTACTAAAATCGGTTTCTTCTTAATACTCATTTCTCTCCATTACGAAAACACGCATATTCAAATATATACTGGAAATTTCACCTCCAAAACTGAAAATTTTCAGATAAAAAACTCTGATATTTTTCCCATTTCTGCTCAAAACATAAATTGTGGGTACTCGTTAGAACCGCCTCGGCGAGGCGGTTCTAACGAGTACCCACAATCTATGTTTTTGACCAGAAATAAGAAAAATAATGTATACCCATGTAAACCCCAGTTTTACTATATAAAAGTGGGGTTTAAGGGGGTCAGCATTATATAGGCGTGTTTTCGTGATGCAAACTGAAAGCTCCATATTCCTGAAAAATAAACATTCTATTATACTATTCTTGAACTGGATTAAAAATGAAATGATTTTTTTTATCGTATCTTTGAATTAAATTTGCCAACATTAATTCATAGACACGATAAAAAATCATTTCATTTCTGATCCAGTTCAAAAATGCGAGTATAACTAAATTTTTGCAGGCTGTCAGATGTTAATACCATATATGGAATTATTTAACCTTTCTTGGATAAAAAAACTGTCTATTTTCTATTTTAGGGAAATATAGAGCTTTTAAATTTCGCATAAAAAAGAAGGTAAAGAAAGAAAGCTCTGCTAGGATACGAACCCTTATGATCAAGATTTATAAGTTAAGACAGCTACCACTGATCTAGTGAGGTTTTAAACTAAGCCTTGAGGTGGTGTTTACCGATTCATAAGAATGGTCTTGGTCTGACAATATAAACAGCAATCAATGCCGTCACTATTTTGAGTCTCAACGCAACAACTGAGTAATCATGACACTCCTAGATGTGCCTAAAACATGTGCGCTCGCTATCAACAATATGCCTATTGTTGGTGGGCCTATCTGGAGGTTGACCGAAGGCAAACACATTGCCAAGTTAGAGATATCTTGGCAATTACCACGTCAACCCACACAGAGACGAGGTAACCAACTACAGAAGCAGAAGAAGATACTTACTCCTGCAACAAATGGTGAGACATCCAAGATGGCGGAGTCCAAGATGGCGGCGCCCACGCCAGATACCAAGACGGCTGAACCTGCGCTCAATGTGGCTATGTGTACCACACCGACAGGGCCACCTAGGACTCCACCGGGACACAGCACGCCCTACGCCGAGGATACTACGACTGACCATTCTCTGCAAGGAGAATGGAAGGAAGTAGTATCTAAGAAGAAAAAAAAGAAGACCGACAGGAAGTCTCCACCACCAACAAAGAAATAACGACCTGTGATTCAGCAACAGCAACAGCGGACTCCATCTCCGCCAAAGAAGAAGGTCCAGCGAGTTCAGTCCCCTCTGGACCTCAGCAGGGAGGAGAGAAGAGAAGTAGGAGCTACCAAGGAGTATCCACTTCTTGAGAAATATGATCTCGATGAAGTGGTTACGGACAAGTTAGAACACCGGGATTGCCGCTATGTGATCATCAGAGCCTACAGACAGCAACGTGAAGAAGAAACGATCAACGTGGACCTACCAGCATACTTCATCTACTTCATCGATGATGAGCCCACATGGTTCTTCGCCAAAGAACCCACTTCGAAGTCCTACTACAAGGAACATTACGAAGACATCGAAAGACGCTTTGAGAAAGGTAAACCATGTGGGAACAGCGTCTACTTGTACGACATGTTGGACCGTTCCTGCAAGGGCTCTGACCGGACAGCTCCACGAATCCAGAAGATCTCTCCTTCCTGCCCATGATGTTGCCTACCGGACCAAAGGTTAGTCCTATTCCAACCCTTCCGCATGGTGGCTGGACTGAGCAAGTGTGATATTACATTGTGCATTGGTAAAACACAAATATTGAAGCTCTTTTCTTTTGACCGAACATTCCAAATTATGTAACTTACAGACCTTGACCTTTATGCATATCGTCGCGAGGTAGTACACGCATTAATTATGTGTGCACACCGTTTCAAGCCAAGGTCAGGGTAAAACTAATCCAGATTTTTCTGGCGCTGCCTCTTTGTGACTCTGGTGCCCGGTAGCGTTAAAAATCTGCTTGATTGATTGATTGTCACTGTAAACTTACCACCGGAGAAATAGTACCTCACTATGGTTTACTTACATGAAACACCAACTTCTTACGTAGCCCTTTAGGTTTGTTTGCGTTGAGGTTTTACGGCCCAGTCAACCCAATGGGGTCATGTCGAGCGCGGTCAGTTTACCTAACCACACGTTTACTGGGCAGGCTTAGTCCTCTAAGCGGTTAACCAGTATTGTGCACATTCTTTCGTCAGAAACTGACAACTGCCCTTCTTGAATCAGCGGAAGGGAGAGAATGACCGTAGAAAATATTTCATGATCAATCTCCACGAAAGAATGTTGCCGACCTCGGCGGGGGTTGAACCCGCGACCTCCTGGTCTCCAGTCGGACGGCGCATCCAACTGAGCCACCGAGACCGGCAGCCCTTTAGGTGCACTGAGCTGAAACCAAGGGTACTGAATACACTTTCACGGGAGACAAATCTGTCAAAATTGTTATGCCGCCCCCCACCCCCCCACACCCACCTTCTGAAAGAAAATCCACTCTAAAGTGGCATTTTTATTAGAATGGATCGCTATTCTTCGGGCAAATTTCTTAGGACACTTCTTTAGTGTATAGAAAAACAAACAATGATGCAGAAAATCCGAGACATGTTTTTGCTCTCAGTGGAGTAAATGCTTTACCTTTGCAGTAGACCCTTTTTCAGAAGTGAAGCGAAAGTATGTTGAGTGAAATGACAATGCAATGTGGCAGGCAATATTCCGAGCAGAACTAATATTTTGACTTTTGTTATCATTCAAGTAAAATTTGATAGTTAGTGTATATGTCTTGAGACAATAACAAAAAAAAAAAAAAAAAATCCCAGAAAAAAACAACAAAAAAACAAAAAACTAACAAACAAAAAACAAAAAAGAAACAAAAAAACAAAAAAAAAAAACAAAAAAACAAAAAACAACAAAAAACAAAAAAACAATATTCCGAGCAGAACTAATATTTTGACTTTTTATTTTCATTCAAGTAAAATTCGACAGTTAGTGTATATATGTCTTGAGACAATAAAAAAAAACAGAAAAAAAAACAGAAAAAAAAACAAAAACAAAAACAACAAACAAAAAAACAAAAAAGAAACAAAAAAAAAAAAAAAAAAAAAAACAACAACAAAAAAACAAGAAAACCAAAACAAACAACAACGCGGAAAGACACTTTAAGGTCGCCGCACAGCACAAAAACAACTCTGACATGCATATATATTATTTTAGTATATTGCTAAAACTGTTCCCACTGTTTAGTCAATAAGTACAGTCGAACCTCGTTATCTCGAACTCGCTTATTTCGAATTACCGCTTATCTCGAAGTGAAAATCTGGTCCCTGTTTTAACATGAAACTATGACAACAGGTAACAAAATAATATGGAAAAGAGGAGAAATTGCTCCTAAGGAGCAATTTCTCCTCTTTTTCACATTATATATATATATATATATATTTCTAACTTCAGGAGTCAAATAACATATTCATTTGTTAAATGTGGTTGTTCAATTTATTGTTTTCCTCACTCTTTCAACTCTGATATGTCGATGTACGGATATCTCGAAGTGTTTCAGCGAGTCCCTTGGAATTCGAGATAACGAGAGTCGACTGTATATATCCATTGTATACAGCTAATTTATATGCCGCAAATTTTTCAGATGTTCGTATCGGAGGGAAATAATTAAATTTTCTGAGCCATGCAGCTGATAACTCTAATTTTACACGCTGCACATATTTTTCTACGTATTTTGTTCAGGCATACTTATTTTGTTTTGTTGTTTTCAAACAAATTCGAGAGGCAGTCAAGGCTATGCTCATTCGAGTACATCATCTATTGCCAACTTTGCTTGCCATCTGTTCATTTTGTGGCTGCTTTATTATCACGAAACAAACCTATATAATTTTGACCCCCCTTAAACCCCACTTTTATATAGTAAAACTGGGGTTTACAGGGGTAAATGTTATTTTTCTTATTTTTGCTCAAAAACATAGATTGTGGGTACTCGTTAGAACCGCCTCGCTGAGGCGGTTCTAACGAGTACTCGCAATCTATGTTTTTAAGCAGAAATATGAAAATTTTCCGTTTTTTTTTTAGGTAAAATTTTCTATATGTTTGAATAGGCGTTTTTTCGTAATGTTTGTATTTGTCTGTCTTTCCCTTTGGCATAGGAGGTCTGATGTGGATCTGACTGTATCGGTTCCTGAGTTCTTTTATTTACTTTACACTAATTTTATGCATTTAGATTGGTGGAAAGCAAATTCAAAATGGAATTTATATTTGGATAATGAATTGAGCAGGAATCGGGGTACATTACGAAAACACGCCTGTTCAAATATATTGAAAATTTTACCACCAAAAAAAGAAATTACAGATTTTTTCATATTTCTGCTCAAAGCATAGATTGTGGGTACTAGTTAGAACCGCCTGCCCGAGGCAGTTCTAACGAGTACCCACAATCTATGTTTTTTAGCAGAAATAAGAAAAAAATTATACCCCTGTTTTACTATATAAAATTTGGGTTTAAGGGGGTCAAAACTATATAGGTGTGTTTTCGTGATGAGTTCTACAATGCAAAACGTAATAATCCTAATTAACATTTTTATTTTATCGTTTTCAACTTATCGACGGTTAACCATATTACGCTCAACTGATCAGAAATACAGTAATAAATGTAAAAAATACTACATTGCCCTGTTAATTTCAGGCAACAAGGAGTTGTTGGAGGAGCAGAATTTTAGACAGAAAAGAAAAATCTGTAAGGAAATATTTTGCTATGTAGAGTGCTACAAAGAATCGGTCGGTCATTCAAATTTGTGACCATGAATAGGTGGAATTTTATGGATGTAACATGGCGGACAATGTCATGTGTTATCGAAGTAGTGAAGAGAACACGAAATTCCCAGTATCTGTTGCTGACTCAAGTGACCATCTCATCACACCAAAACCTGGCTCTGAATTGGGTCCATGGAGCTGTAGCAGATGACAGACCTTTAAGCTCTTAGCATTGTGGGCTATGGAGATATTAATAGGGGTGTGTCTCCTATAGGAACCAGAATACTTTTGACGTCACATTTTTGGGTACTCCGAAAAATAGTTATATCTAAAATAGCGTGTACGGAGACAATTTGCTCGAACTGTCAAATCCTGTCTTCTGGGGAAAATATGAAAAAATATTACCAATTTATCGCCTTCTGAATCAGCCCAAAAAGGAGTAAAGATTAAACCAACATCTTTGACAAATTGATTCTATAAGTGATAATATCATGTAAAATCGAGTCCTTACGAAAACAAGCCTTTTCAAATATATAGAAAATTTCACCTCCAAAAAAAACTGAAAATTTTCAGATGAAGAACTCTGATATTTTTCACATTTCCACTCAAAACATGGATTATGGGTACTCAAATTGTGGGTACTCGTTAGAACCGCCTTGGCGAGGCGGTTCTAATGAGTACCCTCAATCTATCGAGCAAAAATAAGAAAAATAAAGTATACCCCTGTAAATCCTAGTTTTACTATATACCAGTTGGCTTTAAGGGGTCAAAATTATATAGGCATGTTTTCGTGACGTGTATCCCTGGCTACCATCTCTTGCTATCTTCCTGTTTTCTGCCAGTATGTTATTATTGAGCCGCAACGTGAGAAAACGTACCTTGATATATGCGCCCAATCAATTAAGCCTGCACATCCGCGCAGTCTGACTAGTGTCTTCGTTGTCCGCAGGAAGAAACTTTGCATCCTTGGCTACCAAAAATGCGCCCATGAAAATTCTAATTCGCGCAGTCGGATCTGAATTTTCGCTGAGCGCACATGTCCGAAGTAAGTTTTGTGACGTTGCAATTCGGTTCTTTGTGTACAATGAGGTTTATATCTAAACCCATTCAGCAAAACCTCAATGACCGATGGCTCGTTTACCATGGCTAATTCGCACCCGTATTTGAGTCCCTAGGAAATTCTCTGGATCGCCCAAGAAAGCAAGTATGTATGGGTATTAAAAGGAAAGTTTCTTACCTTGAAATGTATGTTTTTAATTCTGATGAGTACACTCAACATACCATGATTATTTAGAAGATAGAAAAAAGACATCCCTAAGTTGATAAATCCACTTGCCTCCTGACCTTGAGTAATGAGTACCCTCAGTGCCTCGAACTAACTATGCCTAGAACAAATTTACATTTAATATCCCGAAGATGTTCGAGTTATTGAGATTCGACTGTACTAATGCAATTATATTTGATTCTATTTTTTTTCATGTTTAAATTAAATAATTATTCTGGCTTTAGATTCTAATGTGTACTTTTCGTGTATCGTTGTCCGTTTTATTGTTTTCCTAGGTTCTAGCTTCAGATCGCCACTGGAGCCTTCGCTTTGTTTCATCATAATGTTTGTGATTATATGTATTTCACTGTGATATTTCACAGATTTGTTTTATTATTATGGTGTTTCACTGTGATATTTCACAGATTTGTTTCATTATTATAGTGTTTCACTGTGATATTTCACAGATTTGTTTCATTATTATAGTGTTTCACTGTGACATTTCACAGATTTATTTCATTATTATAGTGTTTCACTGTGATATTTCACAGATTTGTTTCATTATTATAGTGTTTCACTGTGACATTTCACATGTTTGTTTCATTATTATAGTGTTTCACTGTGACATTTCACAGATTTGTTTCATTATTATAGTGTTTCACTGTGACATTTCACATGTTTGTTTCATTATTATAGTGTTTCACTGTGATATTTCACAGATTTGTTTCATTATTACAGTGTTTCACTGTGATATTTCACAAATTTGTTTCATTATTATAGTGTTTCACTGTGACATTTCACAAATTTGTTTCATTATTATAGTGTTTCACTGTGATATTTCACAGATTTGTTTCATTATTATAGTGTTTCACTGTGATATTTCACAGACTTTATCATTATAGTGTTTGTGATTATATATGTGTTTCACTGTGATATTTCACAGACTTTATCATTATAGTGTTTGTGATTATATATGTGTTTCACTGTGATGTTTCAAAGATTTTATTCTTCATCATAGTGTGTGTGATTATATTTATTTCACTGTGATGTTTGACAGATTTTTTTCATCTTCATAGTGATTGCAATTATATGTATTTCACTGTGATGTTTGACAGATATTTTTCATCATCATAATGATTGTGGTTATATGTATTTCACTGTGATATTTGACAAATTGTTCGCTATTACAGTTTTATGGAACATCTCGACGAGCGCTGTGGTGCAGTGGTAAAGCGTCGGACTCGAGATCGATAGGTACCGGGTTCGATCCCCACTAACAGCAAGTGTTGTTTCCTTGAGCAAGAGACTTTATCCACATTGCTTAGTACTGGTTTCTACCCAGGAAAAAAGAGGGCCACATGGAAGATTAGTACTAGATTACTAAATGTGTTACCTTCTATAAATAAGGTCGATTATTATTATTATTATTATTATCATCATAGTGTATGTGATTATATGTATTTCACTGTGATATTTGACAGATTTTATCCATCATCATAGTGATTGTGAGAGTATGTGTTTCACTGTGATATTTGACAGATTTTATTCATCATTATAGTGTGTATGATTATATGTATTTCACTGTGATGTTTCAAAGATTAGTTTCATCATTAAAATGTGTGTGTTTATATGTTTCACTGTGGTATTTCAAAGATTTGTTTCATCATTAAAATGTTTGTGATTATATTTGTTTCACTTTGTTATTTCACAGAGTTCCCAGCCAGCATTCTTTCTAAATCTATAGCGGGCCGTTATCGGCCCGTCAGGGTAGCTGACGGGCCGATAACGACCCGCTTTAGATTTATAAAGAATGCTTACTGGGAAGATAGAATACCCTAGGTGGACCATGCATATATTTGTAATTTGAAGCCCAACCACATTAGTTTTTTTTTCTAATTCGCGCAGACCGTTCCAAGGCGGTTCCTATATTACGGTTCTTCCTTTTTCCTTTGTCGGTGGTTTCATATGTGGCTTTTGTTTTGTCATTGTTTGTTCCTCAACTCTTCTTGTTGTGCTGCTGAGAAAGTTGTGCTTCGTGATTGTGTCATCTCTTGGGTATCTTAACCCTTGTCCTGCTGAATAAATTAACATCCCACACCCACTTCTAATTTTCAGCCAATCAGATTACTTGACCAGATTGTTGATATAAATTCACATACTGAACAGCAAACAGTGCAGATCCAGATCAGTTGGCTTCTGTAGAAGCCAACTGATCTGGATCTACACTATTTGCAAAGGCAGGGTATCTCCGGGTTCAGCAGGACAAGGGTTAAATAGGGAATGATTCTATATAGGTTCTGAACTATAAATAGCTTTGTTTGTCCTAAAGTTTAACTGCTATTTTACGTATTGCAGACGACAAATGTGACAGCTTTCATTATTGTCCCCACGCTTTTGTACCTGATATGACAAACTCCATAAACCGTTGCAAGTTTCGGACAAACATGTGACGTATTGTTTACCCGTGGAAAACCGTTCGCTATTACAGTTTTATGGAACATCTCGACGAGCAAATATTCTGCATCTCTACAAATGACAATGAAACTTGAATGACTCGAACACCGACTCGAACGCTCGAATGACTCAAACACTCAAATACCATGGTTGATTCGTGTCACTAGGAAAGTTTTCGCATAGCTTCAAATAAAAATAGTTACGGATAATTTAGGGAGACATGAAACTGTATGTTGTGTGTAATTACAATCGCCTCATCATAACGATTCAAATGAGTATTCTCAACATAACATCATTTTATAGAAAATCGAAAAGGAATCCCTAATTTAACCAAAGAGTCTAGGTAGATGAGTTCACTCTGTGTAAATAGGTTAACAAACAAGTACATGTACACATATGATTTAAAATACATGAAAAAATATTGACACGCTTGAGTCAACATGACAACAAAGATATGTAATACCATATTTTGTGCATCCACGTTGTCTAACTGAAGCCTTTGGTAGTCAATATACTTTACAGTGTTCATTAACCGGGCAGCGAAGACCCTGATCAGACTGTGCTAAATCGCAGCTGGTCTGTTGCTTCGCTGCTCGAATATGGCATTAAGACACAATTCATATGCTTTTGGCATGTTTTTAGTGATATCTTTGGTATGTTTTTTTTAACTCTTTCGGCGCCAAATTTCAGACGACATTTGTCGTCTGCTATTTTTTTTTTATTTCAACAAACAATCTGTTGGACAGACGTTCATGTGTAAAGTTGAAAGACTGAATGTCAGACAGCGTAGATCCAGATGAGACGGCTCATTGAGCCGTCTCATCTGGATCTATGCTCTTTGTAAAAGCCTATTATTATCGCCTGTGGCAGTGAAAGAGTTAATACTTTTAGTTTTTTTAATTATACTTCTAGTTCTATACTTTCAGTATGTGTTTTAACCCTTCTCGTGCTAAACACGACATGCCCTGTCTTAGCAAACAGTGTAGATCCAGATCAGGTGCCAACTGATCTGGATCTGCACAGTTTGTCATTAAATATGTGAATTTCTATCAAAACCCGGATCAAGTAATCTGATTGGCTGGAAATTAGAAGTGGGCGTGATATCTTAAATTATTAAGCATGACAAGGGTTAAACATGCTTTTACTATGTTTAAAGAAACGATTTTAATTGGTGAAAATATCAATGTTGGATTAAGAATGTTCACTCCACAAGGTTGTTCTTCTGTTCTAATATTTTATCATCTATCTCTCTCTTCGCATACATTTATCAACCAGTCTTCAAGAGAGGCCTTATAAGCAGAGCAATTTTGTCGGTACAGACAGCGGCCGTTAACAAAGAATACAGCCTAATACAGTGAACCCTCGTTACAACGACAACATTTGTTCCTAAAGATATTGTATGACTTACCATTATAATCGTTTCATTACAGAACCATGTTAGTTCACCATTTTGACGCAAATGACCCTCATGGGTTGATGCGTCGTTAAACCTGAACTCATCATCATCATCCTAAAGATATTGCCATTAAAATGAATTTGCTTAATGGATAGAATGATATGTAAGAAAGACCTGGTTTTATTCTTATTTCCTCATAGAACATATGTTTTGGATGTTTATTAGAATCGCCTCAGTGAGGCGATTCTAACAAATATCCAAAATATACGTTGCTTAAAGTTTTAATGCAATATTCTTGCATAATTTCTCATTGACTGTCATCTCTTGAGCGAAGGTTTAGTGATCTTCAAATTATTATTATAACGAATTTTATCGCTGTATCGAGTGTCAGTATAATGATGGTTGACTCCATGACTATCAGAAGTTTGGCAAGTTTGGCAAGCTTGTAATTTGTTAAATACATGACTTTGAAAATTCGGCGAAATTTCGATGAAAATTAGATCAATTGTATTTCGACGTAGTTTCCACCATCTTTCCCGTTCGACGAAACGTCGTATACATTGAACTGTCGTATTCACGAAAATGATTTTCGACGAAATGTCAAGGAACCCTGATTGAAAAAAGCTTTTCTGTTTGTTCTTGGAATAATTCACATAATGTTTTCAACAATACTTTTTGCACAATTGTCCAATAACGGCGTTATTCCTGTTGGTTCCTTGGTCTTGTAGCTCTTTTGATTCAAGCACTTTCGGTCTATCAGCCAGGACAAGAGAATAACAATACTCTGAAAAGACAGTGATAGCTGTGTCATGCTGTTGACTATTTTAAGGCGGTATTTCTGCTGCAGTATCCTTTCGTTCTGTTTGCGATGCAATGCCGTTCTTGTGACGTCGTATTAACAAAGGAAAACTGCAGCAGAGTAGCCGGTTGGTGGAATCAGCAGGTAACGTACTAAGGAATGGGTGGAGTTGGGTAGGGCGGGGGCCTTAAACTAGGTAGTTACTTTTACAGTTGACCGTTCTAGGGAGGTGGTTCTGGTGATTTTAGTTCTTCGTGTGGCCTTGTGGCTGCTTGCTGCGGGGTTTTTACCACTGGGTCGATTGTCTACAATCGAGCCAAAGTATTCATACACCAAAGGTTTCTTAAGCTTGTTTTCCACGTGATTATCATTAACCAATGAAATCAACCCGCGCGTTTGTACAAAATCCAGGTTAAGTTATTTATAGCCGCGCTATTCTAGTCACAGTGATATCAGAGTGCCGCTTAAAGAAGGTAATCTGTAAAACCTGGATTTTGATATTGGCAAACAGTGCAGACCCAGATCAGACGCTGCAGAACGCGGCGTCTGATCAGAATCTGCACTGTTTGCTTAAATTAGAGAAAGTTTATTGATGAATAAAACAGTTTTAAGTCCCTGTTCAGGACCATTTTCCTAGCCTTTACTCATAGACAATCGATCTATCAGTGCTGTCAGTGCTTTGATTTTTCCATGTTCGTTGTCTTATTATTGTATTTAGTAGATCCAGTCTAGCATTGTGAACACATTATTGGGGAAAGGGGTGGGGGCGAGGCTGGTTGCTGCGCTTTTCGTTGATTTGTGACTTATCGGGTCTGTCTTGACCTGTTTGCTCTTCCTCCTGGTGTCATTGGTATACCAATCAACCATTATCCGGTGCTTTGGGACTGGGAGAGCTTTGACTGTGTGTGTGGCATTTTCTTAGACTGGCTCCAGTCTTCACTGACAAAATATTTTTTTCTTATAATCCTGTTTGATATTCCACTAAAATGAAACCAAAATAATAACATGACTATAAAGGCTAGTCACTTTATAAACCAAAATAATATCATAATTATAAAGGCTGGTCACTTTATAAACCAAAATAATATCATGACTATAAAGGCTGGTCACTAGAATGACCAGCCTTTATAGTCATGATATCATTTTGGTTTTAGTGGATTATCAAACAGAAGTACAAGAAAAAAGTACTTAGCCATTGGAGACTGGAGCCAGTCTAGCACTTCCTGGCTATCTCCATGTTTTATTTATTTATTTATTTTTTGTTGCATACATTAATAGAGAAAGACAAGAGAAACTTGCAAAAATGTCATCTAATTTTCTCTGACATGAGCTCAACACGCAAAGAAAGGCAATATATGAAAACCAGGATTTATACTAAGACGCCTGGTGATTTTTTAAAAATATAATGATAACAATTAACTCTTTCGCCGCCTAATTTCAGACTACATTTGTCGTCTGCTTTTTTTTTAACAAACTATCGATTGAAAGAAGTTTATAATGTAAAGTTGAAAGACTGGATGTCAAACAGCGTAGATCATTATGAGCCGTCTCATCTGGAGCTACGCTGTTTGTAAAAGCCTTTTATTACCGCCAGTGGCAGTGAAAGAGTTGAAGCGCTAAGCTACCCATAACATATATGCATGTTCATGGATATTAAAATAATTATAAAAAAGATCGGTTCTTATTATTGTTTAAGGAAAAAAAAAACATGGGCATTGTCATCATGGGAGAACAATGCAGCCCCCGCCCCCCCCCCCCCGCCCCCCTTAAAGCTGTCTCTCTTAAAAATAAAGGCCTTTTATAAAGGCTATTTTCGGCTAAATAAAGGTTTTTCAGGATAAATTTTGTACAAAATAAAGAGCATTTAAAAGCTGAATTTCTTGGCAGATCCCAAGCAAAAGAAATCCACGTCATCGCCTCTCGAGCAAATCAGGGAGAAAAACTGCAGAGAAAATCTGATATTTTCTTCTTTAAAGGGTAATGCCAATATTAACGTGCATTTCTGTTTAGAAACATATGAATCTAAGTAACAAAACCATAATTTGTTGTTACGAAATGCTACATATTTACTCCGTCCATCTCTTGCATTTACAAATTGCCAAATATAAAAGTTTTCTTATCAAAATACAGGTTTTTACAGGTTTTCAGCCAAATTAAAGGCTTTAAAGGATTTCAACAAAATTAAAGGTTTTTAAAGGTTTTAAAGGTTCACAATGGTTACTTTAAATAATCTTCACAGAAAAGACAGTGCAAAGTCTTTACCCCATTTACGTCGTGTGGACTCTTCTACCACAAATATTTCGACCGGTCTGTTTCCAACAGAAGGGTGTTAGGTTAGTTTAATTACCCCTACGTTATACAGTCGAATCTCATTGACTCTAACAGCGATGGCTCGTTTACCATGTCTAATTTAAACTGGTTTTTGAATCTCTACAAAATTCTTCAGGTAGCTCAAGTGGACATATATTTAGGGAAATCTTCTTGTTTTATCATGAAATTGTATGTTGTGTGTACTCATTAGAATCGCCTCTTAGATAGAGGCGATTCTAATGAGTACACATAACATACAATTTCATGATAAAACAAGATTTCCCTAATTTATCGCTACATGTATCTGCTTCCTGACCTGGCGCCATGATTAACAATCAGTGGCTCGAACTACCCATATCTCGAATAAATTTCGATGGTACCAAAGATGTTCGAACCATTGAAGTTCGACTGAAACAGCATTTCCTGTATTTAACGTGTCGACCCTGAACAGACGCTGCATTTTGCGGCTGCACTGTTTGCCAATTACCAATATCGAGGTTACCAGACTAAACGGTGTGTCGGATGTTAACACAGTATGACATCTGTAATGAAAATGTGCCAGTTTGAGCTAAGAAGGAGATTTTGGAAATGGCTTTAATCATAGATCTATACTTACTGTAAAAACGCAAGCACCAGCTACCTCTGTGGCCATCCATTCGAACCCAATCTTCTCGAAAAGAAAGCCACCTAAACTCGGACCTATAAACTCGCTGAAATAATGAAAATGTATTGATGATGTACTTTATACTTGTGCTCGTAAAGAACAAATATATTTAATTGACTTGCAAGTCTTTCTTCATTTTCTCTAAATATTCGAACACCTTAACTCCTTGCTATATTTGTCCTAAATACTTAGGATTGTTAAGGTAGTTTTGCTGTTACATGTAGCCGATCCAACGCCGTATACAGTCAAATTTCAATGGCTCGAACATCGTTTTGACCATTCATTACGAAAACACGCCTATTCAAATATATAGAAAATTTCATCTACAAAAAATTGAAAATTTTCAGATAAAAAACTCTGATATTTTCATATTTCTGCTCAAAACATAGATTGTGGGTACTCGTTAGAACCGCCTCGGCGAGGCAGTTCTAACGGGTACCCACAATCTATGTTTTTGAGCAAAAATAAGAAAAATAATGTATACCCCTGTAAACTCCAGTTTTACTATATGAAAGTGGGGTTTAAGGGGGTCAAAATTATATAGGCATGTTTTCGTGATGCAAATTTGTTCTAGACACTGAGGGTTAACCAAAGCACCGGCCAGGAGGCAATGAGGATAAGTTAGGGATGTCATTTCGATTTTCTATAAAATGTTGGTTTATTGAGTGTACTCATTAGGATCGCCTCATACACCGAACATACATTTTTATGATAAAATATAAAGGATCCTTGAAATATCCCTAAATTTGTTAATTTGTTTTCTTGAGTTATCGGAAGAGTTCTCAGGGGCTCAAAAACGAGTTCCAAACAGCCACGGTAAATAAGCCAATGGTTTTCGAATCATTGAATGTTTAGTGTATATGTTTGCTTGCTTAATTTACCGGAAGTAAAGGTTTGAATAAAACAGTTTTAAGTCCCCGTTTAGGACAATTTTCCCAGCCTACATTCTGAGACAATCGACCACCCAGTGCTGTCAGTGCTTTAATTACAGAAAGTAATCAAGGGAGTTAACTGACTGCTTTCTCCTATTAGGAGAAAACAGTCAGTTAACTCCCTTGATTACGTTCCGTAAATAACCAGGTCCAATTAATTGGATTCCTCTGCTTTTATCATTAGTGTATCATTAAGTATCACTTGCTTTTCCTTAATAAATCTAATTTTAACAAGGTCATATGCCAATACAGCTTCCAAAATATTTAGAAGAAATATTTTCTGTGCAATGAAATATATAATATTAATTAATCTTCCATGTAGATATGGAGAAATGTAAAGTTAAGAATTTGTTTAATTCCACTGATGACCTATGATAAAAGCAGAGGATTCCAATTAGAAGGACCTGGTTAGTATTTGATCTACCTTGGACTTTACCTGTCAAGGGAGATAATAGAAATACTGCTGCTATCTCTCATTGTAAGTGTTGCTAGTCCGGGATGCTTGACACTTCAACTATTTTCAAAGATAATCCATTTATATCTACATGTATTTATTTTCGCTACAGCTGTTGTTGGTGCCGGATGGCGGTCCATCACGAAAACATGCCCATTTAATTTTGACCCCCATAAACCCCACTTTTATATAGTAAAACTGGGGTTTACAGGTGTATGCATATTTTTATCTCTGCTCAAAAACATAGATTGTAGGTACTCATTAGAACCGCCTCGTTGAGGCGGTTCTAACGAGTACCCACAATCTTTGTTTTGAGCAGAAATTTGAAAAATATCTGAATTTTTTTTTTCTGAAAATTTTCAGTTTTTGGTGGTAAAATTGTCAGTATATTTGAATAGGCATGTTTTCGTAATGTAAAATTTTCTCCCTGTACATCACTAAGTATTGGCTATATTTTCTGAAACTTTGTGATCAGTGAGCCCTTTCCGCATTCTTTTCCTTAACAAATCAATTGATTTTGGACAGTTGGCGAGTATTTTGTAGAAAAAGTTTAATATAAATTCTACAACGATTGTTACTACTCCAGATATACTAACTTCTTTCTTAGCATGCACCAGATATTGAAGGCATAAAGGAAAGCTATTTGATACTCATTAAATGATCTATCTAATCTTTTTCATTGTTTTTCTCTTATATTTCCCTTATCGCACTTCACTGGTGACAGTCCTCAAATTTGAGGGCAGACCATTATAACGGCAAAACAAAACAAACAAACAAAAAAAACAAACAAAAAAAAAAAACACACACACACACACACACACACACACACACACACACACACACACACACACACAAAAAAAAAAAGTACAAAAAAAAAACACACAAAAAAAAAACAAACAAAACAAAACAAAAACAAAAACAAAAACAAAAAAAAACACAAAATAAAACAAAAACACCAACAACAACAAAAAAACAACAACAAAAATAACATTCGTTACGCTTAGTTGTTAAATGACCAAAGATTTCTTGAAAATCTGTCGCTAATGCAGTGAAATCGTGGTAGAGGATTACTAAATATACAGTGTTATTTGGCGATATCGGTCTCTCTCTCTCTCTCTCTCTCTCCTTGAGGCCAAGGACAGGGCTCTCTCTCTCTCTCTCTCTCTCTCTCTCTCTCTCTCTCTCTCTCTCTCTCTCTCTCTCTCCTTGAGGCCAAGGACAGCAAAGTCACGTGCCCTCATAACATAACAAGGGAATAATCCGACAGTACAGAACGTTATCAAATGTTCATACCCAAAAGAATACACGGCTACCCAGAGTCCGGAAATTATCCCATACGTCCGTGTGTCTTCAGGGTATCCTAGCTCCCTGCAAAATAAATAAATATATAAATAGCATGGGAGACTTAGCAGCGGCGGATTTCATGGGGTTTGGGGGCCAGGGATTCAATCGAACCCAACTTTAACCCAAAACCTTATTTTTCATGGGAAAGTTTGATAAATTAACTATTCACACGATATATGAGCGAGTCCATTTGAATACTAGGGGTGTACCTGGAGACTGCTGACAGAATGACACACAGTATGTATCTTGATCAGTAGTCATTGTAGCGAATGGATACAAATCCAAGGGAAAAAAAGCTATCACATGACTAGTATGTACCCCATCCCAAATTACTACCCCCACTTGCTACATTTGCTTTCTCTTAAAGCTAAGCTTCCTTTAAGAGTAACAAAAAATACAACGATTGTAACTTGCTCTCAGTAGAAGTTACCTCTATTAGCAAATGGCAATGGAAACTATCCGGTGTACATCTATACCTCTATTAGCAAATGACAATGGAAACAATCCGGTGTACATAGATGCTGATAAATCTCATCTAAGCTATCATCCCCGGCTATCATGTCTGCATAATATACATTGTACATTCATTTTGCAATAAGAAGTTGGAATGGCGGGTTGGGTTGGTTTTAAAATACTTGTTCTCTGGTGCTCCCCGAACTGTCCAATCTTTTTTTTCTAAAAGTCTATTGTTCAGAAAACCCCTATTACAGTCGAACTTCGATGGCTCAAACATCTTTGGGACCATAGAAAATTGTTCGAGACATGGGTGGTTCGAGCCACTGAGGGTTAATTATGGTGCCAAGTCAGGAAGCAAATAGCGATAATTTAGGGATTATTTTTTTCAATTTTCAATATAATAATTGTATGTTGAGTGTACTCATTAGAATCTCCTCGATGAGGCGATTCTAATGAGTACACACAACATACAATTCCATGATAAAATAAGAAAAAAACATTAAATATTTGTTTTTGTGAGCTATTGGAAGAATATTGTAGAGACTGAATCATCATTCGAATCATCCATGGTAAACGAGCCATCCGTGTTCGAGCAATTGAGGTTATACTGTATTTGTCCTTCTACTGGGTGTGCTTATAAAATAATACCGCAAACAAATGCAGCAGAGCAGGGACTAGAGACTTGGCGAAAGCATCAGATTTAAAAACAGACTCTCTGCGGACGCCAGAGCGTACGTGCCTTCGCCGCCCCTTCCTCGGCCCGCTCTGTGGCTCGGTGACTGGAAATCGACTATTAATTACGGATGAATAAAACCTTGTTGAGCAAAAGGTTTGTTTTTGCATAGCATGTTTGAATGGTCCCTTCGAGTAGCGGATCATTAGAAAAAACAATACGTTTAGAGAGAGAGAGAGAGAGAGATAGAGAGAGAGAGACAGACAGACAGAGCCAGAGACGGACTGACAAACTGTTAGCCAGAGAGAGACAGAGAGAGAGAGAGAGACAGAGAGAGACAGACAGAGACAGAAGGAGATGGACTGACAAACTGTCAGCCAGAGAGAGAGAGAGAGAGCGTGTGTGCATGTGACTTACTCCCATACATACACATATACACATATAATCGATATGGAGGCACAACACATAGGACACGTGCTACTCCTAATGAGGAAAGTGAGGAAACGAGAGAGAGAGAGAGAGAGAGAGAGAGAGAGAGAGAGAGAGAGAGAGAGAGAGAGAGAGAGAGAGAGAGAGAGAGAGACTTACTCTAATGCATCTAAATATAGCTGATATGAAGGCACAACACATAAGGCACTCGCTACTCCTAATAAAACTAGCGAGGTAACTGTCAACCACATTTCACTGAAATATAGAAAATTAGAGAGTATATCAAAATAAAATGCTTGCCTAACATAATAGTATGAGAAAGTGTAGGTCACTTAATTCAAATACTGTATTTACCCTAAAAACTTGGATAGACAGACCCTAGAAACACTCATCCAGCTATCTGTCGACACATTTTGTTTCTTTGTTTGTTTGTGTAGAGGTTTTACGGCCCAGTCAACCCATTAGGGTCATGTCGAGCGCAGTCAGTTTACCTAACCACACTTTTTTCCTGGGCAGGCTTAATCTTCTAAGCGGTTAACCAATATTTGTTCACATTCTTTCTCGTATCAACGGAAGGGAACACAACAATAGGTAATATATGGACTTCCCAGTGGCGGATCCATGATGATGTCTGAGTGGGTGTGTGTGTGTGCGCGGGGGGGGGGGGGGGGGGGGGGAGAGGTGAGGTTCGATTTGATCAAACTACTGTACTTACTCTATGTATTCGGAAAGACAATCCTGAGCAAACAGTGTAGACCCAGATCAGAGGCCGCAGAATGTTTATCGCTCATCCAGCAAATTAAAACATATTCATAAGAATCAAAACTGACTTGCTGAATATTAGTATAGGAATGTGAATATTTAAGGCAAATATGGTATCCTAAAATTTATCAAATTTATCCAAACCTTCTGCACTGTTTGCTTAACCCTTTTCATGCTGAACAAATTAAGATGCCGCGCCCACTTCTAGTTTGCAGCCAATCAGATTGCTTAATCCGGATTGTTGCTATAAATTCACATACTTAATGGCAAACAGTGCAGATCCAGATCAGTTGGCTTCTTCAGAAGCCAACTGATCTGGATCTATACTGTTTGCAAATGCAAAGTATATCCGGGTTCAGCAGGACAAGGGTTAAATTACAGGAAGGTAAGAATTACCATAAACAGTTTTAAGTCCCCATTTAGGACCATCTTCCCAGCCTACACTCAGAGGCAATCGACTCACTAGTGCTGTTAGTACTTTGATTATTAATAAGGAAGCCGAGACACAACAATGTCTACAAGACTGCATGTGCTAATAGTGAAGAATTAGATCAGGCTGCACAGGGTACTCTTTGAATATCCAAGGATCCAAAACGTCTTCATACGGACAGCGAAGACTGACTATCTTTTGCGGATTCTGTTCTGAGTCCTCGCTGGGCGCACGCGTAATCTTGTAGGAAATGTTCTACCACGGCTCAAGTGATAGATTTTATGCGAGAATTATCACAAAAAAAGAGACAAAATCGTTCTCTTCTTCCTAGAACTTACTTGAAACTGAGATCAAATCCTATAACGGGCGATGGTCCAAGTAGTAACAATCCCGTTGCAGATAGAATAAAACCAGATGCCAACAGTATACGGATGTCCCCCTGAAATTATAAATTAAAACACTGACAGTACTTATTGTCTCTGAGTGGAGGCTGGGAAAATGGTCCTGAACTGGGGCTAAAGGCTTTTTCATTTAATCATTTAACTTCATGTAATTTAAGCAAACTATGCAGTGCCTGATCAGACGCCGCGTTTTGCGGTGTCTGATCTGGGTCTGCACTGTTTGCACTGTTTGCCAATATCCCAGTCCAGGTTTTACAGAAAACCCTCTTTACGCTGCACTCTGACGTCCCATTAAGATATGCGCGGCTATAAAAAAAAAGGGAGAAAAAACCCTTACCGTGGCTGCGTTCAATAAAGCAAAACACAAACGAGTGGTTTTCAAAAACTATTTACAATTATAAATCCGTCACACGTGACCTCCAATCAGAGATTACCTGTTTTTTCTCGTTGATGAGACCTGATGTTAAATTGAATAAACTATATCAATGATTATCAATTTTATACAGAAACAAATAGATAATATCATCGCTATAAACATTTCCATATTTTTGGGTTACAAACTTTATTCGCATAGACCGCCATCTTTGTTGAGCCAAAACTCAGCTTGAGAATAGTTGGTGGATGTTTGCTACCCTCCGCCGAAAACTATAGTAACTGAACGGAAACTTTACTTTTGTTTTCAAGTGAACGCAGCCCTGGATTTCTTACAGACGCGCGGCTTGATTTCAGGCAATGATAATCACGTGGACAACAACCTGAGTATGTTTACTTCGGCTCGATTGTAAAATGTCGACCCCAAAACATATACGGTGTTTCCGTAAATATTCGGGCAATTCTCCGTAAATGTTTTGGACAAGTACAGTTTTCACTCTTCATAGGCGGACAAATAATATATTTTCCAGCACATTCGAACAAAAGCTTCAAATATGCGGCGATATACTTTACTTACTCGACGTATTCGGACAGATACATGGCCCTGAGGTTATAAAATTTTTTCATGCTCAACTCAGCTGAGCACGAAATTTCCGCTGCTAATAAATATGAAGTCGAAACATACTTTATCTACGGAAAAACTTACAGCATCCAGAAGCGGATCCAAGATTATTTAATAGGGGACTCAAGATTTCCGAGGATGTTAGAACTGAAGTTACCCTAAGTATTAGAACAGAAAGGTCTGGGCAAACAATATAGACTCAGACCAGATGCCACAGAACGCGGCGTCTGATCAGGGTCTATACTGTAAGCCGACCATCCAGCAATTTTAGACACGTTCTTTGCTAGTAAAATAATCTTGTTGAAATTTTAGAATTTTAAGGTGAAGAGTAAGATGAGCGACTATTTAATAGGGTAAATACGGTATAAAAATTTTATCAAATTCTAAATTTCTGAAAATGAAATTTTGAATCAAAAAGGGATTCCACCGCAGCCCCCGATCCTCCTCTGGATCCGCTCCTGAGCTTCAGCGTCCCGGGTAAGGGACCATTTCTTTATAATGCTAGGAAAGTGTTCTAACTTACAAATTTATCTGCCACCCAGCCCCAGAAAGGGGATGCGAGGGTGTAGGAGGCTGCCATCACAAGAAACAAGATCCCAATAAGTTCCGATGATAAATTGTACTGAAATTAAAAGAACAAAAAAAAAAAAAAAAAAAAAAAAAAAAAAATCTAATAAATGTTTACTGTGGAAACATCGAGCACATAATAAACTAGAAATGCATCCAAAGGACACGGGTGCCCCCCGCCTGAAAACTTTAAATGCAAATTACTAACACCGGACGCGTACGGAGACTGACGGACGGACTGACAGTCGGGCGGACAAGGGTAACACTATATGCCTTTTCCATCATTCCTCGAATGGCGGGGGCATAAAAATCTGAGTTTCGATTTCAGGGAGACACTTAAATGGTTATGTAGTTAGCTCTAGCTTAAGCGGCACTCGATTTTCAAATATATCAAAAGGCCGCAGTGATCCCATAGAAAATAATCAAAGCACTGACAGCACTGGTGGATCGATTGTCTCTGAGTGTAGACTGGAAAAATGGCCCTAAACGAGGACTTAAGACTGTTTCATTTAACCCTTAACGTCCAGTAATTTAATCAAACATTGCAGACCCTGATCAGACGCCAAGTTTTGCGGCGTCTGATCTGGGTTTGCACTGTTTGCAAATGTCCCAAAAACCTCAGTCCAGGTTTTACAGATAACCATCTATTAACAGCACTCTGACGTCACAGTGACAAGAATAGCGCGGCTATAAATAAACGTTACCTGGATTTTGTCCAACGCGCGGTTTGATTATATTGGTCAGTGATAATTACGTGGACAACTACTATCCTCGGAGGATAAGTTGACAGTGACGTCATTGAATGTTTATATTGTGAGACCACATCCATGTTTGTAAATAGGTAAACGCCACCCGAATAGCTTCCTTCAGTAAATATTATAAGAAGCGGTAACCGTAAATCCGTACTAGCTCAGTGGTATTCTATCAAGACTACAAGTCTGGACATTGTGGATTCGAATCTTAGTGTTTCGTTATCTGTTTTTTATTCTATATTTTTTTAGAATAATATGAAAGAAAAACACATTAAGAAAGAAACTGTATTTTGCAGTTATCAGTTATGAAACGAGTTTTCAGTGTAGCAACATTTTTATTTTCTATTTTGCATATCTTTTAAAGTTAGATAACAAAACCGACAAGTCTAGTTAAACTTTTAGTTTGAATGATTACCACGTGCTGACAATCCGTGCAAATGCATATGGGGACAACAACGCTGGAAGCATGTAAAAATGTCTAATATTATCTATAAAATAATACAATATGTAACCTACAAGGATTAAAAGCCAAGTAAAAGTAATTAAAAAAAAAAAAAAAAAAAAAAAAAAAAAAAAAAAAACGAAGAGCCGACATGGTCCCATGTACTAACCACTAAACAATCATATAATCGTTCGTTCAGAGCGCTCCGCTCTACCAACTGCGCTATTGCAGCATACTAACCAACATCATACCTTTAACTATAAGATTATATATACATGAAATTATCATTACCGTTTTCATGATAATTCATGCAAAACCTGCTTTACCCCAGGTAGAGTGATAGCTGCCGTGACGTCACTGTCAAATTATCTTCCGAGCACAAAACTTTAAGAAAATTTTACTGTATCTCGATTGTAAACAATGATGGAATAGAGGGACTTAAAATGTTATGAACACAGTAAGGAAAGTTTTAGCGCAACAAATAACTGTACTGATACAATGTAATAAAAAGTTAATTAGAATAGGATAATGAAAAGAATTGTTAGAATCAGGACACATTACTCCATCTAATACAGTAAACTCCGGTTATAAGAACACCTGGCCCTGAGATCATAGAACTTTTTTCATACTCAACTCTGCTGAACAATAAAATTTTCACTGCTAATAAATATGAAAATGCCAACAACAGTTGACATTTTCATATTCACAGAGAAATTTTCATGCTCAGCTATGTTTATCAAAAAAGAATTTGGAATTACTAGAAATATGAGATTTATTCATAGGGCAAATTGTATGCTCGGCTGACTTAAGTATGAAAAAAAAAGTTTTATAACATCCTGGCCAGAACGTGACGTTATACAACGACATCGTAAATTCTGAGACATTTTAAGACTTGGTTACTCAGTAACAGAAGGGAACTATGAAGCATATATGAGTTTAGTAGTGTTAGTATTTTGGGACTTAAGTGAAATTAATCTTAAGCATTTTCTGTTATGAAATATCAAAAAAAATAAATGTTACCATACGTACAATAATCTTCTCACTGGAGAAGTTATTCTTAAAGGATTTTGGCTTTCCTTCTGTTTGTTAGTTTTGGTTAGGCATTACGGAAATACAGCTATTCAAATATATTGAAAATTTTACGACCAACAAAGGAAAATTTTCTGATAAAAAATTCTGATATTGTTCATACTCCTGCTCAAAACATAGATTGTGGGTACTCGTTAGAACCGCCTCAACGAGGCGGTTCTAACGAGTACCCACAATCTAAGTTTTTCAGCAAGATAAGAAAAATAATGTAGACCCATGTAAACCCCAGTTTTACTAAATAAAGTGGGGTTTAAAGGGTCAAAATTAGATAGGCGTGTTATCGTGAAGGGTGTTTGCTGTGGTAAACATCTATCTTACGTCTACAACTGTTTTGTTTCGTGAATCCTGTCAGCTGACGACACTACTTTTGTAGCATTTAAGGCTTTAAATGTCCAAAAAATCTAGGTAATAGTGAAATTTGACGTACCACTCTGAGATGAGGTTCTAAAGTTGGATCAAGCACTGCCCAAACAGCGGCCGCTACAATGATGCCAAGGCTATTGACAATAGACTTCGGGTGGCATAGAAGTCCTCTCAAAGGAAGACTGGACTGGGATATTGAATCTGTTGAAAAAAATATATTACTTCAATTTAAAACGAATATGAGAAAACATATAAAATTCCATATTTGAGGGAAAGGATAAAACTAAAGTCCACCAAGACGCATGATTGCAACATCATGTCAGCAGAGGGCAAGTTCGTGATACTGTTAAAGTAGACCCTCTTTAAATAGGAGGCAAAACGGAGACAGAGTGCTCTCCATTAAACTGCTTTAATTTCTTGTAAAGATTCAAATACAGGCGGACTGCTGTTAACTTAGGATACTCTGTGATTCGCTACCCAAAGACTCCGCCCCTTTTTTCATTTAGCGGTCTAGTAAACAGGGTATGCTCATTATATTACTCCAGAGTTTTAACCCTTGTCCTGCTGAACACGGATATGCCCTGCCTTTGCAAACAGTCCGGATCCAGATCTAAAGAAGCCAACTGATCTGGATCTGCACTGTTTGCTAAATTATTTAGTATAAGAATTGGTTTCAACAATTTAGGTCAAGTAATCTGACTGGCTGACAATTAGAAGTGAGTGTGGCTTAATTTATTCAGCTTGACAAAGGTTTAAACACGTATGCAATCGATATCGATATACTGTTGTATAACACAAGTTGATGTTCCGATTTTGGGACCGATTATTTATTTATTTATTTATTTATTTTTCAAACGCCAAGTTTTAGGTCATAAATTTAATACAGGTTATTATTTGTCGTTGTAAACATGTACTCACCATCCTGTTTTGGAACCAGGTATAAAATCAGAGGTAGAGCTAGAAAACAGGCCCCGCCTATCACTGCGAAAGGGAAAACGAAGCCACCAGCCTGGACATAGAAAAAAAAGAGGGTCATGATGGCCCTGAATCGCTCACCTGGGCTCCAGATACTTGTGGAAGAGATGGTGTCACTAGCTTGAGAGATGTCGATTAAAGTTTTTTTATTTATTTATTTATTTTTCTGGTTCCCGGAGCCTTCGGCTCTAGTGAGCTAAACTTTTTGAACAGGTAGATTATGTTTTGGACAGGTACCTTATGCAAGCAGTGAAAGAACTTAGAAATGCTACGGGGGTACGCACAGGCTAACAAAATGTTCTTATTCAAGAGCCTGTAAAATTATTTAGAAATCGGGCTACTGACCGCGAAGAAGATATCGTTTAAATGTTGTTTTTTCTTTTTTCTTTTTTTTCTATTTTAAGCTCTGGTGGTCATCTTATTCAGCGAAGCGAAACCATTTTAGCTTTTGTGGTGGAGGCTTATCCAAGAATCATTTCTATGACACCACTTAAAAATCTGTCGACCGATTTTGGAGTTTTGGAGGAGAACACCTTTAAGGTTGTTGCTTTTTTTTTTGGTCTTTATTTTTAGATCTGGTGGCCATCTTGTTCAGCAGAGCGGAAACATTTTAACTTATTTTATAGAGGGTGATATGGGGAACAGTTCTGTAAAGTTTTCTTGAAATTGGTTCTTTGGCTGAAGAGGAGATGTCATTTAAGTAAATTGTTGACGGTCGCACGACGCACGACGACGTATGATGGTCATAGCGTAGTCAGAAAAGCTCAGGTTAGCTAATAAAGGAATTCGATTATATACGGTTTCACTGGAATCCGAATTTTATGATAACAATTTACAAATGTGGGCGAATTAAAGGCTCCATATTCCTCAAAAATAGACATTTTTTATCGAAGAAAGATTTAATAAACTGATATATAGTATACATATGATCATAAGATGTGGCATCTGACAGCCTGTAAAATTTCAATAAGTCTCTCGGTTTTGAACTGGATCAAAAATGAAATGATTTTTTTTATCTTATCTCTGAATTAATGTAGCCAACATTAATTCAGAGATAAGATAAAAAATCATTTCGTTCAAGAACGAGAGACTAACTGAAATTTTACAGGCTGTCAGGTGCCACATTTTATAATTGTATTAACACCGTATATCAATTTATTAAACCTTTTTTTTTTATCATCACGAAAACATACCTATATAATTTTGACCCCCTTAAACCCCACTTTCATAGAGTAAAACTGGGGTTTACAGGGGTATACATTATTTTCCTTATTTCTGCTCAAAACATAGATTGTGGGTACTCGTTAGAACCGCCTTGACGAGGCGGTTCTAACAGGTACCCACAATCTATGTTTTGAGCAGAAATATGAAAAATATCTGATTTTTTTTTTATCTGAAAATTTTCAGTTTTTGGAGATGAAATTTTCTATGTATTTGAATAGGCGTGTTTTCGTAATGAGTAAAATGTCTATTTTTGAAGGATGTGGAGCCATTAAGGATCGGGTAAGTGTGAGTTTTGCAGAAATTGCACAAGGGTTACTAATCAATGTTTACGAATAGGCTATTGTATTTACCTTAAATATTGGGACGCCTCAAGTCCTTACCATACTTGTCTTAAAATGTGAACAATAGACACTTAAAAAATTGACCCTTTAAAGCAATGAACGCAGATTTAGAACTGAAATGTCCTGAGGTATCCATGTTTTGAGGAGATTAGTCCTTTTCCATACTAGAATTATACAAGTATTACCTATATAATTTTGTCCCCCCTTAGACCCCACTTTTATATAGTAAAACTGGGGTTTACAGGGGTATACATTATTTTTCTTATTTCTGCTTAAAAACATGTATTGTGGGTACTCGTTAGAACCGTCTTGCCAAGGCGGTTCTAACGAGTACCCACAATCTATGTTTTGAGCAGAAATATGAAAAATATCAGATTTTTATCTGAAACTTTTCAGTTTTCTTTGCACCATTAAGTCATATACAATTTTACCAAGTCTGTTTGACTGCACATATAGATCAACAAACAGTGTAGACCATGTAGGAGCAGTTTGATCTTAGTCAACACTGTTTGCGCAGAATTATTTGTCAAGTATTTAGTTCATCACGAAAACATGCCTATATGATATTGACCCCCTTAAACCCCACTTTTATATAGTAAAACTGGGGTTTACAGGGGTGTACATTATTTTTCTTATTTCTGCTCAAAATCATAGACTGTGGGTACTCGTTAGAACCGCCTCGCCGAGGCGGTTCTAACGAGTACCCACAATCTATGTTATTGAGAAGAAATAAGAAAAATATCAGAATTTCCATCTAAAAATTTTCAATTTTTTTTTGTAGTAAAATTTTCCATATATTTGAAAAGGCGTGTTTTCGTAATGGTCAGATAATCTGAAAGTTCTATCTTTAGAAACATATGTTTCTTATTTTCATTTTGATTGGCAAGTTGTAAAAAAGTGAAATACTTAGCTATCTATTCGGGTGGTTCTAGATGTCTCTTTAAAAAAAGTGAAGAAAATTGATTAACTAACCTGAAATAAAGCACTTATTACAACCGAAAAGTACTGATATTTTTTCCTATTTTTACATGAATATGTTGTGGGTACTAATTACTCCGCGAGGCGCCTCTAATGAGTAAGCATTACATATGTTTTCATGTAGAAATAAGAAAAAAAATTATTTGGTTACTTCCCTTATCAATCTGGAGCAATGAATTTACCTGGCAGAGGGCTTAAATAAGAATGCATATATTTTCTACAAGTCGATTATTAGTCGATGATCAGTCGAGTTTACAAAAAAAAAAAAAAAAAAAAAAAACGATGACAGACTATGAATGATAGCTGATTCTGAACACAATCCCAGACCAAAGAGTATGCCGTTAGTAGAATTCACACACACACACACACACACACACACACACACACACACACACACACACACACACACACACACACACACACACACACACACACACAAAACAAACAAACAAAAAAAAAAACAAAAAAAAAAAAAAAAAAAAAAAACAGTTGTAGCCGTTAAAAAGGCAGGAACCTACTACATTTAAGAAACCTTCTGTTTTGTAGAAATTTACGTACCGTATGTGAAATTTACACAAAAGTTTCATCTATAAATAGAGAGACAGACACCTACCGCATACAAGAAACCTCCTATTGCAGGCCCTGTTACCATTCCTATACCAGTAAATATTTCTCCTATACCCTGAAATATATTAATGTCGTCCCACATATATAATAACAAGAAAAGGAGAATAAAAAGAAGAAGACGAAGTAGAAAAAGAATGAAAGAAAGAAGAATAAGAAGAAGAAGAAAAAAGAATATGACAATTAATCCTTTTTTCGCCTTAATCTTCCTTTTTTCGCCTCAATCGCATTTTTCGCCTTTGCTTTGACCTTGAACTCACCCAACCCAACTATCCCCACCCATCCCCGAGTTTAACAGACTCCATCCAAAATTAGTTGTAACAACTTTATGGGCTATCCTGTATACCTTTAGTCTAAATCCTATCACCTAAACATATAAACAGTGCATTGTTAGTCAAAAGTAATCTGTGATATTTGATTTATGCTAAATTTTAAACAAATGTCCAAATATGCTGGTCAATATCATTTTTTTTTATTTGTTAACGAATCTTAAATGTTTATGTTTTAATTTATATGTAATGTTTGAGTATGTGCTGATATGTTTGACTTATATTTACACAAATAAATCTTAATTTAAACATAATAACAACGATAGTGATAACAGTTTTGACAATTATAATAACAACATATTATTAACGTAGATAATTTGTTTTGATGTTATGAGTGCAAACATCTTTGTGTTGTTGCGTTTGAGCCCGACTCCACCTATACAGTCGAGCCTCGATAGCTCGAACATCGATGGCTCGTTTACCATGGCTAATTCGAACTCGTTTTTGAGTCCCTACGAAGTTCTTCCGATAGCTCAAGAAAACAAATATTTAGGGAATTTTTTTTTATTTTATCGTGAAATTGTATGTACTCATTAGAATCGCCTCCTCGAGGCGATTCTAATGAGTATACTCAGCATAATTATTCTGTAGAACATAAAAAAAATCCTTAAATTATCGCCATTTGCTTCCTGACTTGGCACAATAATTAACCTTCAGTGGCTCGAATCACCCATGTCTCGAACAATTTTCTGTGGTCCCAAAGATGTTTGAGCCATCGAAGTTCGACTGTATATATAAAAGGTCGCAAATTAGACCAATGAAAAAAAAAAATCAAAGACAAAAAGTAATTTGTTTATTTTAATCAAAGCGGATCCCTTCTGACATTTTCATACAGCATTTGGTATATTTCAACACCTACAGTAAAGTGAATTCCTTTTAACATTTCTATACAATAAAACTTGTCTGTACACCGTAACACATACATAACGTTTTGTGACAAACAGGTAGAGACGTACAACCAGCATCAATGATAATTATGCTTTTCACAATTTTTAGATCACATTTTTGCCAGTGCTGTCGATTTAGTTAAAAACAGAAAGGAGTGCTCTCTAGCACACTGAAATTTGTTGTTGTTGTGCGGATTTTTTTTTACGCTACCAGGCACCCGAAGCACATAGAGGCAGCGGCGATGGTATGTACATGTATTTGTACAGCCTTGCTTTTAGGGATCGTCCATGCACACTTGGTGCCGCTGTCTGTCACCAAGCGCCGCCCTGTCCACTTTATACTCAACCCAGGGCACGTCGAGTATGAGACAGGCGTACTAATGACATGAAAATTGTCTCGACTCGAGCGGGATTCGAACCCACGATATCCCGCTTGAAAGTCGAATGCACTAACCATCATGCCACGCAGCCCACAACTGATATTGGTATGATTGGCATAACGAAAACATGCCTATTCAAATATACCGAAAATTTTGCCACCGAAAAATGTAAATTTGCAGATAAAAAAATCTGATATATTTCATATTTCTGCTCAAAACATAGATTGTGGGTACTCGTTAGAACCGCCCCGGCGAGGCGGTTCTAACGAGTACCCACAATCTATGTTTTTGAGCAGAAATAAGAAAAATCATGTATATCCCTGTAAACCCCAGTTTTACTATATAAAAATGGGGTTTAAGGGGGTCAAAATTATATAGGCGTGTTTTCGTGATGGTTTATATTCTATTTCACCGAGTTGATGCTGTAATAAATGCAAATGACGTACATTGTTTTCAGAAATAAAAAAAAAAAAAAAAAAAAAAAAAGAAAGAAAACACCATATGCGGATATCCTCTTTTGTTTAGTTTATGAACTCGACAATGAATAAGGCATTCATACATAGCAGAAAGGCTTATAATTTTAGAAGACGACATTTAGATTTTTTTCAGAAAGTAGGATTTGAAAGTTCATGCATATCAGACGATTTGCATGAAATGGCAAATCCCATTTTTCTGGAAAAATAAGAAAACTATCTTCAGTTTGTCGTCTGTTGAACCTGTTCAAAGAATGGAACAGGTTAAAGTACTCACAATCACAGTAGCAATATCATTTGGGAACACTTTAACAAGCATCACGAAGGCAGCGGTAAGAACAGCGGTAAAACCAAGTCCCAACAAAATCCTGACAGCAAAGCAACACGAGACGAATAGCCAGACACCATCCTTGGTGTCAATGAAAGTTAGACATCTGAAAATAATAATAATAATAATAATAATAATAATAATAATAATAACAGCAATATAGTGAACCCTCCCTACAACGATGGCATTTGTTCCCAGGGACATTGTCACTAAATTGAATTTGCTGTTGTAAAGATTACTTAATAAGCTGTACAAGATTACTTAATGAGCAGATTGATATGTAAGAAAGGTCTTGTTTTGTTCTTATCACCCCAGAAAATATATGTTTTGGATATTTGTTTGAATTGCCTCACTGAGGCAATTCTAACAAATATCCAAAACATATGTTTCTTTAAAGTATTATATACAATATTTTTGCATAATTTGTGTCTTTTACCTCTACAGCAAAGATAACGTGACAGTCAACTTGTCATTATAACGATGATAATAATAATAATAATAAAAATAATAATAATAATAATAATAATAGCCATCAGAAGAGATGGCAAATCCCCCGACCAAACCACCATTTCTAAATTTAGTGTATTTCAATTGATATCATGGAAATATTGAAAAAGGGCAAAGTAAAAAGACGCAAAGATAGTATGAAATGTGATCAAAATAATAAGTGAAAACAATAATAGGTATATTATTAATGATTTTATTTTTGTGTGTTCCTTTTTTATTATTTTTATTATTGTCAAAATCATCTAATAGTTACTTCTGATATGATAATTTGTACAAGAGGTACATAGTCAGCCATAATGAACATACGAGGGATGTTCGAAATGAATTGCTTATTGTCCTCTAGCTCGATATCCACGTGGGGCACGATAAAAACCAATACATGCCTGTATAGGGCTATTCAATATCTACACAATAGTGTATAAATGTACATGTTAGACTAAGTGTAAGACATAAAATTTGCCATTTGAATACACGCAGTCATTGACCAATGCAGTAAAAATGGTTGGTAGAAGCGTCGACAAAAAAGATGAAATACGGGCTTACATCAAAGCTCGCTCAAAACTTGGTTGTTCTTTGAAGAAGCTGATGACTGAAATTTCTACTGCTTTTGGACCTTCTTGTGTGTCTTATGACACAGTTCGGCGGTGGAAAAAGAAATTTGAGTCTGGTGTAGAGTCCATCAAAAATGCACTGAAATCAGGTAGGCCAAAATCTGCATCTCGTAAAGAAATCGTTTCCAAAATAAAGGGAATCATTGAAGGAGATGCCAGATTTACAGTTCGTGATATTGCACGAAAGGTAGGCATATCACTATCAACGGTTCACCTTATTTTGAAGAAGCATTTGAATGTCAGAAAGATTTCTGCTAGATGGGTGCCACATCTGTTGACTGACGAGCAAAGGAGGCAACGGGTTAAAGTGGCCGAAAAGCTGCTTCAAATGTTTCCAAAATATGACAAAAAGCAGTTTGCCAATGTCGTCACAGGTGATGAAACCTGGGTCCATTATTTTGAGCCCGTCAGAAAGGTTAGCAATAAGATCTGGGCCACTAAACACAGCAAACGCCCAATAATTGCCAAACGTTCTTTGAGTACAAAGAAGGCCTTGTATGCAATCTTCTTCTCTGGTGAAGGAGTCGCAATAAAAGTGCCACTGAAAAAGGACAAAAGCATCACCAGAAAGTACTACAAAGACGTAGTACTGAAGAAACTGAAAAAGTTTTATCAGAAACGACGCCCTGCCACTGGTTTTAAACATGTCCGTCTTCTACATGACAATGCCCCAGCTCATAATACCTCCGCAATAGTTACGGCGTTTTTGAAGAAAGAAAAAGTAACTGTTTTGCCTTCCTCCCGCCCCCCCCCCCCCCCCCCCCCCCCCGTATTCCCCACACCTTGCCCCCTGTGATTTCTTTTTGTTTCCGAAATTGAAAGCATTCCTTGCTCGGCGGACAAGTGCTTGTCCCGACAGGCACTTGGATCTGCCATTCATCAGTACCTTATTACTGTGCCCAAATCAGCGTACCTTGACGCCTTCAGGAAGTGGATACATCGGCTGAAACTTTGCATTTCTAGCCACGGGGAGTACTTCGAGGGCATGAAATGAATACTTTTGGGCTAACTTGAAATTTGAAGTCTCCAGATAGAAATAAGCAATTCATTACGAACATCCCTCGTACATAAATGCTTTATAAAGGTAAAGAAACTTGCTGTATGTTTATTGGGGTAAAAAATCAACAGAGTAAAAGTTGTCCTTCTTGCATGCTACACACCTTCTTGACCTGATATATGTCCCTACCAAAAATGTCAAGTCATCTCAAACAGTATGGGAGTTATGGCCTGCACAAGATTACTGCATCAGGGGAGATAAGTATATAATGGAGAAAGTGAGAGTACACTTGAACACGACATGCCTACTGGTCCTTATCTATGCCTCTACCAAATATTAACAAAATATTTCAAACCACATACTCAAGAATTTGGCTTAGAAATTCATTCAGGGGAGGTAACTAGAAATCACCTACGGCAGAGGTTGTCTCTCTTGCATGTGACACACCTACTGGTCGTTACCAATTCCGCTACCAAATATTATCAAAATATGTCTAAGGGTATCAAAGTTATGGAGCGCACAAGATTTTGGCCTCAGGGGAGATAACTACATAACGAAGAAGAAAGTGAGAGTTGTTTCTCTTGCACGTGACACGCCTACTGGTTCTCTTCTTCATTTCTACTAAATATTATCATATTATCTCAAACAGTATTGGAGTTATGGTCTGCACAAGAGTTCGGCTTCAGGGGAGATAACTACATAACGAAGAAAGTGAGAGTTGTCTCTCTTGCATGGGACACGCCTACTGGTCCTCTTCATTTCTACCAAACATTATCAAAATATGTCTGAGGGTATCAAAGTTATGGAGCGCACAAGATTTTGGCTTCAGGGGAGATAACTACATACCGAAGAAAGTGAGAGTTGTCTCTCCTGCACACGACATGCATACTGGCCCTCCTCTCCATTTCTATCAAATATTATCATATTACCTCAAACAGTATGGGAGTTATTGCCTGCACAATATTTCGGCTTCAGGGGAGATGACTACTTAACGAAGAAAATGAGAGTTGTTTCGCTTAAATGCGACAGGCCTACTGGTCCTCTTCTTCATACCTACCAAATATTACCAAAATACGTCTGAGGGTATCAAAGTTATGGAATGCACAAGGATGAGTACAATTTCTGCTTAGGGGAGATAACGACATAACGAATAAAGTGAGGGTTGTCTCTCTTGCACGCGACATGCCTACTGGTCCTCTCCTTCGTCCCTACCAAATATTATCAAATTAGCTCAAACAGTATGGGAGTTATGGCCTGCACAAGATTTCGGTTTTAGGGGAGATAACTACATAAAGAAGACAGTGAGAGTCGTCTCTCTTGCTCGCGACACGTCTACTGGTTCTCCTCAACATTCCTACCAAATATTATCGAAATATTTCTAAGGGTATCAAAGTTATGGAGCGCACAAGGATGCAACTACGGACGGACGCCATGCTGATCGCTTTATCTCCCGAACCTATCGGTCGGGGGATAAAAAATAAGGGAGGTAAAACCAAGACCCAATAAGCTCCTGACAGTAAAGCAGCAATAGACAAATATGCGGAGGCCGCGGTTTTTAACACCTCCTTAGGGACCTGGCGAATGTTACTGCATTGAAAAACCATGTTTGATCCCTATATTTTAGACTCAGATCAGACGCTTATTTCTCATCTTGTTTTATTATACCCCGCCACACAATAGTGGCGGGGTATTATGGTTTCACGTTGGACGTCCGTGTGTCTGTCTGTCCGTCCGTCCGTCCGTCCGTCAGTCGTCCGTCCGTCCGTCCAGCCGTCCGTTTCCGGATGATAACTTGAGTGAACATCAATGGATTTTTACCAAACATGGTATGTGCATTGATATTGTGGGATATCTGGTTTGGGATTGCTAATGGGCAAATTTCGTCAAATTTTTACGGAGTTATATGCCCGAGATACGCCCATATTTTCGTTTCCGGATGACAACTTACGTAAATAACAATGCCTTTTAACCAAACTTGTTATATGCATTGGTATTATCAAGATCTGGTTTAGGATTGTTATCTGTCCATTGAAATTTTCAAGATCTGGTTTAGGATTGTTATCTGTCCCTCCGTCATTTTCTTTCCAGACATTTTCGTAACGATAACTTTAATACATAAACAAATAATTGCTGTGGCGGGGTATTATGCTTGCGGTGCTTTTATTTTTTCTTTCTGTCCCGTGGTAGGGTTTTTTTTCGTAATTGTAGCTCCCTAGTGACCTGGCAATGCATTGAAAAACCATGTTCGATCGCTATTATTGCATAAAAACTCAAAACATTTGCTACATTTCGCGTTATTTCTTGTACTATTTTGTTTCGCCTTTTCACCGATGTCTCGCGAACGCAATTTCCACGGACTATGCTCGTTCTAGGGCCGGGCAGTACACATCTCGTAACGGCAGCAAATATGTGGCCCCGGTACGATCATATTGACAGTTGCGTAGCCGTGCATTAACAGCGCGTGAATTGCCTTGTTAATACACGGCTTTTTGCCGGTTAATGCACGGCTGTTAATAACGTGCGACACTGCTTTTTATGCAATAATGTTTACTGAGACCTTTCTGTCAGAATGTTTTTGCGTTTAACCCAGCTAGTATTCTTCATAAATCTACAGCGGGCCGTTATCGGCCCGTCAGCTACCCTGACGGGCCGATAACGGCCCGCTATAGATTTATGTAGAATGCTTACAGGGAAAGTATCAAACATCAATTGAATCCTACCCAAATATCACAGTACATCCACCACATACGAATAACCCAGCAATGTACATGAATCTGGAACCAACATAAGGAAGCTGAAATGTATACAATGTTGTATCAATTAAATATTTATCACCTTAATAACGACACAAAATGACCCACAAGGGTTAACGTGTCGTTAGACCCTAACTCAATCAATCAATCACTTTAATAATTGACTTCGCGACTAGTCTAAAGGAAACGGAGATTGCATTATGTTGACCATTCGTGAGTGCTGGCCAGTAATTCAGCACAACGCTACGAGTATAAAGCCCACGCGAACAGATTGACGTGGAAACAATCTATTACATGAAAATGTACCAGATCGTTGTTCCTCCCTGGTACTTGAATGGAGGAGCATCGTATTAAAACTGTCATACCCTCCCTGTAGTCTTGTGGCGTTTTTGTCAAATCCTGTATCATGGGATATAACATCATGAAAACATAACTATATAATTTTGACCTCCTTAACCTTTACCACTCTCTGGGCATTTTCAGCAGACGACAAATTGATGATATTCTTCTTATTTTTCCCAGAAAACAGGATACGACATTTCATTAAGGAGACAATTTGCATGAAATGTCATATCCTGTTTTCTGGGAAAAATAAGAAAAATATTTCAAAATGTTGTCTGCTGAAAATTTTACCCAGAGTGCTAAGCGTTAAACCCCATTTTTATATAGTAAAACTGGGGTTTACAGGGGTATACATTATTTTTCCTATTTCTGCTCAAAAACATAGATTGTGGGTACTCATAAGAGCCGCCTCGGCAAGACGGTTCTAACGAGTCCCCGTAATCTATGTTTTTGAGAAGCAATTTGAAAAATAAGAGAATTTTTATCTGAAATATTTCAGTTTCTGGTGATGAAATTTTCAATATGTTTGAATAGGCGTGTTTTCGTAATGCGCGGTCGTTGTTTCGAGTAAAGTAGTGCTGTTGTTAGTGCATTTATCAGGCGCATAAACAGTATACATGTACACATTACGAAAACACGCCTATTCAAATACACAGATAATTTCACCTCCCAAAACTGAAAATTTTGAGATAAAAAACTCTGTTATTTTTCATATTTCTGCTCAAAACATAGATTGTGGGTACTCGTTAGAACCGCCTCGGAGAGGCGGTTCTAACGAGTACCCACTATCTATGTCTTTGAGCAGAAATAAGAAAAATAATGTGTACCCCTGTAAACCCCAATTTTACTATATAAAAGTGGGGTTTAAGGGGGTCAAAATTATATAGGCGTGTTTTCGTGATGACAAAGACGCATTTAAATCGGTCTTTTATGAGTGAACAAAACATCTGGACAAGTACAGTAAAACCTCGATGGCTCGAATCTTTGGGAGCATAAAATTTGTTCGAGACATTGGAAGTTCGAGCCACTGAGGGTTAATCATGGTGCCAGGTCAGGAAGCAAATGGTGATAATTTAGAGAAGTCTTTTTGATCTTCTATACAATAATGGTATGTTGTGATCACTCATTAGAACAGTATCTATGAGGCGTTTCTAATGAGTACACACAGCATACAACTTCATGATAAAAAAAGAAAAAAAAATCCCTAGATATTTGTTTTCTTGAGCTATCGGAAGAATTTCATAGGAATTTAAAAACGAGTTCGAATCATCCAAGGTAAACGATCCATCAGTGTTCGAGTCATCAAGGTGTTACTGTATGTGCAAATCCGCGAAGAGTAATATGAAGGATTGAAGAAGTTATGCTGTATCAGTTAGCCTTATATCAAGAACCCACACAATATCTGGACAAGTATGTGCCATTGCACGAAGAATGAAGGACTGAAGAAGTTATGTTTGATCCAATTAGAATTATATCAAAAACCTACAAACTATCTGGACAAGTATGTACAAATGCGCGAAGAATGAAGGCCTGAAGAAGTTATGTTTGATCCAATTAGTCTTATATCAAGAACCCATACAATATCTGGACAAGTATGCGCAAATCCGCGAAGAGTGCTTTGAAGGACTGAAGAAGTTATGTTTGATCCAGTGAGCCTTAACTCAAGAAGCCATACAATATATGGACAAGTATGTGCAATGGCGCGAAGAGTTTTTTGAAGGACTGAAGTAATTATGTTTGAGCCAGTGAACCTTAAATCAAGAACCCATACAAAATCTGGACAAGTATGCGATAATCCGCGAAGAATGCTTTGAAGGACTGAAGAAGTTATGTTTGATCCAGTTAGCTTATATCAAGAAGCTCACGCAGTATCTGGAAATATATGTGCAAATCCGCGAAGAATGTTTTGAAGGACTGAAGAAGTTATGTTTGATCCAGTTAGCCTTATATAAAGAAGCTCACATAATACCTGGAGAAGTATGTGCAAATCCGCGAACAGTTCTTTGAAGGACTGAAGAAGTTATGTTTGATCCAGTTAGCCTTATATCAAGAAGCTCACATAATACCTGGAGAAGTATGTGCAAATCCGTGAAGAGTGCTTTGAAGGACTGAAGAAGTTTTGTTTAATCCTGTTAGCCTTATATCAAGAAGCTCACACAATATCTGGAGAAGTATGTGCAAATCCGCGAAGAGTGCTTTGAAGGACTGAAGAAGTTATGTTTGATCCAGTTAGCCTCTTATATCAAGAACTGATGCAATATCTGGACAAGTATGTGCAAATCCGCGAAGAGTGCTTTGAAGGACTGAAGTAATTATGTTTGAACCAGTGAACCTTGAATCAAGAACACATACAATATCTGGACAAGTATGCGCTAATCTGCGAAGAGTGTTTTGAAGGACTGAAGAAGTTATGTTTGATCCAGTTAGCCTTATATCAAGAAGCTCACACAATATCTGGAGAAGTATGTGCAAATCCGCGAAGAGTTCTTTGAAGGACTGAAGTAATTATGTTTGAACCAGTGAACCTTGAATCAAGAACACATACAATATCTGGACAGGTATGCGCTAATCCGCGAAGAGTGCTTTGAATGACTGAAGAAGTTATGTTTGATCCAGTTAGCCTTATATCAAGAAGCTCACACAATATCTGGAGAAGTATGTGTAAATCCGCGAAGAGTTCTTTGAAGGACTGAAGTAATTATGTTTGAACCAGTGAACCTTGAATCAAGAACACATACAATATCTGGACAAGAATGCGCTAATCTGCGAAGAGTGTTTTGAAGGACTGAAGAAGTTATGTTTGATCCAGTTAGCCTTATATTAAGAAGCTCAAACAATATCTGGAGAGGTATGTGCAAATCCACGAAGAGTGCTTTGAAGGACTGAAGAAGTTATGTTTTATCTAGTTAGCCTTATATAAAGAAGCTCACACAATATCTGGAGAAGTATGTGAAAATCCGCGAAGAGTTCTTTGAAAGACTGAAGTAATTATGTATGAACCAGTGAACCTTGAATCAAGAACACATACAATATCTGGACAAGTATGCGCTAATCCGCGAAGAGTGCTTTGAAGGACTGAAGAAGTATGTGCAAATCCGCGAAGAGTTCTTTGAAGGCCTGAAGTAATTATGTTTGAACCAGTGAAAATTGAATCAAGAACACACACAATATCTGGAAAAGTATGCGCAAATCCGCGAAGAGTACTTTGAAAGACTGAAGAAGTAATGTTAATCCAGTTAGCCTTATATCAAGAAGCTCACACAATATCTGGAAAAGTATGCGCAAATCCGCGAAGAGTACTTTGAAAGACTGAAGAAGTCATGTTGATCCAGTTAGCCTTATATCAAGAAGCTCGCGCAGTATCTGGAAAAGTATGCGCAAATCCGCGAAGAGTTTTTGAAGGACTGAAGAGGTTATGTTTGATCCAGTTAGCCTTATATCAAGAACCTATACAATATCTGGAGAAGTATACCTTATCCGCGAAGAGTGCTTTGAAGGACTGACGAAATTATGTTTGATCCAGTTAGCATTATAGCAAGAAGCTCACGCAGTATCTGGAGAAATATGTGCAAATCCGCGAGAAGTGTTTTGAAGGACTGAAGAAGTTATGTAAGCCTTATATCAAGAACCCATACAATATCTGGATAATATCTGTGCGCGAGCGTTTTGTACTCGTAAACGCAGAGTGCATATAGGAACAGTGATGTAGTACAAATTGTTCGCGAGTGTTTTGCACTTCTGAACGTGGCTGCAATACACTCGAAACACTTTGCACATCTGAACACCGCGTAGCTAAGTACGATGTGAAATGATAGGTATGAAACAACTAAATTCTTACCATGGGTATGAAACAACTAAATTCTTACCAGTTTACCAAATACGGGCGACGAAACAAACTGGACAAGAGAAAAAACACCAAATATCCATCCAGATATCGTATGACTGACGCCTTTACTATTAGCCTGAAAGTTAACAAAAATGAAACAAGCTTAATTAACTCCTTCGCTGCCACAGGCGATAATAATAGGCTTTTGCAAACAGCATAGATCCAGATAAGACGGCTCATATGAGCCGTCTCATCTTGATCTACGCTGTTTGATATTCAGTCTTTCAACTTTACGTATAAACTTCTTTTCAAGCGATGGTTTGTTAAAAAAGAAAAGCAGACGACAACATGTTGTCTGAAATTTAACAGGAAATGATCCGCACCTTCAGGACACGAACCTTCTTTAAATGTTTTCAGAAACGTAACGATTGTTTTGATCCAGTACAATGTGTTTTTTCTACGATAAATTCTCCAACTTCTTGGGTGGACGTATTTGTTTGTTGGACTGTTTGTCGTAATATCACAATTTATAATACGTTACGTGTAAAAGTATGAAACTACCTTACTATACATGTATAATCGAATTTCAATGGCTCGAACATCTTTGGGACAATAGAAAATTGTTCGAGACATGGGTAGTTCGAGCCACTGAAGGTTACTCCTGATGCCAGGTCAGGAAGTAAAATTGCAATAATTAAGGGATTTTTTTTTTATTTTCTACCCATTAATTGTAAGTTGAGTGTACTCATTAGAATCGCCTCGATGAGGCGATTCTAATGAGTACACACAACATACAATTTCATGATAAAATATCTTATTTTTAAATATATGTTTTCTTGAGTTATCGGAAGAATTTCGTAGGGACTCAAAAATGAGTTCGAATTAGTCATACCAAACGAACCGTCGGTGTTCGAGTTACTGAAGTTTGACTGTATAGTATATATAGTAATTGATGAGATAGCCATTCCTTACTAAGATGGGTATATATGAGCCATTTCTTGACAAAATCAACAAAATGGATGTGCGCCAAGCGAAGAATCAGATAAGCCTGGACGTCTGCCCAGTCTTATTAGTCTTCGTTGTGCAATCAATGGGTAGCTAAGGACCCAAGGTTTCCTCATGCGGACAGCGAAGACTCTGATCAGACTGAGCGGAAATGCAATTTTGTTGGTCTCAATTTTGCCATGAGGTGGCTTATAGTATAGTATTGCTTTATATAGTTATTCGTGATTGAAAAAGACGGGAAACTTCGTTTTATTTCAATTACATACAATTTGTAGCCTTTGATCACTGATTATATGTTAAAAGTTTTGTATGGATGGTGACCACCTTTTTGTGTGAATTACGTATATTCTATTCTATTCATGCAAGCATATCTACTGTCCTTCCAACATCTTTTGGAAAGTCTTTTTTGGCGTACACAAAAGTACGCTGTACACAGAAGAAGTAAATTTGCAAACTTTTGTCATGATTTAATGCAAAACCATTTACGTAACAATCTATGCACAAAAAGTTTTATTCTAGTCATTGGTTTTTAAAAAATCAAGTATTTTTCACTTTTCGCCATAGTAAAAATGAATGCAAATTATGCAGAAATCTAACTTGGAGGCAGATTTTCAACAAGTTCAACTTGTTCAATTTTTCTGAAATTTTCACAATATTGTTGTGAAATATCAATAATCCAAAGTCTGCAAAGAAACTTGAAAACTATTTTCATAATCAAAAAATTCCAAAAAATCACTTTACTATAGAAATTGCATAGGTCAGACCAAATTTTGGCTGTACATTTAATTTTAGGGTACATATTTAAGAGCAAAACACAGAAACAGAAAAGACAAATGGTTTCTGATAAGATATGGTCATTCAGAACAAAATATTTTCATTTAAAATAAAACGCCAAGCAAAAAACGTCTTTCCGAGTGATGTCGAAAGGACAGTAATCAGTTGTCTTTTTGCAGGTTCTGTAGATAATCAAGTATTTAAGGCTCCTTCAGTCGGAAAGCGAAAACTCAGATCAGATAAAGCGAATACGCATGCTGATTTGGGTCTTCGGCGGGAGCACAAATTCTAAGGTACACAATCTCACGCTGCAATAGAACAGAATAGGTAACATGAATTTATCAAATAAAATACGTCACATGGATTTATGAAACAGAATAGGTCACAAGGATTAACCCATTATAGTCTGGAGACCCCTAAAGGGTAATTGGCAAACAGTGCAGACCCAGATCAGACGCCGCAGAACGCAGCGTCTGTTCAGGGTCTCCACTGTTTGCAAATAATTGAGCCATATTTCTCTAGGAATATCTAAATCTCATAGCCGGATATACCTAAAATTGAAATTGGGCTCTTCCAATATTTAGTATGGGAGAATCTATTCAGTCTACAACGGGTTAGTAAGACAGACTGATAAATCACATGAATAAATCAACAGAATAGGTCACATAAATTAATTATTCAGAATAGGTCACATGAATTAATTATTCAGAATAGGTCACATGGATTATTCAAACAGAATGGGCCACATTAATTAATCAACCAAAATAAGTCACATGAATTAATCAAACAGAAAAAGTCACGTGAATTAATTAAATATATGTCACATGGGTTAATTAAGCAGAATACCTCACATTGGTTAATTCAATAAAATTGGCCACATGAATTAATCAAAATGAAATCGGGCACGTGAATTAAGGAGAATGGAGACTTTCAGAGGAAGTAACTACGTAAAAAATGTTTTGCCGCTCTTCTAAAATATGGATCAACTTTTACAGGACAGACTTTGTTTCCTTGGGAGCAACCTTTCTTTTTAGAGTAGACCCCTTTTCAGAAGGGGCATGGTATGCAGGAAAGCAAACAGGACGTCACAGAAGTTGTTTTTAACCGAAGAAAATGGCAGAAAATCTACCATCTGTTTCCAATCGCCTATAGTATTTGCATTCCATTACGAAAACATGCCTATTCAAATATACTTAACATTTTGCCACCCAAAAAATGAAAATGTTCAGGTAAAAAATTATGATATATTTCATATTTCTGCTCAAAACATAGATTGTGGGTACTCGTTAGAACCGCCTCGCCGAGGCGGTTCTAACGAGTACCCACAACCTATGTTTTTGAGCAGAAATAAGAAAAATAATGTATACCCCTGTAAACCCCAGTTTTGCTATATAAAAGTGGGGGTTCAAGGGGGTCAACATTATATAGGCATGTTCTCGTGATGACTAAAGAGTCAGTTTTAAAAAAGTGGGGTTGTTAATTTCTTTCTAAAATTGTCTCAAAACAGGTCATTTCCCTGTCCTTCTTTGTTGAAATAGTCATTTAATCAACACATTAATTTCTTTCTGTCTGAATATCGTCTTATGCAAGAACTTCAGACAGGTCAGTGGGCCCTTGATGGCTCTTGAGACGTGCACTTTTATAAATAAATCCGCTTCAGAACCACGCATCGCAGCAAAAAAATATTTGTAACTTTTCGCCAGCCTATGATGAAACTGATCTATGGCAGCTTTGGAAAATTATGGAATGGTGTCATAGCGGTACATTAATATAACAATAGGCTTTATTAGCACTTAGTCTACTGGTTGAAAATTTCATCAGACAATTCTTTGTTGCTTCCCAATACCCCGCCACCCGCCCCCACCCCGATCCCCCCCAACCCCCCCCCCCCGCACCCCGAGGAAATGTTTTGACATTTCATCCCCTCTCCCCTCCCAGAAAACAGGTTTTGACGTTCATGCAAATTATTAAAACCTGTTTCCTGGGAAAAAATAAGAAGAAATCTTAATTGTTTTCCTAGCATGCTTAGCATTGAATGTGTTGTGTCAGGAGAAAATGGCCCTTGTTTCACATGTGGGCAACTCTGATCAGACTGCATGGATGTGCAGGCTGATCTGAGTCTTCGCTGGGACTTGTCGTGAGGTACATTTTCTCACGTTGCGATTCAAGTTATCTCATTACCTCCCTACCGAACTGAAGAAAATAGAACAGATGTTGAGTTTCTTTACTTGTTGTTGTTAGGTGAATGGACATATTTGGAAGATTTCCCGCCATTTCTTACGAGGGAGACATTTTTGTGACTTCCGGTTAGCTTTCCTGTACACCAAGCTCCATCACGAGAACATGCCATATAATTTGGACCCCTTTAAACCCCACTTTTATACAGTAAAACTGGGATTTACAGGGGTTTACATTATTTTTTTCTAATGTTTGCTCAAAAGCATAGACCGTGGGTACTCGTAAGAACCGCCTCGATGAGGAGGTTCTAACGAGTACCCACAATCTATATTTTGAGCAGAAATATGAAAATATCAGATTTTTTTATCCAAAAATTTTCATTTTTTGGTGGTAAAATTTTCAGCATATTTGAAGAGGCATGTTTTCGTAATGCCCTTCTGAAACTGGGTTTACACTGAAATGAAAGAATTTGCTCCCAATTAGAATTCTTTCCTTTTAGAGTAGACCCGTTTCCAGAAGAGGGCAAATGCAGTTTTGTAAAAGGTTTCCCTTGGAAGCTCATCGTTTCCCCTTAATTTTAATTATTTATTTGTTTTACTTTTATCGTGACCTGATGACTATACTTACTTCTTTTGGAAAGAATGGTGCCAATATTGAGATACTCAAGAAACACAACAGGTTTGTAAAACTGTAGCACGTTAGAATCACCTTTTGATCTCTAGTCAATGATTTAAAGCTGAAATGTTTATTTGAACTTTGTTTTGATTGTTCTGAATCAGTTTGGTCATCATTATCATGAGTTGGAGGTGAGTAACCATCCATTTCGGGTGCCCTGAAAGTCCAGCTATTCTGTCTGAACCCATCATAGAGAGTTTCACGCTCGCTCATCGTGTGACTTGAAATATTCTTCCCATTTGCTGCAGCTATATTGCTCCTGAAGCCTCTATCCAATGACAAACTTAGGGAATCTCGGATTTCTGACGAAGAAAGACAATATATTTTGCTGCTGAATAATAAAAGTAAAAAAATGCCATTAGAAACAAAGAACGCATTACAGATAAGAAAATGGATGTCTCGGTTTTATTGCGACTCTTCATAAGCTCTAATGAAGTTTGCAACTCTAGCGTATACATGAGCAGAACTCCATTTTCAAAGACATCACAATGGGCCCAATGATTCCAAAGGAAATGAAATATAAAGCCTATGTCTGGTGACTAACTACGGGAATGCCAAATTGCTGACGAAGAACGACTTAAAAGATATTGCTTTGAAGCCAGTATTCGCTGACAAACTACTAGACTCTCTGAATTTTGACAAAAATGATTCATATGGTGTTATCTGGTCGTATTGCTGTTGATTTCATCCTCCTGATTTCTGAGATAAGCATATCTGGTTTCACATCAACGCCGTCTTCCATGATGTCCGCCATCGATAAATCAGAACTGAAATATCTAAGGGAGATAATAAGCAGGACAATGTGCCTTGAGGGAATGATATACGTAATAGACTTCTGCAATTTGTGCCAAGGTGATAACTTCTGTTTCTTCATGTTTGCTTTTCTGTACGCTATGGTCCTTCTGAAAAGGTGTCAACGCTACAACGAAAGAATTTGCTCCCTCTGGGAGCAAATTCTTTCCTTATAGTGCAGACCCCGTTTAAATAGGGGACAAACCAATTTAGATATAATTGTCTACCTTGGAAATGTATTATTCCTCCGAATATAAGAAATAGACATTTTTGAAATAAATGAACAAAGCTTGCACACTTCACGCAGTCTGACCATGACCTCCGTTTTACATGAATACATGTAACAGTATTATTAGAATCGAATGCATATGGCTCGAACTTGTTAATAAGCGTAAACACGTGTTCTTTGGGGTAATCTACAGACCCCCAATGGGAAAAAGCAGTCAGATAACTCCCTTGAGGACTCTCTGTAAACCACCAGGTCCAATTTATTTTATCATAAGCATTTCCATTAAGTATCACTTACTTTTCCTTGATAAATCTACCCACCAGACACATGACGTCTATACAACATCGCCTCAACGTCGATGCAACGTCATGACGTTGCATCGACGTTGAGACGACGTTGTATAAACGTCATGTGCCCACTGGGTAATTTCAACAGGGTCATATGCAAACATAGCTTACAAAATATCAAAAAATAACATTTTCTGTGCAATGAAATATATAGAGGATATTCAAATGTTTGGAGTGAATATGACTTATTTCATCGAGTGAAGTGAAAAAATGTATATTTCATGAGTGCCGAAGGCACGAATGAAATATACATTTTTTCACTTCACGAGATGAAATAAAAGTCATATTCACGACAAACATTTGAATTTTCTTTTTATTATATACATCACTTTCGATAGAAGAGATGCAAATCTTGCATTTGCAAGGGAAAGTCTGACACGCAGTTTTGTCCCTTGGCGCCATGACGTTCATGTTTTGTTTTGTTTGGTGACGTTAGATATGACGTCAGAAACACGCATTGGCGTGTAAAAATAAAATAAAAAGAAAATTTACTCTTTTTCAGTGAATACCATAAAAATTTTCATCTCGTGTAATGAAAACACTAATGTAAATAAGAAAAAAGGAGATCCAGATCTTATATTTTTCACTGCTCAGAGGAGTGAAAATATAAGTTTTATATTTTCACTAGTGAAAATATAAAACTTATATTTCACTAGTGAAAATATGCATTTTATTTCATTAATAATTCTCTATATTTCATTACTTTGTATATAATAAATAATGTTAATACATCTTTTATGTGGATATAGAGAAATGTAAAATTAAATATCTGTTAAATTCCACTTATGACCTATGATAAAAGCAGAGGATTCCAGTTAGAAGGACCTAGGTAGTATTTGGTCTACCTTGGACGTTACCTGTCAGGGGAGGTAATAGAGAAACTGTTGCTATCTCTCATAGACTCGACGTATTTCTCATCAACTGAAGACAAAGGCATACTTAAAGACATAATAGTCACTTATGATTTTAACTTCAGCTTACTTTATGAATGATATTCGAGAAATAATGACACAATCTTCAGACGCTTCTCCTTCTACGGTCCACTAAGAGATCAAAACATTTCATTGAAAATTCGTCATTTTTACTTGATATTATTCTTGTAAGTAACAAGAATCACTTAGTGACTGTGTGGAGTTGGAGATTCCTTCCTTAGTCAAGATACATGGTACCACTGTTCGAGGTTTGGCCTGTTTACGTTAAAGAAAACCTAACGCACATAACAAACATACCTGACAATAAAGCACCTAGTAAGTTGAACAGTTTGGTGAAAAGGTTATGAAAATCGGTCAAGAATAAAGAAAGTTATTAGGCTTTGAAGATCTAGAAAAAAGTCATGTAAGCTGCCATTTTGTGTGTTAGTGATGTCATAAACACCTAATTAAATATGCATAAATAAGATAAATCACATATGAAATAATATTTTATTGCTCTATAACTGTAAATGTTTTAATTTAAATATATATTATCAGTTAGCTCACATATACAGTATATTTCTGACAACAGACAGTTTTTATTTGTGTCTTACAAAAATAAAATATTTAATTATATATTCAAAATGGCGGCGCACGTAATCACAGTTGTAAAAACTTTAAACTACAATATCTTTCTTACACCTTTACCGACTTTGATGAAATTTGCGCAAAAATGCTAATTTTCTATACATACATTGCATTTGTGGATCTTTTCCTTTAACAAAGACTGAAATACAATCTTGCAAGAGACATATTCTGTTGTATAACCAAAGTGATTATTATCACTTAAAAGCCAAACCCACTGTCACATTACTGGGACTCTTTGAAAGATATAAATACTCGCGCATATTCTATCATTATTTTTGTTTTACCGAAAAAAGAAAGAGAATTGTTTGCAATAATCACAAATACCGCCTGGTGAATGAAATATATTTCAATGACAGTTCATTTAAGTTCATTTATATGTGAGATAAGTAATGCGCCAAATTTACGCGTCATTTATCGGTATGTGTTCACATGATAAACAACATCTCATTTGTTAACATGTTTACATTATTCAAACACAAACATCACAATAAATATTTATGCACCTGTTACTTTCATTTACATGAAACATGGGCTCTTATGTAACATTTAAAGGCTCCATATTCCTCAAAATTAGACATTTTAGTATCCAAAAAAAGTTTAATAAATTGATATATGGTTTTAACACAATCATAAAATGTGTCACCTGACAGCCTGTACAATTTCAGTTAGTCTCTTGTTCTTGACATGAAATGATTTTTATCGTATGTCTAAATTAATGTTGGCCACATTAATTCAGAAATACGATAAAAATCATTTGTTTTTCGATCCAGTTCAAAAACGAGTGACTAACTGAAATTTTGCAGGTTGTCAGATGCCACATTTTATGATTGTATTAATACTATATATCAATTTATTAAACCTTCCTTGGATAAAAAATGTCTATGTTTTAGGAATATGGAGCGTTTAAAGGTACAACTGCAATTACAGAGAAGGGATTCACTTTTATAGAAAAAAAAAGGTAAGAGAAAAGTGCCACAATCACAAACCGCAGCCCGTCCCAGACACCAAGAGGAAGAGGAAACCGACAAAACCTATCAAGCACAAATCGAACAAACGTACGAAAAGCACTAAGATTAGCTCTCTCTTCCCCAAGCGAGGTAATCGCAATGCTAAAAGGACAAACAAACAAAAAAAAAAAAAAAAAAAAACACACACACACACACACACAAGAACAAACAACACAATGCAAGACACAAAACAAATTGCCTCGTAGAATAAACCACAAAGCAACGAAAAGACTAACACCGAGACCACCGCCTTAGAATGGTTAGTAGAGTAAACCACCGGGTGTGTGTGTGTGTGTGTTGGTGGGGAGGGGGGGGGGGGGTGGGGTGGGGGGGGGGGTGGCGAGGGCAGTGGGGTTTAAAGCACTTTTACTAGCCAACTTCACCCTGGGTTCCGATGCTACTCTTAATACAGAAATACATAAAAATTCGCTTCGTGTAAAGGCTCCGACCTCAGTCAATGCATCAAAGCGAAAACATAAAAATCAAATTAATCACTATAATAAACAAAGACGAGATCTCATGGCTAACTCTACTGTATGCCAGAGTAAATGACAACCAAGGGCAGAACCGCGGCGGGCCAAGCCAAAGACATATCGTCAAGCCCCAACCCACTGATTAAAGTTTTACGAAGAGGCCGTCATTGAGTCTGAGGCCCGAACCGCCGTCGTGCAATTAAAGAGTGAAGTATAGCCATCAACAATGATTAGGTTGACAACTAGGCATGCAGTCTGCCGCATAATATCCCGGCTATAGCTAATTCTTTTATAACGGTTAATAAGTTTTCTGAATTGCTCCGAAAAGTTAGATTTTCCTATAATTTTTCTAAATCTATACACTAAGTCATCGTAAAATTCTGGTTCCGATATACCTTGTTAAGACTACTGTATCAAAATTGTTTTCAGAAACGGTTTCCACTCTCAAAAGGGAGCACTGTCTTTCCTTTTAGAGGGGAACCCCTTTCAAATAAGGGTTGGTGTACACACATCCCGGACACACACACACACACACACGCGCGCGCGCGCGCGCAAGCACACACGCACGCACACACACACACACACACACACACACACACACACACACACACACACACACACACACACACAAAACAAAAAAAAAAAACCTAAAAAACGAGGTCAGAAAAGCAATCTCCCAGTTGAGATGGTAGGAAATCTGATGCAAGTTTTGTGACTACTTCATGCTTACTTTCCTACCTTGGCCGTATACGTTGTTCAAATTGTACCATTACCCTTTTAAAGAATGTATAGACAATTAATGGAAGGGTATCTTAAATGCAGTCGAACCTCAATAACTCGAACGCCGATAGCTCGTTTATCATGGCTAACTCGACTCGTTTATGAGTCCTTACGAAATTCTTCCGCTAGGTCAAGAAAACAAACATTTAGGGCAGTTTATTTTATCATGAAATTGTATGCTGAGTGTAGTTATTAGAATCGCCTCATCGAGGCGATTCTAATGAATACACTCAACATACCATTACTATGTAGAAGATCGAAAGGATTTCCTTAAATTATCGCCATTTGCTTCCTGACTTGGCGTCATGATTAACCCTCAGTGGATGCAACTACCTATGCCATGAGCAAGTTTCCATGGTCCCAAATATGGTTGAGCCATTGAAGTTAGACTGTATACAGACAGTTATTGGGTGGGTATTTTAAATATAAACAATTAGAAACGAACAATAACAAAACAAAACAAACGCCACACATAAACAACCACCGACACGAACTAAGAACTGCAACAGAGTAACCATCCTGCAAGGGTGAGTAGTGAAACTACGGGGTGAGCGGGGGGGAGGGGGATGAGGGGAGGGGGAGGAGGGGAGGGCGTTAAGCCAGTTCATCGCGAAAACAAACCTATATAATTTTGACCCCGTTAAAACCCGTCTTTTATAAAGTAAAACTTGGTTTACAGGGGGTATATATTATTTTTCTAATTCTGCTAAAAACATATATTGTGGGTACTCGTAAGAACCGCATCGCAGAGGCGATTCCAACGAGTATCCACCTGCGAGGCGGTTTCTAACGAGTACCCCAAATCTATGTTTTGAGCAGAAATATGAAAAATATCAGAATTGTTTGTCTGAAAATTTTCCTTTTTTGGTTGTAAACTTTTCAATATATTTGAATAGGCATTTTTTCGTAATGTTTACTCGCGCGAACCTTCATTCTATCAATTCTGATGCAGCAAAACCTATGTGGTACACCAATCCTGTACCTATGGTCACAGTTGTCTGAATGTCGTGGTGTTGCTATGGTCGGCAATTACTATTCTGACGTTTATAATGCAAGCAGAGATACAAAGACTGCAAAAAATATATAAGTGAAGATACCCAGGAAATATTGCGCTGCGCAGCCTTCCCGAGGTCCTATATATTATTGACCTTTAGAAAAACTGGGGTTTACAGGGGTAAATATTATTTTTCTTATTTCTGCTCGAAAACATAATTTGTGGGTACTTGTTAAAACTGCCTCGCCGAGGCGGTTCTAACGAGTACCCACAATCTATGTTTTGAGCAGAAAAAAGGAGAACTGCAACAGAGGAGTCGCCATGGAACCTACTAGGGTGGAGTGGGGGAGGGGCGGTGGGGTGTGCGTGTGTGGGTTATACCAGTTTTACACGCGCGAAACATTACCCTTAATTAATTCGGATACAGCTCTCAATTTAAAAAAAAAATGAGTTCGGTCCTCTTTTGAGTCCCTGGGAAATTCTCTTGATAGCCCTTGAAAGCAAATATGTTTGGACATTTTAGGTAAATTGTATTATTTTTTATCGTGAAGGGTATATTGGTTGTGTGTACTCATTAGAATCGCATCATCGAGGTGATTCTAATGAGCACACTCAACATACCATTATTATATAGATCGAAAAGACATCCCTAAATTATATACATTTGCCTCCTGACCTGGCGTTATGATTAACCCTCAGTGGCTCGAACTACCCATGTCTAGAACAAATTTACATGGTCCCAAAGATATTCGAGATATTTTCTGAGCAAAACTCATACTTTTTTTTCTTTTCAAGTAAAATTCGACAGATCGTATATATGTCTTGAGACAATAATTAAAGCTATAATATAATTACTCACGAAAAGGCACAATCACGGTATATCAGCCTTCCACTGCAATCCTTAATATTGAAATAATACATGTAACAGCATTAGATATCTGTGCGAACAGACACTTTACGGTCGACAAAGAAATCACAATCACAGACTGTCTTCAGTATATTGCAAAAAAGCTGTTACCACTCTTCAGTCATTTTTTTGCATCTAACATGAGAGCAAAGGTGAGAAAACGTACCTTCTGATATATGCGCTCAACCAAGACTCAAATCAGCCTGCGCATCCGCGCAGTCTGATCAGAGTCTTCGTTGTACGCTTGAAGATACTTTGCGTCCTTGGCTATCCAAAATGCGTCCAGTGAAGATTCTGATCAGACTGCGCGAATGCGCAGGCTGATCCGAATCTTCGCTGGGCGCACGAGTCTGAAAGTACGTTTTCTGCCGTTTCGGTCCATATAACTTTTTAGATGAATGTACTGGAGGGAAACATTTGATTTTTTGCGACTTAAAAATCGTTTTTTCTTTTGTTCCACGTGTTTTCTACGTGTATTGTTTGTTTGTGTTGAGGTTTTCCGGCCCAGTCAACCCCATGGGGTCATGTCGAGCGCGGTCATAAGTCAGTTTTTTTTTTTTTTTTTTTTTTTTTTTTTGTCTTTTCAAACAACTTCGAGAGACAATCATTACGAAAACACGCCTATTCAAATATACAGAAAATTTCACTTCCAAAAACTGAAAATTTTCAGGTAAAAAATTCTGATATTTTTCATATATCTGCTTAAAACATAGAACCGCCTCGCCGAGGCGGTTCTAACGAGTACCCACAATCTATGTTTTGAGCAGAAATAAGAAAAACAATGTATACCCCTGTAAACCCCAGTTTTACTATATAAAAGTGGGGTTTAAGGGGGTCAACATTATATAGGCGTGTTTTCGTGATGCATAGTCTTTGCTCATCAAAATGTGTGGGAAAATGTACTATAATATTCCAACAATTCCAACTCAACTGGATTTGGTACCAGTAAATCGATTTAACCCCCGGTAGTCTCAATTACTATCCGTTCTAGGGCAGGGATTCTGGTGTTGCTTGTTCTTTGTATGACCTTGTGCCTGCCCGCTGTGGGCCTGTTTTCATTGTTTGTCTTTTCGTTGTCTTATTGTAGACATTGTGTTTAGCGGCTTCTTTATAGCATTGTGTTCACCTCATTGGGGACGAGGGAAGCTACAGTCGGACCTCCTTGGCTGGAACACCGATGGCTCGTTTTACCATGGCTAATTCGAACTCGTTTTTGAGTCCCTATCGAAATTCTTCCCATACTTCCAGAAAAGAATTATCTAGGGAAATATTCTTATCTTATCATAAACTTGTATGTTGAGTGTACTCATTAGAATCGCCTCAATGAGGCGATTCTAATGAGTACACACAACATACCATTTTTTTGTGTAGTAGATCGAAAAGATTTCTCTAAATTATCGCCATTTGCTTCCTGACCTGGCGCGATGATTAACCCCTCTGTGGCTCGAACTGCCCATATCTCGAACAAATTTCCATGGTGCCAAAGAGGGTCGGGTCATTGAGGTTCGACTGTAGTTGTTTTGCTCTTGGTTTAAACATATTTAATTCAAAACTATCAATAAACATCAATATTGTAAACAATAAAATACAGGATTAGAACGCAAGCATACAAGCTTATATAGTTCTTCTCCATACAAAATCAACATTATATGCGTATACAGTCGAATTTCAATGGCTATGTAATTTCAATGGCTATATATGGAAATATATATATTTCCGCGGAGGTTCGAGTTGATCAAAAGGCCTGAGCAAACGGTATAGACCCAGATCAGACGCCGCAAAACGCGGCGTCTGATCTGGGTCTATACTGTTTGCTACTCATCCAGCAATTTTATACATTCACATGTTCGCAAGCGAGTATTCAGGTCAGCCTGCGCATTCACGCAGCCTGATCAGAATTTTCACAGGGCGCATTTTGGGTAGCTAACCAAAGACTCTGATCAGACTGTGTGAATTTGAGTCTTTTTGGGCGCATAGGTCAGAAGGCTACGAAATTTTACGACTCATTCCAGCCTTAGGACTCAAGGAACAATAGGTTCCGAATGGCTGAAGTGGGGTTGTATGGATTTTGCGGCACTCGATCGCAATATTCTACTAATGTCAAGTCGGGAAGAGGTAAGGAATGAAATGAAACACGAAGACAGATTGTAGAAAAATCTCCAAATAAGTTCTTAACAATTTATGTACATGATATATATACAGGTTGCATCTGAAATTTCTAGGATACAACGTCACATTGAGGGACAATATTCAAAACTTCACGTGCAGATAAAAACACAAGAAACCAGTTGTAGAAAAAACCGACATTGTGAAAGCCTTACTGTCGGGCACATGACGTTTAAACAACGTCGCTTCAACGTCGATGCAACGTCATGACGTTGCATCGACGTTGACGCGACGTTGTCTCAACGTTGCGTGCCCGCTGGGTTGGTAGTATCAATGGGCCTCAGCGAGAAATATATATATATATATATATATATATCTTATGACCTGTGCAATGACCGACCAGCGCAGACTCAGACCAGCCTACGCGTTCGCGTAGTCTGACTGAAGTTTTCACTATGCGCTCTGTGGATAGCTGAGACGACTCTATCGAGTACCCACATAATGGTCACGCCAAGCGAAAAGGTGTCTTCAAGCATGCTCAAAATGCAGAGATTCAGATTCATCCCACGCATGCGCAAAGTCTGATCCGGGCATTTGCTCTCCATTGATACATTCTATGTATAGTGTCCAATAATTCTGTTATCGGATAGTAAATGCCCTGATCAGATTGCACGGATGCACAGGCTGATTTGGACCTTCACAGTCCGCATATGCCCGAAGACATGTTTCGTATGGCGTGGCCAATATGTTTTCGTGGACAAAGAAAACAAATGTCAACATTTTTTGGGCTGAAACAAAGCATCTTAAAACTGGACGCTGGAGCTATGTTAGATTCTTATAAAGTTGGCGAACACGAAACAGCAAGCCACTTTGCGTACGATGGCCGAAATATTCGTTGTTCATAAATAACATGTGTAGTCTATTTATAGAAGAAACAAGCGTGTTAAAATGTCGGTTCTTCCACAACAAGTCTATACATCCATGTTGCTTTCCTTGCCTTGTTATATAAACTCATTATATTTCTGTCTGCTGATGAGTCTTTCCCTTGGTTATTTTGCAAAGTAAAACAATACAACATTGTTTTGATTTCAAAAACATAGAGCCTTTTCAGTAATGTACATCAAACTGCAGTAAAATCCCGCTATTAAGACCACTCAAAGATAAGACCACTCCGCTATTAAGACAAGCTTTTACCAGAACCAAATGTTTTTTCTTGGTATTCGCCACAGCTCCAAATCTGACGGGTATCCGCATTATATTTTTCTTATTTCTACACAAAAAAATATGTTGTGAGTAGTCATTAGAAGCGCCTCGGCGAGGCGCTTCTAATGAGTACCACAACATATTTTTTGTGGAGAAGTAAGAAAAAAACATATTAGTACTTTTTGGTTGAAAAACAGAAAACACCTTATCTGGAGCTATGTTATACATTCAATATTAATGAATAATTAATAAAGACCAGTTTAAGGCAGTACCAAAGGTGGTCTTAAGCGGAAATTTACTGTATTCTGAACGATCAAAACCACAAAAGACTTAGTTAGATCTTCCCTTTTTGCTGTTTGTTTGAAATTTTTGTGACATTTCCTTTTCAAAATAACAGACGAAAGAGTCCAATTTAGATTGGGGCCACTCGTAAAGGAATGGATTTGCTCCCTTTGGGAACATTTCTTTCATTTAAGAGTTACTCTCTATTACGTAAAAGTTTCAAACACATGAGAGACACTTTCCTGTCAGCAAAATTGTCTTCATTTGCAAAATGGTGATCTAATCTGTATTTCTTCCCTTTATTGCATATCTGGGCGTTGAACTCTTCAACAGTAAGACAGAATTCTACGCGAGCTCTACGTGAGTTATAACGTAATAAGAAAACAACGAAGGGTACGTATATATGAAACCACGTGGTTTATAAAGACATGACGTCAGAAATATCAAATACAGAGACAGTTATTCAAACGATGAAAATGCAAAAAAATAATGCACGTGGAAACATATTTCATCTCAGCGGGCATATGACGTTTATACAACGTCGCATTAACGTCGATTCCGTTAATGCGACGTTGTATAAACGTCATTGGCCTGCTGGGATTTATAACATACCAGCAAACATACAGCGACGCAACAAACTCGTTTCGACGTCGAAACGACATTATTACGACGTGGAGTGATTACTGAATTTTTACATGTATGAACGCTTAGATTTATTTGTTTGAATATATACTGGTTTAATAAATAACTCACATCAAACAAACACTATACTCAGTTTACTGGTTAACTAAATGACCCATAATCAAACTAACGACGTCGCAGCGACGTCAAAACGCCATTATTACGACGTCGTGTGTCTGCTGGGTACTGACTGGAAAACAACGAATTATAACACTGCACTCAGCGGGCACGCAACGAACATTGAGACAACGTCATGATGTTGCATCGACGTTGAAGCGACGTTGTATAAACGTCATGTGCCCGCCTAAAGTACTGGCGTAGATTTACTTGTATAACCGTGTGCGTTGTTGGTAAAATAAAACCGTTACTGGACGACCAGTTTATTAGGTTATTTAGGGCTTGACATGTCATCCAAATCAATTCACATGAAATGTGAAGTAACCGTATTTTTCCCGTAAGTCCATTTTACTTCTCGGCCTGTCTAAAATTTGAATGAGTGTCAAACAATGTAGATCCTGATCAGACGCCGCGTACTGCAGCGTATGATCTAGGTCTTCACTGTTTGCTCAACCTATTCCAATTAGGCCGCAGTTTTTTGTTTTTATTATTTTTATTTTTCAGATATACGGAAGAGTCTACCGTATGAGTTTAGCCCCTCCACAAAAAAATAAAATTACAAATTTTGGACTGAAATAGTGCATTTTACACGCATTCTTGTGTGAACATTATTTTATTGGATCGACCAAAGTTTTTTTCCTCATTTATTTTCAATTTTATTCCTCTCTCAGGACAGCATTTTAAAAGAGATCTTCCGTAAATCTAAAGATAAAAAACAAAAGAAACAAAAAGCAAAAAAAATTCTTGTCTTAGGATTAAAAAGGTATTATTTTCTAGAAGAATGAAAACAACTAAGAAATATACATGTGCGTATCACTCATCTGTCGAACGCTAAATTTGTCTTCAGCGGACAGACTAAAGGGCTATATTGTAATAAATAAATAAAAAAAATCACAGAAAAATATCGCTGAGTAAAGCGAAGAAATAACATGAAAGAAAACAAAAAAACCCTATAAATGTGCTGAAAATTATAACAGAAGTACAGATCTTTTCTGGAGCACATTCTGAGCTGCTCCGCGAGACAAAAGTACATATGCACCCTAATTGCATAACGTATTATTATTCTAAACATTGGGTCACTTTAAGTCCTTATCATATTTGTCCTAAAATTTGAACGTCCTATTTGCTACTTGTTGATTTTGCTTAACCCAATTAAGCCTAGCATCCCGTTAAAGGGACATTGGCAAACAGTGTAGACCGAGATCAGACGCCGCGATACGCTATTTGCATTAAGTTCAGAATTTCTACAAAACATGATAATAAAACCTAACCCCTTGTATATGAAGTTGACCTGTCCAAAGAGTTATGGTAGAAGAGTCCACTCGGCATGAATGGGTTAAAACCTGCTGGATCAGAAACAAGCAGTGAAGACCCTTGTCAGACGCCGCAGTTTTTCAGTCATATTAACAAGTGGGAAACACAACTTGTTCAAATTTTAGGACAAGTATGGTAAGTAGAGAGAATGTCCCATAATAAGAGTAAATACGGCATCTAAGCATCGAGTACGAAGTATAGAGAAATAGGACGTCAGAAATAAATGATAATAAAAGAGAGGACCGAACGAATGATAATACTTCACCCTTGTCATGCTGAATAAATTAAGACGCCATGCCCACTTCTAATTTCCAGCCAGTCAGATTACTTGATCCGGGTTTTTGATAGAAATTCGCATACTTAATGACAAACAGTGCAGATCTAGATCAGTTGGCTTCTTCCCACTGATCTGGATCTACACTATTTGCAAAGGCTGGTTATATCCGGGTTCAGCAGGACAAGGGATAATAATAACAAAAAAGGAGGATCTAACGAATGATAATACTTAAGCAATGTGGATCAATCAATGTAAAGCGAAGTTAAAGAACAAAATTTAACTCCATCCCATAAGCCCCACCTGACGACCTAGCCCTGCTGCAATCATCCCGGAGAATACATACAATCAAACTGTCGAGTCCTCATACAAACCACATGTACCACTCGAATTGTTACACTACCTGTGTGACATTTTCTGGAAAAAAAGTTCTGAAAAGCCCCTCGCCTTCCTATGCACTTTGAATCCCGAAACCCTGACCAATTACCCCATGGTAAAAATCTTGTGAAAACTTCTTTGCTTGAATTGCCAATTGATTGGTATGCTACATAACCAAATTTGAAAACAAAAAGTATATTTAACCCCTAAAAGCAGTAAAACAACTTACACACACCAAACACGTTGCCCACACTCTCTCACCCCCACCCCCATCCCCACCCCACCCCTCATGACGACGTCGAAATGTCTTTCTTACGATGTTGTGTATTTGCTTGGCTATTCCTATCCATTACACACAACTTTATGTTTTTTTAAGTTTCATTTAGGACTTAAAATTTTTGGCCTATATTCTTTTGGCGCTATTAAACAAATATATATACATGTACACATACGATGTAAAACATGCAAAATTATAGACACGCTTGAGAAAACAATGATATGTAATGCCATCTTATTTTGTGCATCAACGCAGTCTTGTCAAAGCCTATACTCGACCGTGTCCAATGAACGGGCAACGAATACGCTGATCAGATTGTGCGAATGCGCAGACCGATCTGAGCCTACGCTTCCCGCCGATGGCTTAAAGACTCAATTCATATATACTGTTAGTATGTTTTTAATTATACGTTTAGTAGGGTTTTAGTAATACCTTTGTTTTGATCAGAAATAAGAAAAATATCAGAGTTTTTTTATCTGAAAATTTTCAGTTTTTGGAGGTGAAATTTTCTATATGAATAGGCGTTTTCGTAATGGGAAAGAATTTACTCCTTTTTTGGGGGCAGTTTCTTTCTTTATAGAATAGATCCCATTTCACAACGGACTTAGCGTGCAGAAATGTTGTCTCTCTTGTCAAAATGGCAAAATATTCTACCAGGTATGTCCATTTCCCTTAAAGCGTAAACCCAGTTTAGTTTGCGCATGCGCGAGTTCTGATCTTTTTCCTGTTCGTCTACAAGATCACTGGATTCTTTTTAATCTATCGGAAGATCATGGACTCATTACGAAAACATGCCTATTCAAATATACTGAAAATTTTACCACCAAAAAATGAAAATTTTCAGATAAAATTTCTTCTATTTTTCATATTTCTGCTCAAAACATTGATTGTGGTTACTCGTTAGAACCGCCTCGGCGAGGCGGTTCTAATGAGTACCCACACTCTATGTTTTTGAGCAGAAATAAGAAAAATAATGTATACTCCTGTAAACCCCAGCTTTACTATATAAAAGTGGGGTTTAAGGGGTTCAAAATTATATAGGCATGTTATCGTGATGTTCTCTGATTAGCAAATTGCAGAACTGGCTCTTCACTGCTCACGCTGGTGCTAAGGTCTTGTTTCCCTCTGACCAGCATCGGTTACATATGACACAATATATGACGTTGCATGAAGAAAAATGACACATACAAAATACCATCATATTGTAGTGCATATTAATTCAAAACGAAAGAAAATTGGTTGATATCAAAGGGGTTTGTAAAAAATAAATACAAGTTGAAAATGATGAAAATTTAATGAAAACATGCGCAATAACATTCAATTCTAGACATCAGGGTGGCTTAAAATGTTAATTCAAACATTCAGAATTAGAAATTAGAAATTATTCATTGTAGTCAATACAGTACATATTTAAAGTTCTATTCTAACATGTATGCGACCATGGAAGCCGGCGACAGCTACTGTATTTTACCCTAAATATTGGAACACCTTGGCTCCTTTCCATACTTATTCTGAAATTTGAACAAGTCCATTCTACTACCTTTTGTTGTATCTAAAACTGCTTGACAAGTGGCAAACAGTGTAGACCCTGATCAGACGCCGCGTTTAGCGGCGTCTGATCTGGGTCTTCACTGTTTTCTAAGACCTGTTCATCCGAATACGGTGGGCGGATACAGTAACTCATCTCTATGAAGGGCTCACTGTTCATAGTGACGATAAGCTTCTCTTCCATGCCCTGTTTTAAAGTGTCCGGATACGCCTGGAGAGTGACTTCCTAATTCAAAGGGAGGCTACTACAGCAGAAAATGATTTGTATTTTGTAAAAAAACACCAATATGAACCAGTTTTATTTGACGTTTTGCCTTACACCAATACGATGGATTTAGTTAACATTTTTATGTGACGTCGACGCTTAATATAACGTATGGACGTCAGTGCAGTGCTGGAATATAAGAGCAAATAAAATGCCTTCCTGTAGATGTAGTCCAGCTTTGTGAAGGAAAGCAACCAATAGAAATACTCCCAGCGAAATGTATCCATTCATCTGATATGGTTTAACCCATTGAAGATTGGAGACACCCTAAACGGGTACCGAAGATTGGAGACCCCTAAACGGGTACCTGGCAAACAGTGCAGACCTAATAAGACACCGCAGAACGGGGCGTCTGATCAGGACCCCCACTGTTTGCAAATAGATCAACCATTTATCTGTAGGAATATCTACAACCTGACATACCTAAAATCGAAAATGGACTCTTCCAAGTCTTTAATGGGCTAAGTGGACTGGATACGTTTGGTAATTTCCTACCTTTTTCACAAGGGAGACATTCTTTATACAGAAGACTCTTGTTATCTCGAATTCCAAGGGACTCACTGAAACACTTCGAGATATCCGTACCTCGACATATCAGAGTTGAGAGAGTGAGGAAAACAATAAATTAAACAACACATTTAACAAATGAATATGTAATTTGACTCCTGAAGTTAGAAGTATATATATAAAATAATGTGGAAAAGAGGAGAAATTGCTCCTTAGGAGCAATTTCTCCTCTTTTCCACATTATTTTGTAACCTGTTGTCATAGTTGCACGTTAAAACAGGGATCAGATTTTCACTTCGAGATAAGCGGTTATTCGAAATAAGCGAGTTCGGGATAACGAGGTTTGCCTTTATCTTCTTGTTCATCTTCCTACACACCAAGCCGGTTTTGCAAAGGAGTATACCCTAAAAGGGAAGCATTTCACCCCTTGGAAGCAAATTCTTTCCATTTAGAATAGACCACTTTCAGAGAGGAGACAAATGCCCATTTTGACAGAGTAGCCTCCCCTGAAATGGGACTCCCCCGAAAATGCATCGATTCCCTTTAAATTCATGAACGATTTAACAAACAAACATGGTTATGATGTTATATAAATACTGAAGTTTATACAACTTTGGAATGTGGGCTGGGGTTTCGGTAAGACACGATTAATGAATGCTAACATGAAAATTCTATCTTTAATATAAAAACAGAATATTGTCAAGTAACTCAAAGTGTTGCAACTTAGTTTCTACCAATGTGCTATGAGCCTGTTACAGTTATCTTAAATACATTTATCCTGTGGACAAAAGATGAAATAAGTCTTTTTAACAAAAGAAACAATCCACCAAGGAAACTGACAGACAAATAGGGACAGCAAGTACAATGATTTGGAACAAGAATGACAAATGCTATTGAAGATGTATATCACTTTCTTTATGACTGTCCACTTAACATCAATCAGCTGCATGTAGCGGGTTGCTAACGCCAATTTCATTATATATTATACAGTCGACTCTCGGTATCTCGAATTCCAAGGGACTCACTGAAACACTTCGAGATATCCGTACCTCGACATATCAGAGTTGAGAGAGTGAGGAAAACAATAAATTGAACAACAAATTTAACAAATGAATATGTAATTTGACTCCTGAAGTTAGAAATATATGTATAAAATAATGTGGAAAAGAGGAGAAATTGCTCCTTAGGAGCAATTTCTCCTCTTTTCCACATTATTTTGTTACCTGTTGTCATAGTTGCATGTTAAAACAGGGATCAGATTTTCACTTCGAGATAAGCGGTTATTCGAAATAAGCGAGTTCGAGATAACGAGGTTCGCCTGTAATTCCTTTCAGTTTATATTGTATTATGCTTCTTTTACAAAGCTTCATAACGCGAAATGTAGTTCTAATCAACGATATTCTGATACATATTTGATATTACTTTAAATTCAAAACCAGCTAAATAGATGTCTGTAAACGGACATATCTCCAAAGGAGATTACCCTTACATAAAAAGTATTTACCGCCCTTCTCAAATGGGAGCAAATTCTTTCCTTTAAGAGTACCCCATTTGATATAGGATTCATATACCAGGGAAGCAAATTATCCGCTGCTGTAGTTGTCTCCCTGTGAAGAGGGTGACAAACCTTCAGCTTAGGGTAATCTCTCTTTGAAGAATATATATTTTGCCTTAGTTACCTGAAAAAACAACAGTTTATTGCTTTCATTATATCTGCCACATATGTCAACACAAACCACCAAAAGTTTGTTGAGTTAGACGTCCTAGAAAGTGAAATTTAGGGAAAAGGCAAAAATATTAGTCTTTGTATAAAAATACAACTTTATCAAAACTGATATTAAATAACATACAAACTATTGCTTTCCAAAACAAACCATTCAGAACAAGCTAAATAAGATAGCTCAACCATCACGAAAACAAGCCTATATAATTTTGACCCCCTTAAACCCCACTTTTATGTAGAAAAACTGGGGTTTACATGGGTATACATTATTTTTCTTATTTCTGTTCAAAAAAATAGATTGTGGGTCCTCGTTAGAACCGCCTCGCCGAGGCGGTTCTAACGAGTACCAACAATCTATGTTATGAGCACAAATATGAAAAATATCAGAGTTTCTTATCTGAAAATTTTGAGTTTTTGGAGGTGAAATTTTCTGATTTGAATAGGCGTGTTTTCGTAATGCCACGTTTGAAATAAGTGGTCGCCTATCTGATAAGATCTGTCAATCAAATGTGATGTCATACTAGTCAGTCTAGAATGAGCCAATCAATAAAATCTCTTAGCAGAGCTCTTCTCTCACCAAAGCTAGACAGCAAAATTAATGCTGAGGCATTGGTAATGTGGTCTTTTAGAGTCCCACCTATGTTTAAGGGAAACACATAAAATGGCCCTTATGCCAAATGCGAGAGCTAAGTTCCAGATCAACCTGCACACCCGCTCAAGGTAATCAGGTACTGTTCTTACACTGATCCGACATTTATTCAATTTCACTGGCTGCTTTCAAACACATTTCGGTCTGTTTTCCTTGTTTTTAGTCTAGAACATCAAAATTAGTGTGCACTCGAAATTAAAGAAGACCTCCCTATCGTGCAGGCTGTTCTTTATCTTCTCTGCGGCTATCATATGATTCACATTGTGGGAAAAAAGGCCTTAACTCCATGTGCGAACAGCGAAGGTCCAGATAAGCGTGCGCATCTGTGCAGTGTGATCCGGACAGTCTCTGTTCGTAGACATACACTACAATATCCATTGATTCTTTAAGCGGTAAACGAAGGCTATGATCAGCCTGCGCATTTGCGCAGGCTGATCAGGACTTTCCCTGACCTCAAAACTGCATAAAGGCTCTTTTCGTGCCTCACGCATCATATGGTAAAATGTTGATTTCCACATTCATGTCTCACATTCGTCTGTCATTAGAGAAGGGCAAACTAATATATTCTGATAAATCTCTTTATATAAACAAATATATAAACAAACTTACAAAACAAACAAACAAGAAATAAATATCATATGGGTTAAATTATGAAAGAAACTGGGCATCAAAATAATACATCATTTTTCTGAGATAATCCTTTATGGCTATAAATCCTCTTTAGACATTTTACTGCAATAGACAGGAAGAGAGTAAACGCCATTTTGAAAAGACATTTTTATCCTAATTATTCGGATACCTTCAACCTTTTGCGATGCGTCTAATGACCCTAATGGGTATGTCCAAACCACACTGTGTATGTTTACTGTCCATAATGGGAGTTTCAAACAACTCTGGGTGTGTTTACTGCCCATAGCGGGAGTGTCAACAACTCTGGGTGTGTTTACAGCCCATACTGGGAGTGTCAAACATCTCTAGATGTGTTTAGTGGCTATAATGGGAGTGTCAAACATATCTGGGTGTGTTTACTGGCCATGATAGGAGTGTTCAACAACTCTGTCTGTGTTTACTGCCCAAACTGGGAGTGTCAAACAATTCTGGGTGTGTTTACTGGCCATAATGGGAGTGTCCAATAACTCTGGGTGTGTTTACTGCCCATACTGGGAGTGTCCAACATCTCTGGTTGTGTTTACTGGCCATAATGGGAGTGTCAAAACTGTAACATGGGTAAATGCCACTGGTATAGAAACGCAGATCCATATAAGGCCAAACATTGTAGATATTTTTCTTATTTCTCCATCAAAACATGGCAAGGCGCCTCTAATGAGTACCTCAACATAAGTCATTACGAAAACACGCCTATTCAAATATATAGAAAATTTCACCTCCAAAAACCGAAATTTTTCAGGTAAAAAACTCTGATATTTTTCATATTTCTGCTCAAAACATAGATTGTGTTTTTGAGCAGAAACAAGAAAAATAATGTATACCCCTGTAAACCCCAGTTTTACTATATAAAAGTGGGGTTTAAGGGGGTCAAAATAATATAGGCATGTTTTCGTGATGCTTGGTGGAGAAATAAGAAAAATATTTTCTTGATACCCCCTCTTATCTGGAACTGTGAAAAAGTGAGCTAAGAATCATACATGCGGCGTTTAAATAATAATAACAATAAAAAAAACAAACAAGAAAAGTTTGAATGCCCGTGCTGTCTGATCACTACATAAGTTTTCTTCAGTATCAAGATCAACGGAGACGACCACATCAATGTGCGCATTTCTTTTGATTTTGAAAGAATTCTGTCGAGTGACAGAGGGGGTGACTGCACGAACTATTCCACCACGATTTTCCTGTAAGATTTATTTCCCTTACTCCGCCGCTCACGTTTTCATTTTGCACTGGGAACAGAAAGTGAGAGCGAACGTTTTGCCCTTGATCCCTGTATCTAATAACCAATACCAACAGATGCAGGGGTCAATGGCAAAACACTCGCGAGTAACTTGCACTTCTGAACGCAGATGATCGCGAACGTTTTACCAGGATCCAGTAACTAATGACGAGTGCCAAAATGAGCAGGGATCCAGAGACACAAGTTCGCAGGTAATTTGCACTTCTTAACACAGCCCGGTCGTCTTTTCTTAGACTGAGTAGATTACTGTTAACTCTATCACAGAGCTATTTCTTGCCCTTGTCCATATATAAGGGTCCGTAAGTAAGGGTGTAATATAAAAGGGATTTGTGTTTGAGAAAGACACATCAAACCTTAAAACGTCAAGAAAATATGCAGCAGACGATAGTTTAATTTATAATAATTATTTTTCTCTGACATTTCACCTAAATTGTCTGCTAAGTAGAAATTTCACATGGTAAATCAAGTCATGTTTTCTCTGAAAAAAAAACGTCTCGTTCAGTTATAATTGGATATAAGGGTTTGAGAATTATTTGGTATATTTGCTTGTTCACGGTGGCTGGCTCCGAAAACAAGGTTTAACAAACTACAACACAGCTGGTTCCCAGTGTTACAGGAACTAGGTAGTGCTGTAGTTTAGCCAGTCATATAGGTTTAATGCCATTCACGGAAATAACCGAGTCTTTAAGATTATGAGACCTTTTGAATGAAGTCAGATTTTCGTATTTATGGCGGTGATTTTTTTCTAGTAACAACAAACTCCATTGTTTAACACTAAAAACCACTAAGCACAACTAGAGCAGACGACAGTGATTGTTTTGGTATTTTTTTAGAGAAAATAAAATTCGACATTTAACATGAGTCGTCTACCAAGTCTTATTTTCTCTGAAAATAAATGAAAAGAAAGTTAGAACGTCATGTGCAATAATTATGCTGAGCCCCGTTAGAGGTTAAAATTTCAATCTCGGTTGAAAATGGTGATTAAACAACAATGACTTAATGGCTGCCCTCTTGGTTAGCAGAAATTACCTGGGGCGCAACATATACCAAAGGGCATGATTGCGAGCTGCAAAACTCCACACCAGCTTACGCATTTACACAGTTCGGTAAGAATCTTTGGAATTTCGTTATTTTACATTATCCTTTTACTTGAGAATTTATTCCTTAAATTCAAAATCAGTAATGAAAATGTGAAAGCTGCTCTGAACTTTTGCTGGTCACGTGACCTAAACTGACTCTTTGTTGAATCCGGACCCCTGATAATTATCCTAGCACATTTATCAAAGAACTGAATCCCTATAAATATTTAAGCAGCCATTATAAAAATACGTAACAGAACGCAAAATATTTTTACGATACGTGTCGAACCATGCGAATGGGTCTTTTCAGGAAATATGCGATCGAAGAACTTCCAGCTCAACCCTTACACGCGCCTTCTAGGCATAACAGACAGCGATGGCCTAGATCACCCTGTGCATCCACACAGACTGATCAGGGCCTTCTCTGTCCGCTGGACGAATCGCCTGACACTTGTGTACATTGATGTACAACAAAGACCACGGTTAGCTTACGGAGCATATTTACCCTAAGTATTCGAACACTTTTCGGTCCTTATCATATTTGTCCTGAAATTAAATACGTCCATTTCACAACATCTTGACATATTAAAATAGAAGCGTACTGTTGGATGAGTGGAAAGCCATGAGGACCCTGATCGTTCTGCGGCTTCTGATTTTTACGCCTCATCAGCAAATCCCGCCTTATAACATTCTCCAAATACCATGCTCAATATGTCATACATCTTTGAGTTCTACTAGTTTCTGTTTTGACTGGAATTTTGAGTCCTTTCAGTGCTAAAGCCTGTATGTCCGAATACTTAGGCTAAATACAGTAAGGATAACATCACGAAAACATGCCTATATAATTTTGACCCCCTTAAACCCTATTTTTATATAGCAAAACTGGGGTTTACAGGGGTATGCATTATTTTTCTTATTTTTGCTCGAAACATAGATTGTGGGTACTCGTTAGAACGCCTTGCCGAGGCGTTCTAATGAGTACCAACAATCTATGTTTTGAGCAGAAACATGAAAAATATCAGAGTTTTTGTATCTGAAAATTTTCAGTTTTTGGAGGTGAAAATATTTTCTATATATTTGAATAAGCGTATTTTCGTAATGGGACTGAATGGGGTCCATACTGTCCACATCTGCTCAAAAAGAAAACCTTGTCGCATGGCAGGACCGGTAGAAAAACACATCACAGCAAAACCTACAAAAAGTCGCATCTGCAAATGTCCTGAATAGAGTGCATGGTTGCACAGGCTCCTCTAAACCATCGTTGTAAGCACATTGCATTTTGAGGGCTTCGCTGGTTGCCGATTCTTATACAATTGCATACGTTCAAATCTGGAATGGGTTTTAATGTATGATATTAATGGTTTCAAACGGTTACATTTAAGTATACATTGCGCAAGGATTTAATAACACTTTCCTGTCCAAACAACTTTAGTAAACTCCAAATATAACGATTTGCATGTATCTCCATACAACGACAAAGTTTGAAATAAACTATAAGCCTTAGTTCGCTATATACAACACCACCTCTTTATAACACTATTACTGCGATCCAAAACAAAATCGTATAACCTAAAAAAACATTTTGTAACCGATGTAGATTATACAGAAAAAAGAGAGTAAATGGTCATTTTTCTAAACATTTTATACATGTTGTATTCAAACAATTTTTAAAGATTATACATAGAAATGACCATAAACAGATATGTATACAGATTATATAGAAAAATGACGTATATATGATAGAGAAAATTGACCATTCACGGTCATTTTTCTATATCATCTATACATTTTTGTTTGTAAACAACACGGCTGTCCTAGATATAATCTATATATTTTATATAATATAAATATAATACAATATGTTTGGCATCCATCTTAAGATCGTGTTATATCCGAAACCGGGCTATACCGAACCGCGTTATAAAGAGGATCCTCTGTATGTGTTTGAGTGAATTCGTGTTAATTGGTCTGCATAAACGGCATACTCATTACTTCTCTGCTAAATATCTCAAGAATCAACAGACATCTGTCCTGCGGACAAAATTTTTTACATATAACTCTTGTTTAAGGAATTTCTTTTGTTCTTATGTTGGCCCTGAATTTTTTTTCATTCTAAGAAAGCTATTCTAGTGATAGAAAGAAGCTGTTCAGCGTGTATTCTCTGATTCAAAGGTCCCTGAGTACCGCTATATCCGGAGTTTACCACAGTATACTATATCCCACTCTATACCCAGCAAGCACATAAAGCCTTATCGACGTCGCTGCGGCGTCTTGACGTCGCGCCGATGTCGATATGACATTGTATGTTTACAAGTCAATGTATGTTGTCATCTGATCATTATCATATATTTCATAACTCAGTACAATTCTTCCATCTCACGTACTATAAACTTTCAACGCAAATGGTCTTCTTTGGTTATTTGCAATCATTTGGTATAACTAACCACACAACTCTTTCCATTGTCTTCTTGAGTATTTGTCGTAAATGATCTTCCAGAAAACAAAAACATGGTTGGTATGGAAAAAAAACACAATTTTCAGACTGCTATCCATCTATGGATACCAAGTTCACTGAGGTATAAGTACATATGCACTGGAACGCATCACTTGTCAATCATACAGTAAATTGTTGACACGTGCGAATAACTTGCAAAGCACACGTTCGGTCTTTTTATAACTTATATCGTAACATTCCATGCTTTCTGGATCCAGAAATAATTATCACAGCTTGGCAACTTTCTGTCTCGACCTGAACTCGTCCAACGCAACCAATCGAAACATCGCCAAACACTCACGTGGTTTGAAACGGATATGACGTCAAAGTAAAACACGGGTCACGTGACGAACAGGTGAGCAAAGGTATTGTTTATTGTCATAGGTTGGTGCAAATTTCTGTATTTTCCAGCTGTCATGAGATAGCAATATATAAACTACTATAAGAATTTTCATGCCATGTGGAGTCTTGAAAATTCTGAAACCAGAAAAAAAATGTCATAAAGTAAACATGTAATCAAAAGTTACACAAACTTTCTTCTACAAAGATGGAAGGTTGAAAAGGATTTTTATTCAACATGAATTAATCCTTCTGAAATAGACTCTTCCATCTCTGAATTTGGACACATCCATTGCTGCCAAAAGGGTGACAGTAGTAAATCAAGAACAGCATGGCAAACAATGTAGTTCCTGATGAGACGGCTCATTATGAGCCGTCTCATCTGGATCTATACTGATTGCAAAAGTAGCTGTCTTTGTCTAGAGGGCTGAAAGAGTTAAGTTAATACTCCGATGTACACTATTTACTTCTCAGCCATTTCTCTGGATTAGGAATTTTTTCAACAAAAAAAAATGATTTTTTTTTTTTTTTTTTGTACAGATGTAAACATACGACGAAATTACCTACAGTGTAACAACCAGGATCACAACAACTTTTATGTGAACCTGGGTTCCGAGGAATATGGGTTTATGTACACACACGGTAAGTTTCAGACCGTCTACTCTGATTTTGACATATTTTTCAAACATTACGAAAACACTATAGAAAATTTCACCTCCAAAAACTGAAAATTTTCAGATACAAAAATTCCGATATTTTTCATATTTCTGCTCAAAACATAGATTGTGGGTACTCGTTAGAACCGCCTCTGTGAGACGGTTCTAACGAGTACCCACAATCTATGTTTTTGAGCAGAAATAAGAAAATAATGTATACCCCTGTAAACCCCAGTTTTACTATATAAAAGTGGGGTTGAAGGGCGCCAAAGTAATATAGGAAGTTTTCGTGTTGGTCTTTTATCGCATAGTGCTTTACTAATAGTACATTTGTTAAGTTTTGGCATGATTTAATGTAAAGCCTTTCGTTGTAACTACATGCACCTAAGCAACAACAGTGTTATTTTAATTATTTCTATAAACACAAATAGAATATGTTAAACTTTCCCATAGGACAAATAGCTTCAAAGTATGCAAAAAAATCAAAAGGGTACGTAGTATGAATGCAAAAAAAGGTTTCGCTTGTTCAAAATGTATGAAAATTTCACGACAGTCTTGGTTTCTTTGTGTTGAGGTTTTACGGCCCAATCAACCCATTGGGGTCTTGTCGAGCGCGGTCAGTTTACCTATCCACACTTGTACTGGGCAGGCTTAGTCCTCTAAGCGGTTAACCAGTGTGGTGCATATTCTTTCGCAAGAAACGGACAACTGCCCCTCTTGAATTAGCGAAGGGATAGAATGACCGAGGAATATATTTCATTATCAATCTCCACGAAAGAATGCTGCCGACCCCAGTGGAGGTCGAACCCGCAACCTCCTGATCACCTGTCGGACGGGCATCCAACTGAGCCACCAAGGCCGGCACAGCAATCTTGCGAATAATTAAAATTCAATGGAGAGAAAAAAAAATAATATTCTTTTTCCAAACATTAAGTTTTCGATATAAATTGCGTAGACAGACCCATGTTTGGCCTAAAAATAATTTTATGGTAAACATTTGACAACAAATTACAGAACAAAAGAAAATTGTTCCTGATAGTATATTGTCAACTACAAATAAACGATTACATTCAGAATAAAATACCGGCAAGCAAAAAGTCTTTCCGAAGGATGTCGAACGCACAGTAGGCTAAATGGTCTATTTGCATCCACGACTAGCACAAAGTGCATATAAAAAACTGCAAGTGAAGATTTGCGATTATTTTCAGAAAGGTAAAAAAAGAAAACAAACCTCTTTGGTAGTTTTTTTTCCTGTTATTTAAATCAAGGACTGAAATACCAAACAGTCTTCTATGGCATAAGAAAGATACATTGCACTCAGCTGGCATTTGGAGATGACGTAACTATTTGAGCTCGCCATTACAAAAAGTACCTTTCGAGCATATCTGAACAGTGAATATCCAGATCAGCCAGCGACGCTGCGCAGACTGATTAAGATTTTTGCTATATACCAATATATACTACAGTATCAAGTGATTGTGTCAGCGGACAGCGAAGACCCTGATCAGCCTGCACATTTGCGCAGGCTGATCTGGACCTTCGCTGTCCGCATTTGCACCGTAAACGCCGTTTTCCCATGCGATGGCTCATTTTAAAATGATCGTTCTAAAAATAGAACTAACAACAACAACAAGAATTCCGCGGAAGGCGTCATCGCACCTGCTGGGGCAAAAGTCACAGGAGCCACAATCAGAACGTGGTTATTAAATAAGTTTATTTCATTCTTAGCAGTGCTTACTTGGAAAACTGGGTTGAAAAAAATGTAGACAAAGTGCCTAGTGGGGCACATATATTCCGGGCCAGTCCCATTCCCTCTAATGGCTATATCTTCAGCATTGACTTTTCGTATCATACATGATACAGCCCAATGATAATGGAACATTGACGTAAAATTTGTAAAAGTCACTGAAGCATGAAATATAGGTCAAGGTCATGGGTCAAGGTACCTGCTAATTCAGTACATCAAGGAGAAGCACAATGCAAGGTATGGTGGTTGTAGGCCTTATAGTTGAGGAGTTATCAAACATCAACGTAAAATGTGTCAAATATAGGTCAAGGTCACCGGGTCAAGGTACCTGCCAAGCCAGTGGAATGAGGTGAAGCACTATGCAAGGTTTAGTGGTTGTAGGTCTTATATTTGAGGAGATACCGAACATCAACATAAAATGTGTCAAAGTCACTGGAGTGCACAATATAGGTCAAGGTCACCAGGTCAAGGTACCTGCCAAGTCAGTACATCGAGACGAAGTCTATATAAGGTTTGGTGGTTGAAGGCCTTACAGTTGAGGACATATGGAAGGGTGGCGTAAAAGGTGTAAAAGTCAATGGAGCGCGAAATATAGGTCAAGGTCACCCAGTGAAGGTACCTGCGGAGTCCGTACATTGAGGAGAAGCACTATGCAAGGTTTGATGGTTGTAGGCCTTACAGTTGAGGAGATATTGAACGTTGACGTAAAATGTGTAAAAGGCACTGGAGCGCAAAATATAGGTCACGGTCACCGGGTCAAGATACCTGCCGAGTCAGTACATCTAGGAGAAGCACTATGCAAGGTTTGGTGGCTAGAGGTCTTACACTTGAGGAGATCTGGAACATTGACGTAAATTATGTCAAAGTCACTGCAGCCAAAATATAGGTCAAGGTCACCAGGTCAAGGTATCTGCCAAGTCAGTACATTGAGAAGAAGCTCTTTGCAAGGTTTGATGGTTGTAGGCCTTATAGTCGAGGAGATATAGAACGTCGACGCAAAATATGTCAAAGTCACTGGAGCGCAAAATATAGGTCAAGGTCACCGTGTCAAGGTACCTGCCAAGTCAGTACATCTAGGAGAAGCACTATGCAAGGTTTGGTAGTTGTATGCCTTATAGTTGAGAAGATCTGGAACGTCAACGTAAATTGTGTCAAAGTCAATGGAGCGCAAAATATAGGTCAAGGTCACTGGGTCAACATACCTGCCAAGTCAGGAGGTCAGGGAGATGTGTCATGCAAGGTATGATGGTTGTTGTAGAATTGTAGTTGATTAGAATACTAACTTCGACGTAAATGTCCAACTTCGACATAACAGAACTGTTAACAGACAGACGGACGGATGAACTGACAGACGAATGGAAAAGCGGGCACCTATGTCGCAAAGTCGGGAGGTCAGGGAGATGTTTCATACAAGGTTTGATGGTTGTTTAGTTTTGTAGTTGATTAGAATACTAACTTTGACATAAATGTCGAACTTCGACATAACAGAACTGTTAACAGACGGACAGACAGACGGACGGACGAACAGACAGACGAATGGAAAAGTGGGCACCTATGTCGCAAAGTCAGGAGGTCAGAGAGATGTTTCATGCAAGGTTTGATGGTTGTTTAGTCTTGTAGTTGATTAAAATACTAACTTTGACATAAATGTCGAACTTCGACATAAATGTTGACAGACGGACGGACGAATGGACAGACATACGGAAAAGTGGACGCCTATGTTGCAAAGTCAGGAGGTCAGGGAGATGTTTCATGCAAGGTTTGATGGTTGTTTAGTCTTGTAGTTGATTAGAATACTAACTTTGACATAAATGTCGAACGTCGACATAAATGTTGACAGACGGACGGACGGACGGACGGACGGACGGACGGACGGACAGAAAATCGGACGCCTATATCGCACCCTGCTACAAGCAGGTGCGATAAAAATTACTGCAACTGCAGTACATTTCTACCTGTCTAGACTAAGGGTGTTGTACTAAGTATACCAAGTGACATCAAAGTGAAAGTACTAATTCTGATTACACGATGAAAATATTTTGCTGGGATTCTAAGACTATATGGAACACGCAAAACAAAAAGAAAAATTTAGGTTTTACGTTCCTTTAAACTTTATTTGAATCATACCGAGACGAAGGAATAATGATGATTTGGGGGGTTTACATCCCTTTCAACATAGTTTGCGTCATATCGAGACGATGGAAAGGCGAAAACACAAGGCTCTGTGCAATGGGAGAAAGCAGTCAGTTAACTCAATTGAGTACTCTCTGTAAACAACCAGGTCCAATTAATTGGATTCCTCTGCTTTTATCATTAGCGTTTCCATTAAGTATAACTTCCTTTTCCTTGATCAATCTAATTCTAACAAGGTCACATGCCAATACAGCTTCCAAAATATCAAAAAGAAACATTTTCTGTGCAATGAAATATAAAAAGTTAATAAATCGTTCATGTGGATTTGGAGAAATATAAAGTGAAGTATCTGTTAAATTCCACAGATGGCCTATGATAAAAGCAGAAGATTCCAATTAGAAGGACCTGATAAGTATTTCTTTATCTGTAAAGGGAGATAATAGAAATACTGCTGCTATCTCTCATAACTATTCGGCTAAGGAAAAGAAATGATCGAATGCCGCATTAACCCTAATACGAGGACACCACATCTTCTTACCATACTTGTCCTAAATTATAAACACGTCTATTTGACTGCCTGTTGCTGTGTCTAAAACTGTTGGATGAGTAGCACACAGTGTAGACCCTGATCAGACGCCGCAGAATGCGGCGTCTGATCTGCGTCTGCACTGTTTGCTCAGGCCTGTCTGTCCCAATAATTAGGATAAATATGGCAGCAAAAATGCTGACAAAAAAATAAGAGAACATAAAACTTACCGTCGTAGTCTATAAGTCCATCGCCATTTAAATCCGCCTCGGAAAACATAGCTTTAAGATCTTCATCGGATAAATTTTCACCAAGTCTTCGCATCACGTATTTAAGTTCGTGTTTGTCAATATACCCATTCCCGTCCATATCAAACACATTGAATGCTTCCCGCTTTCTCGCCTCGTCACTGTTAACTGAACCCTGCTCTGTTGACGCTCGTCGCATCATTGTTAAAAATTCATCATATTCTACAAACCCGTTTTCTGAAGAAGAAAAACAACAAAGTTTTATGATGCAGAGGTAGATACAACTTGAGATACAAGGTAGATCTACCACAAAGGGCGCTAATCCTGAAGGAAAGATTTTACTCCAATGAGGGGGAAGTCACATAACGTTTCTAGCAAATTGCAGACATGAAGTTACCTTTTCAGTAGTTATCTTTTTTTTCTTTTTTTTTAAACGGGGTCTACTATTAAAGGAAAGAATTTGCATCCAGAAATTTATTTACGTCAAATTTATAGACGCCCTCATAGCTACAGATAAGAGGAGGTATCCACGTAATATTTTTCTTATTTCTTCACGAAAACATATGTTGTGGGTACTCATTAGAAGCGCCTTCTAATGAGTACCACAACATATGTTTTCGTGGAAAAATAAGAAAGATATCAGCATTTTTTTCAGATAAAAAGGTGCCCTATCTGTTGCTATGGCCCTACATATGTATGTATAAATTAACAGTATAACTAGATTATGTAAAGAAGCCACTTTCCAGATGATCTCCCGTGAAGATGTCTCATTAGGCATGCTAAATGGAGATTTCTTAGTATCGGTGTGGTAGTGATTTCCTTTCCATTATTTTACTATTGAAAATAAACGTCAGCTTTAATGAAAGCTATCTGATGTTTAAATGTCTTTGTTGATCCCTAATTTATCTTCAATTGCTAATCAGTTGAACTTGCATCCGTTTTCAGATCCTTTTGTAGAATCTTTCCTTATTTAGTAAAACTTATCCTGTTTATTTCAGTTAAACAATCCCAAAAACACATAGCATAATTGCATTACAATATTATATACCTGAGCTGTCGCACGACAACAAAGCTCGCCTGAATGGTAGCATGTCGACAGTGCCACTGCTACTACTTTCTAAGTCTGTGACGTTGGTTGCAACGTCAGAGAGTGACGGGCGGTTCTATGTGAAAACTTGAGACTAGTATATATCACGACTATATATCAGCATTAACGAAATCAATATAAGATTTATGGAGATATGGAACTAAAACCATAATGAAAACTTTAACATTAAATTTCAAAGTCCTGACCTTAACTCTTCTCTTGCTGAACACGACATGCCCTGTCTTAGCAAACAGTGTAGATCCAGATCAGTTGGCTTCTGAAGAAGCCAACTGATCTTGATCTGCACTGTTTGTCATTAAATATGTGAATTTCTATCAAAAGCCTATTCAATTATATACAAAAAAATGTAAATTTTCAGATATAAAACTCTGATATTTTTTTCACATTTCTGTTCAAAACATAGATTGCTGGTACTCGTTAGAACCGCCTCGGCGAGGCGGTTCTAAAGAGTACCCACAATCTATGTTTTTGAGCAAAAATAAGTAAAATAATGTATACCCCTGTAAACCCCAGTTTTCCTATACAAAAATGGGGTTTAAGGGGGTCAATATTATTTTGGAATGTTTTCGTGATCTTTTACTAAAATTCATTCATATATTTTTCTTACTTCTCCAAAAAAGAAAGTTGTGGGTACTCATTAGAAACACCTCGCCAGGGCGCTTCTAATAAGTACCCACAACTTATGCTTTCGAGGAGAAAAAGGAAAATATTTTCCTCATACCCACTCTTATCTAGAGCTATGGACTTGTTGACGTAATGACGCTCTCAAAACAAGCATACAAACAGATAGACGTACCATTAGTATCTACATTTTTTATCATCTCCTCCACTTCTTTTGGCGAATGGTTATGACCTAAAGTCCGTAACACACAGCCCAGCTCCTCGCTTGAGATCTTGCCGTCCTGGTTTTTATCAAACATATCAAACACGTGCTTCAACTCTGTAAGAACAGACAAATAAAATGTATTAAATAACATGAGATGAAACTTCTTACTAAAGTATATCACCAGTCGTAGGTTTAAGATACATTATCAAGGGAAGCAACTCTGTGAAAATTGTAGGCTTCCATTCTGAAAGTGGTCCTGTAAGAAAGACATGGAAATACCTGAAATAAAATGAGGATAAACTTTTTGCTGGAGCGTATTATTAAACTGGATCAATTCCTTTCTGCACTTGTCCTTTTGTCATTCTTTCTATCACTTTCTGTAGCCTCATTTCTCTCCTTAATCCCAATTCACTAAGGGACATAACTGATTAGAATATTTTGAGCTACGCGAGATTGTACACCTTGAAAGAAAAGAGAAAGTCTGAAGACAGGCTAGCATATCATCAGCCATAATTCTGAAGGGAATGAATTTAATTTCAAGGGACGCAACTCTGTCAAAATTGTTTTGGTTCCCTTCCGAAAGGGGTCTACTCTAAAAGGAAAGAATTTGCTCCCCGTGGGAGCAAATTCTTCCCTTTTAGAGTGAACCCATTTTCAGAAGGGGCTTAGTGTGCATGAAAGCAAACAGAAAGTCTAAAAAGTTGTTTCCCTTGTAAAGAATGGCGGAAAAACTACCATTAGTATCCTGTCCCCTTTATGTCCGAATAATTGTATTAGGTTGGTTATATATGCAGTACTAACCAGTTTAATGCCGCTCTCTCTGGTCTGAGCCTTCCGTTTCCCACGAATTAATACCAGCATGTTTAGGCAGTCAGAACCATACTAGCCAATGTATGGCAGCCAGCCGCAGCCTTAATTATATGCCTTCGCAATAACAATTATTTCCTTTTTAACTGAAGGGAAATAATGACTTCTTGCGAAGGGAGGTAATTAAATACTCTGCTTTTTCGAAAGTCTTTATTTCTGTTTCCAACAGTCGTAAAGGTAAGCAATAAATAAGTTATGTTTTGCTCTCAAATTTTAGGGAACTTATGTTACATATTTTTTTCTGTATTTATCCGCACCTCTAGTTCGCTGGAACGCTTGCATTTTACGTCAATTAAATGGTACGGGAACTGTCGATCATAGAATTTTAATGTACGGAAATTGTCGATCGCACGATTTTAATGGTACGGACATTGTCGAATATTCACGGCTGGTATGAGAGCTGTTTGTGTCTGCTATTGCCATATATCGACGTTTTAATTTACTAATGCAAGTTTGTCAGCCTCATTAAGATGCTTGTTGTGAAAGGAAAATATCGTGTGAACAAAAGCTGTCATTATTTAGCTTGAATGGTCGCCATGGAAACCGAAAATTTTCTCCATAGTTTCGAATACAGGGAACATGTTTCATATTTTTTTCCAAGAATACACTTCGTTTCCATCATACTGAATGAGGTGTACAATCTTTCAATGAAAAAAAAAATGCAAATGAGGCCCAGCTAAAAAGGAAAGTTTAGAACATATCTGGACAACGAAGGCACAAAAGTTTACACTTAAACAGGCAATAAAAATTGTAGCAGACGACACTGTTTATCAGCGAAAATAATTAGCCACATCTGACCAAATACTGCCGGCCTCGGTGGCTCAGTTGGATGCGCCGTCCGACTGGAGACCAGGAGGTCGCGGGTTCAACCCCCGCCGAGGTCGGCAACATTCTTTCGTGGAGATTGATCGTGAAATATTTTCTACGGTCACTCTCTCCCTTCCGCTAATTCAAGAAGGGCAGTTGTCAGTTTCTGGCGAAAGAATGTTCACAATACTAGTTAACCGCTTAGAGGACTAAGACTGCCCAGTAAACGTGTGGTTAGGTAAACTGACCGCGCTCGACATAACCCCATTTGGTCGACTGGGCCGTAAAACCTCAACACAAACAAAGAAACTGTCCAAATACTTATGGTAGCTCTTAACCCTTAAAGCGCCAAGGAAAACTTGAAGCAGACGACATTCTAAATTATATATATATATTTTTTTTTTTTTCAGAGAAAACAAGTCTTGACTTTTCATGTGCCCAACAGACGATTCACATGAAAAGTCAAGACTTGTTTTCTCTGAAAAATAAGAAAAAATTAAACTGTCGTCTGCTGCAGTTCTGATTGGCGCTTTAGGGGTTAAAAATCAGACGACATTTGTTTTTATTTCTTAGAACAAATAAGGCATCACAACTCATATGGTAGGCAGACGATTTGCATGAAATATAAAACTTTAAGTGAACATGAAATGTCAATATGTCAAGCCTTGTTTTCTTTGAATATACAGTAAAATTAATTCCACTACTGAGCCCACATTTGGCACTGTCCAAAAGTGGTCTTAAAGACCACTTTTGGACAGTCCCAAAGGTGGTCTTTAATTAAAGGGACATTAGGTATAGAAAACGAAGGATAAAAAAAATCTAAAGCTTGATAATTACGGTTCTTTATACAGTCAACCCTCTTTATACCGGCACTCGATACAACGACAAAATTCATTATAATGACAATTTGAATGTCATGAAACCTTCGCTCAAGAGGTGACAGTTAATGAGACATTATGCAAGAATATTGTATTAAACCTTCAAGCAGCATATGTTTTGGATATTTGTTAGAATCGCCTCAATGAGGCGATTCTAACAAATATCCAAAACATATGTTCTATGGGAAAATAAGAATAAAATAAGGTCTTCTTTACATATTATTCTGTCCATTAATGATTCTTTACAACAGTAAATTCATTTTAATGGCAACATCTCTGGGAACAAATGCTGTCGTTGTAACGAGGGTTCACTGTAAAAAAATTGGGTTAATTTTTGGTGGTCGTAATATTTGCGGAATTTAACTGTAGTCTCCCTAATGGACAGACAGCTAGCAAGTGAAGAAGAAAACAGACCTTGTATATCTTTCTCGGATGGGCCATTCGTAACTCTTTGGTCTGACTTTTTGGCCATGTTGTTTCCGGTTCCGCCGCTCTGTTCCGGCTCGAGCTCAATCGCCGTCTCTTTCTGCTTGGAATGTCTTTTCTTAGATGAGCCTGGACTCAAGCGAATGAACTTTTTGCACTTAGACGTCTGAAATAGACATAAACCATGTGATTACTATTCTGGTTATGTACGTATATTGAAATAAGTGTCATCTGTCAAATAGGCATACGAGCTTACTGACGTCATAGATCTTCTCACGGTGTGCGTTACTTCCCGGAAATTCATCCGAGTCAGTGACATAAAATTTACTAAAAATAGGATTTTCCCAAATACCAGAAATCGAGAGCTGTCAAGAAAATATGTTTATGACAGTCGCAGTTCCCACAATCTAATTTAAAACATTGTGTATCTCTGTCAAATAGGCGTAGCATACTGACGTCATAGACTTTCACATCGTATGCGCTTCTTCCCGGAAATTCATCCAAGTCAATAACATAATTATTTACCAAACATAGGATTTTCCCAAGAAGCTGAAATCAGAGCTGTCGAGGAAAAGGATCATGACATGCGCAGTTAGCATAATCTAGTCTAATACATTGTAGATTTCAAAACTTAACAGGGTTTGACTCACATTTCAGAAGCATTGATACAAGTGACAGATTTTTCGTAATTTCTGTCAAGGAAGACAACTTTTGTGACTTCCTGTGTACTTTTCTGCAAACTAAGCCTTTCTGAAATGGGGTCTACTCTACAAGGAAAGAATTGGCTCCCGTTTGGGAGCCAATTCTTTCCTTATAGAATAGACCCCTTTCAAAAAAGGAAGCAAAACCTCTCCTGAAAGTGCACCTATTCCGCTTTGAAACTGCAGGCTGAATGACAAACTTCAAATAGCCTAAGAATTTCTTTTTCACAGAAAAATGCGGCGTCTGATCTGGTTCTACACTGTTTGCTAATGTACCTTTACAGGACTCTGGCAACTAATGCGTTAATGCAATTACCAAAGATTTCTCCCTGCAGCAGCTACATCTTACACTCTGTTGGCGATATTTGCCAACCACACCTTTTCGAAATGATGGATCTAATCCAAACATGGACGAGTCCAGTGGTTCAATTAGTAATTGAAAGGGTTAAAGATATCTGTGAAAGTTCTGTTTCTTGCGAATGCAATCAGGGAGGTGCCGAGATTACTCCTAATGTTCACGAGGCGAAATATGCGAATCGTCAAAGCATCTGTAGTAAATGGTTGGTAATGATCTATATTTATCTGTGCGGAAAGTGTTGCAGTGAAAAGCAGAACACTTTCTGCACAGATTGTGGTTAAATCCACAACACTTTCCGTACTCGATCATTAATAAGATTTAACTAAACTTGGAATGATTTTGTTACTGAACCAATTTACGACTAGTATCCCACAAAACGGACATTGGCAAACAGTGTAGACCCTGATCAAACCCCACAGAACGCGGCGTCTGATCTGTATCTACAACGTTTACATAAAATGCAGGTATTTCTATAAAATATGGCAATAATAATAACCAGCCAGACCCCTTCTATTGAAAATGGACCAATCCGAATAGTTAAGGTAGAAGATTAGAAGAATCCACTCGGCATAAATGGGTTAAGAGAACTGTATTCATTTGAAAGACTGTCCGCCATTTTTGCAAGAAAGACAGCTTGTATTATTTACTATTTGTTCTTCTGCACACAAACATCCATCTGAAAAGACGTATACTTTAAAAAGTGTAGACCGCTTTTCAGAAGGGAGACCTGGGAGCAAAACCTTCCTTTTAGAGTAGACCCCTTTTCAAAAAGGAAGCAAATATTTTGAAAGAGTTACCTCTCCCCTGAAAGTGCATCACCTCCCAATATATTTCGTCAATTCCGTCACGAAAACACGCCTATATAAATTTTACCCCCTTAAACCCCACTTTTATATAGTACAACTGGGGTTTACAGGGGTAGAAATTATTTTTTCTTATTTCTGCTCAAAAACATAGATTGTGGGTACTCGTTAGAACCGCCTCGCTGAGGCGGTTCTAACGAGTACCCACAAACTATGTTTTGAGCAGAAATATGAAAAATATCATTTTTTTTTTTTATCTGAAAATTTTCAGTTTTTAGAGGTAAAATTGTCTGTAGAGGTGAAAGGTGATATTTGAAAAGGCGTGTTTTTGTCAATTCGCACAATACTACCAGTGACTTTGGTAACTATACGTTCCTGCGGAAGCAGTCATAGTTAAACGGTCAGCCAAACAAAACAAAACAGAACAACTTTTGTTATATAACAGGGTGTTCAATTGTTTTAAACAACATGTTTACTATGTTTCCATAAATAGCTTTATTTACTATGTTTCCAAAAATAACTTTCTGGAATGTTCAACATGTTTACAATAACATGATGTTTACAGCCTTGATTCTGGACTGGGTTATTTTTGGCATGTCATGGAAGATTTAGAAGTTTCCTGAAGGAACCTAGAAAATAAGAGATGCTTGTAGTAAATTCTTTTTCTAGAACGTTCTCTGATATTATATAAGGAGAGAAGAATTTCATCTGGGCATCTTTGTATACTTTCACTGGAAATTATTCTATACTGGATTACTTTACTATTTTATTCATTCTGAACTTAAATTCTGAATTCAGGAACATTAAATTGTGAGATCAGAAACTGATATTCAAAGGATTTGTTTTATAAATTCTCATGGATTATTTCAGAGGGACTTTGTGACATAAACTTGAAAGGTACTGTCTACTTACATTCTTTTGTTTTGAATCTTGTCTTATTTTTTTGTGGAATAAATATTGTTAATAATTTAAAACTTGTTGCTGGTTTCACTTTCATTTCTTTCTCGTTACGCCTGGCTCGTAACAGAAATTGGGGGCTCGTCCGGGATCGAACATTTTCTTGAGCTAAAACAAGTTTGAGCTTTTTAAAGAAAACAAATATTGATTTTTTAAAAAAAAAAAATATTTGTTTGCTATAAAACAAGTACTGACTTTTAAAAAATCTCAGTAAATATAAAAATATTTGTTTCATAAAAAACAAGTATTGACTTTCAAAAAAATATTATAATAATAATAAAAAAAAAAAAAGTAAGTATTGACTTTTGAAAAATATCAACAAATAAACTCTGATTGATAAATTTACTTGATAAAACCAGCAAAAAGCAATCATGTCGTTCGACCTTCAAGCTTTTATTGCTGCGCCTTCGCAGGAGCTGTTAAATTTGGCCAAAAAGTCAGATTTATTGGATATTGCTGCTCACTATGAATTGACTAGTGTCAACAAGTCAATGCTAAAACAGGAAATAAAAAATATTTTGGTTCAATTTTTGGTTGATCAGGAAATACTTGATTCTTCTGCTTTGTCTCTTGTTATCGTTACGCAGACAGGTTTACAAATGCGAGAACTTGAGATTCAGAAACAAATTGAACTTGAAAAATTAAGATTAGAGCAAGAAAAATTTAAAATTGAACAAGAAAGCCAAATGCAGATAGAAAGGGAAAAATTGAAATTTGACTCAGAAGAAAAAGAAAGAGAAAGACAATATAATTTAAGAATGAAAGAACTAGAAATGCAAAACAAGACGGTAAAACCGCAACCTTTAGACTTTGGCGTTCATTTTGATGTTACCAAACACATCAGATTAGTTCCTCCATTTCAAGAAAAAGAAGTTGACAAATATTTTCTTCATTTTGAAAAAGTAGCAGAAAATTTAAAATGGCCAAAGGAGCATTGGACCTTGCTTTTGCAAAGTGTTATGATTGGGAAGGCTCGAGAAATTTATACTCAGCTGACTGTCGAGCAGAGCTCCAATTATGATACTGTAAAAGAATTAATTCTTAAGGCTTACGAGTTGGTCCCTGAGGCTTACAGGCAAAAATTTAGGAACTGTAAGAAAGAAAATGAGCAGACCCATGTAGAATTTGCTAGAACTAAAGAACAGCTATTTGATAGGTGGTGCTCTTCAAAGAAAATTGGCTCTAATCATGAAAAACTTAGGCAGCTCATGCTTGTAGAGGAGTTCAAAAGGTGCATAAATTCAGACATTAAGTCCTTTTTAGATGAGAAACAGGTTGAAACTTTGGAAGCTGCAGCTCGACTTGCAGACGATTATGCTTTAACACATAAAGTTTCCTTTATTAATAAGTCAAATCCCTCTAGAAGACGATTTTTCCCCAAGTCAGGATCCAAACATAGTCCCAGTAATCCATCTGGCAATTATAGCCAAACATTTACTCCTAAACCCAAATCTTCTGGTGAAAACAAGGATCAAAATCCCTTATCTCAACCAATTTGCAATTATTGCAAAAGGACAGGTCATATTATATCTGAATGTTTACATTTGAAAAGAAAGAAAGAAAAACAAGAGGGGCTTAAACCTACTGGCCTTACCTCTTTACGGTCAAAACCACAGTCATGTGTTAAGGAGGAAGATCCTATCCAGACCGAAAGGCCTGAGACTGATTCTGTTATGGAGATTTATGAACCATTCTTATCAGATGGTTTTGTGTCACTAAATAGTGACTATGCCCAGTCTACCCCAATTAAAATCTTACGAGATACTGGAGCTTCTCAATCCCTTATTTTAGCAGATACTCTGCCTTTTTCTGAGAAGACTTCTTCTGGGACAAGTGTCCTTATTCAGGGTGTAGAGTGTGGATTTGTTAATGTTCCTCTTCATAACATTTATTTATCCTCATATTTGGTGACTGGCTTAGTGGCTGTCGGTACTCGACCTTCTTTACCTTTTAAAGGTGTTCACTTACTGTTAGGCAATGACTTAGCAGGAGATAAGGTTGTGGTAAACCCACTTTTGACTAACATACCTTGTATTGATCAGCCACCTGATCCCATTGAACAGGAAATCCCTGATCTTTACCCATCTTGTGCCGTTACAAGGGCCATGGCTAAGAAAGCAAAACAGAATGATGGGGACATTGATTTAACTGATACCTTTTTGGGTCAGTCTTTTAAACATGAGATTACAAATTCTCTTTCATCCAGCCTGTCTGACAAACAGACGGAGTTACGTAACAAGTCAGAGTCCAGTCATTACTCTGCAATATTAAATGACCAAGGTCAAGGTCATGACTTGATGTCAAGGTCACAGCTTTGTAAGGAACAGCATAATGATCCTGAAATTTTGCCTTTGCTTGAAAGGGCTTTAGATGAGAAAGAAATAGATCAAGTCCCAGTCTGTTTTTATGTCAAAAATGGCATTTTAATGAGAAAATGGCGTCCTCCTGATGTCTCAGCAGAAGACGAGTGGACTGTTAACCACCAAATAGTGGTTCCAAGGGTTTATCGCCCTGAAATTTTGAACTTGGCCCATGACACTCCCATGTCAGGTCATTTAGGTATAAATAAGACCTATCACAAAATTCTTAACCATTTTTACTGGCCAGGGTTAAAATCTGACGTTTCTCAATTTTGTAAATCTTGCCATACTTGTCAGATGGTAGGAAAACCCAACCAGACAATACCAAAAGCTCATTTACAGCCGATTCCTGCTTTTGATGAACCTTTTAGCAGAATAATTATTGACTGTGTTGGTCCCTTGCCCAAAACAAAGTCAGGTAATGAATATCTTCTCACTATAATGTGTGCTTCTACACGTTTCCCAGAAGCCATTCCACTTAGGAATATTAAAACTAAGAACATTGTTAAGGCTTTGGTAAAGTTTTTCACATTTGTAGGCCTTCCAAAGTCTGTTCAGTCGGATCAGGGCTCAAATTTCATGTCAGGAATTTTTCAGCAGGTCATGCATGAGTTGGGCATTACTCAATATAAATCATCGCCTTACCATCCTGAAAGTCAAGGTGCCCTTGAAAGATTTCATCAGACACTGAAAAATATGATCAGGTCATACTGCTTTGACACTGAAAAAGATTGGGATGAAGGCATTCATTTGTTGTTGTTTGCCGTTAGAGAATCTGTTCAGGAATCTCTTGGTTTCAGCCCATTTGAGCTGGTATTTGGCCACACTGTGCGTGGACCTTTGAAACTTTTGAAAGAGAAATTTCTCTCAAATGATGACAGTTCTCTGAACTTACTTCAGTATGTATCAGATTTTAAAGACCGGCTGTCTAAAGCTTGTGAAGCTGCTCGGACCAATCTTAAGTCAGCACAAAGGAAAATGAAACGTTGGTATGATGAAAATGCAAAAGAAAGACAATTCATGCCTGGAGACAGGGTACTTGCTCTTTTGCCTATTCCTGGCAAACCACTGCAAGCCAGATATTATGGCCCTTACACTGTAGATAAACAGATTAGTGATGTTAATTACATTGTTAACACTCCTGGGAGACGCAAACAAAAACAGTTATGTCATGTTAACATGCTTAAACAATACATAGATAGGGATAGCTCTTCTGTTACACCAATTAGTGTTGTTAGTTCAGTCCCTCAGGAACAAAGTGAAATGAACTCTGAAGACATGAAATTCACCAAATCTGATCCTGCTTCATCAAAACTTCAGACATTCTAAAGGATCTCGACCAGAAACTTTCACACCTAGATCCAGTCCAAAGAAAAGAACTGAAACAGTTAATTTATCAATATGAACACTTATTTCCGGACATTCCTACAAGGACTGACAAAATTTATCATGATGTAAATGTTGAGGACTCACAACCTGTCAAACAACATCCATATAGAATGAACCCAACAAAACAAAAATATCTTAAGGAGGAAATTCAGTATTTGCTGGACAATGATTTTATTGAACCAAGTCAAAGTGAATGGAGTTCACCTTGCATTCTTGTGCCAAAACCTGATGGATCATATCGGATGTGCACCGATTACAGGAAGGTCAATAACTTGAGCAAAACAGACACTTTTCCCATACCAAGAATGGATGACTGTATTGACAAAGTTGGAAATTCAAAATATATAACTAAATTTGATCTTCTGAAAGGATTTTGGCAAATCCCTCTCACAGAAAGAGCCAAAGAGGTCTCAGCATTTGTTACTCCTGATGGATTATATCACTATAAAGTAATGCCTTTCGGAATGAAAAACTCTCCAGCAACATTTCAACGCTTAATCAACACCATAATAGCTGGAATCGAGCATTGCGATGCTTACATCGATGATGCCATCATATACAGTGATGAATGGAATCACCATCTTGGAACTATCAAAGCATTCTTTGATAAACTAAGTGAAGCAAAATTGACAATAAACCTTGCTAAAAGTGAATTCTGTCATGCAACTTTAACATTTCTAGGACATGTTGTGGGTCATGGTCAGGTTAAACCTATAGAGGCTAAAGTTGAAGCTATTTCAAATTTTCCGGTGCCCACATGCAAAAGACAACTGATGAGGTTTCTTGGTATGGCCGGTTATTACAGAAAATTCTGTAATAATTTTTCTGTCATTGCTGAGCCACTGACTAATTTACTTAGTAAAAGAATGAGGTTTAAGTGGACCAGTGATTGTCAGAATGCCTTTGATAAACTGAAAGCCATACTGAGAAGTGAGCCGGTTCTCTTGGCACCGAATTTTAATAAAGAATTCAAGTTAGCAGTAGATGCGAGTGATGTTGGTGCAGGTGGTGTATTACTGCAAGAGGATGACAATGGTGTGGATCATCCAGTTTGTTACTTTTCGGGGAGGTTTAACAAACATCAAAAGAATTATTCTACAGTAGAGAAAGAATGTTTGTCTCTCATTCTTGCTCTTCAACATTTTGAAGTTTATCTGACTTCTTCGTCCTCACCTATTGTTGTTTTCAGTGATCACAATCCACTGACTTTCATCCATAAGATGAAAAACAAGAATCAGAGGTTGCTCAGATGGAGCCTGTTGTTACAGGAATACAATCTTGACATCAGGCATATCAGGGGAAAAGATAATATTATTACTGATGCCTTGTCCAGAGCATGATGTCTTGATCTGTGGTTTCCTGTAACTTGCTGTATATAAGATAATAATTGCCTTTATCAGTATTTTATTTTATGATAATTTTATGGCAAAAGAAAGCTTTATTACATAAATCTTTCTTTTCCCTGAAGAGGGGAAGTGTTATATAACAGGGTGTTCAATTGTTTTAAACAACATGTTTACTATGTTTCCATAAATAGCTTTATTTACTATGTTTCCAAAAATAACTTTCTGGAATGTCCAACATGTTTACAATAACATGATGTTTACAGCCTTGATTCTGGACTGGGTTATTTTTGGCATGTCATGGAAGATTTAGAAGTTTCCTGAAGGAACCTAGAAAATAAGAGATGCTTGTAGTAAATTCTTTTTCTAGAACGTTCTCTGATATTATATAAGGAGAGAAGAACTTCATCTGGGCATCTTTGTATACTTTCACTGGAAATTATTCTATACTGGATTACTTTACTATTTTATTCATTCTGAACTTAAATTCTGAATTCAGGAACATTAAATTGTGAGATCAGAAACTGATATTCAAAGGATTTGTTTTATAAATTCTCATGGATTATTTCAGAGGGACTTTGTGACATAAACTTGAAAGGTACTGTCTACTTACATTCTTTTGTTTTGAATCTTGTCTTATTTTTTTGTGGAATAAATATTGTTAATAATTTAAAACTTGTTGCTGGTTTCACTTTCATTTCTTTCTCGTTACGCCTGGCTCGTAACACTTTTACATATTCTTGGTATACAAGCAATTTCAACCTTTCAGAAGAAGAATGTGAGGTTGCGTGAGGTTTCGCGCGAGTAAATGATGGTCTAATCCCCCTTCATCCCCCCACCCCCACCCCCGCCCGCTCACTCAATAGTTTTCTTACTGACCAATCCAACGTGTTTCATACGTGGCGTTTGTTTTGTCATTATATTTGCTCCTCAGCCCCCCTTCTTTTGGTGCCTCGGAAACCCTGTGCTTCGTGATTGTGGCATTTCCCGGGTATCTTAACATATATTTTTGTAACTTATACACTTCCAGATTGCACCATTTTGACCTTTTCTGCACGAATAGTTGCAAACAAAGTAGACCCTGATTCGACGCATTTTGCAGTGTCGGATATGGTTTACACTACTTGCTCATGTCTGTCTGTCTGCCTACTTGTCTGTCTGTCTGTCTGTCTGTCTGTTGTCTGTCTGTTTATCTGTCTGTCTGTCTGTCTGCCTGCCTGCCTGCTTGTCTGTCCGTCTGTTTGTCTGTCTATCTGTCTGAATACTGGCGATATAAAATACGGAATATAGTTTATATCGATAATTTAATCTAAAAACGGGCATAGAGTGGCTATGTTGATATAATAAGTGTCTATTTACAAACACCATTTATATTTATTTTTATACCTGTGCAAAAACAAGTAAACATCACAATGGTATCGGATCATAATTACAGTTCAGGTTCAGTCATCTATTGAATAAACCTTCAACACTCTCTTCAGCAGATGACAAATTGACGATACTTCGTTTTTCTTACTTTCCTCAGAAAACAGGCTCTGACATTTCTTGCAAATTGTCTCCTTAGTATGAGACAATTCGCATGAAATGCCAAAGACTATTTTCTGGTAATAATAATAAGAAAAAAAAAAGCATTTCAAAATGTCTACCAATTTTTTTACACAGCATGGTAAGCGTTAAATGATAATTGCATTTCTCACTTATAGACTCATATAAAACTAAATATTTCGCTACTGACAGTGGCCGGTCTCGGTGGCTCAGTTGGATGCGCCGTCCGACTGGAGACCAGGAGGTCGCGAATTCAACCCCCGCCGAGGTCGGCAACATTTTTTCGTGGAGATTGATCATGAAATATTTTCTACGGTCGTTCTCTACCTTCTGCTGATTTAAGAAGGGCAGTTGGCAGTTTCTGGCGAAAGAATGTGCACAATACTGGTTAACCGCCTAGAGGACTAAGCCTGCCCAGTAAACGTGTGGTTAGGTAAACAGACCGCGCTCGACATGACCCCATTGGGTTGACTGAGCCGTAAAACTTCAACACAAACAAACCTCAACACAAACTGACAGTGACCATTTATAGCCATAGCATTATCTTGGTTCTATTTTAGTGGTGGCATCAAGAAGGATTAGAAGCCGCTGGAGACTGGAGCCAGTCTATGTCAAGATACAGAATCACTTGTTAAAGAAACTAATTACTTCGAGGAGCAAATCATGTTCCTTATTTTGCTTCGTTACCTTGAAAAAACATCAATGAAAACACAGTTCCAAATGAGCTGTGACCCTAGATACAGGCATTTCTTATCATTACGAAAACACGAAAACACGTCTATTCAAATACATTGAAAATTTTACAATCAAAAAAGGAAAATTTTCAGCTAAAAAAATTCTGATATTTTTCACATTTCTGCTCTAAACATAGATTATGGGTACGCGTTAAAACCGCCTCGGCGAGGCGGTTCTAACAAGTACCCACAATCCAAGTTTTTAAGCAAAATAAGAAAATAATGTATACCCCTGTAAAAGTGGGGTTTAAGGGGTCAAAATTATAAAGGCGTGTTTTCATGATGTTCTGTGAAAACACAGGTTGTGTGTTCTGTATGTTTCACCGCAATACGAAACAAGAATGTCAATGTTTTTCGTGGTTCGAAAAACAAAATAATCCGGGCCATGCGAAAAGGTTCTTTTGGGGCAAATACGAACAGTAAACATCCTGATTACCCATTGAAACCAAACAATCTGATATGGACCTTTGCTGTGCATCGATATATGTCAAACCTGTGTTCAGCAAACACCCATGGGACAGCAAAAAAGTGGCTGCTTAAGACAGGTGTTTGCTTAAGATAAGTACAGGTATATTTCCACTGCTTTACCTGTGGTGGTCTTTTAAAGCAGTTGATTGCTTAATACAGGTAGTCTTTAAGACAGGTTTGACTCTAGTCTATTCTCTTATTTACGTCAGTTTATTTTATCCTAAGATTCTCAAAGCGGACAGCGAGGGCCCGGATCAGCCTGCGCGAATGCGCAGGCTGATCTGGGCCTTCGCTGTCCGCATAGGCCCCGAAAGCACCTTTTCACATGCCTCAAAAGCATCTAATCTTGAGCAAAATTCTGAAGAAGAAAAAAAAAACTGTTTATACGTTGCACCTAGTAACTCTAGTCATTGATGAGAGATCTTCAAAGGCACTCCTTTTGAGAAACAACTTCAGCCTCTCTGTGATAAAAGCGACGTGGGGGAGTTAGTATTGAACGGATAGTTCCATTATAGAACGCCTTGAAGTTTGTCATAGGAGATTAAAATAAACAAATCTATAATACAATAGCTTTCAAGGTCAGGCTTGTTCATCCCTGCACAGACCAAAAGAGATACCTTTGCGAAAACAGTGAAGATCGCGATGAGATGGCTCGTAGCAAGCCATCACACCAGGATCTACACTGTCTCGCATTCAGTTTTTTTTTCTTTTTTTTTTTTTTTTTTTTTTTTGTTGATTTTTTTTTTAATTTGAGGCACCCCTGTTTAAAATAGTGGATTGTTCCGGATTCATAGGTGGAAGAGTCCATTAAAGATATTCAAGTATTAAGGCTTCCGCACTCTCTGGGCAAAATCAGCAAATGACAATTTTATCTCTTTTTTTCGTCAGAAAACAGGGTAAGAGATTTTACAGAATGCAAATTTGAGCAAAAATCGGATAAAGACTAAGCAACTTAATGAAACAATATTTAAATATAGCAAGCAATAACGTGTATAACTCAATTTCGCTTGTAAAATATATTAAAATAAATATATCAATAAATACCTGCTCACGTGGGAAGAACTTAATTCCTTATGCTTGTCAAAATGATTATTTTAAAACGGTGTATTTAATTTAACGACACGAGCATAAAGGGAAAATTGGACAGTATTCTAATAATAGAAATTAAAACAACCTCTTCCAGTCATGACGTACAGAACCAAGGCCCGGATGTAGAGATCACAACATTTAACCTTGTACAGACTATGATCAGACCGACTGTGTCAATGCTTAGGCTGACCAGAATAGATGTTTGTACATGTATGAGCGGTACCTTTTCTCTTCAAACGGTTCAAATAAACCGTGACGTCAGAAAACGCACTTTCTCAGGACATGTGCGCCCAACGAAGACTCAAATCAGCCTGCGCATGCGCGCAGTCTGATCAGAGTCTTCGTTGTCCGCATGAAGAAACTTAGCATTTTGGCTAGCTATCCCAAATGTGTCCAGTGATGATTCAGATCAGTCTGCGCTAATGCGCAGGCTGATCTGAATCTTCGCTGGGCGCACACACCCGACGGTGGATTTTCTGTCGGAGCGACTCAGTTCAATTCGGGCTGGTCTCTAAACCTATTTAATGGTACACAGAATATCAAGTCATATTCTTTTGTTCATATGCAGCGGTATGACGTAGATTAGTTACCTCCCTTGATGCATGTCTTATCAGTGTAAAACTTGGACCCAGTTTACGGTAGTCGGAGTCGTTGAGGGTTGTCGAGTTCATTTACATATGAGAACAGAAATGATTCAGGACTGACCTTCGCTAACAGAGAGAGATTATGTTGCCGGAATTACGTCAATGCACGTGATAGGCCTGGAGTTTCATGTTCGCATGTTTACTTGAACCATGACATGAAAAAATAACAACTAGACATCGTGTCTGTTCCTGAATGCTCCTCATATATGAATGGAATTGCGAATGCTTTGAACAGGGAAAAAAAACGAAAGAGAAAAGAGAATAGAATAGAACATACTATACTAGAATGGCATAATTCGTATGTGCTTCTCTTCGTATGCCCTTTGGACAATCGTTACCAGCGCCCGAAAAACTCATGCAGTCGGTCCAGACTATTAAGCCCTTGAGTATACAAACATAATTATATTAAGACGATGTCCAACTGGCACTTTAAACAGAGCTGCATGTTTAAGACATCTGCGGGACATGTAATTAATACTTTCAAATAAATATATGACAGTCACACAAAATGGACAAATTGTTCGTCCGTTCGCTCGTTGATTGATTGATTGACTAATTGATTGATTGATTGATTGACTGACTGACTAACTGACTGACTGACTGATTGATTGATTGATTGATTGATTGATTTGCTTATTTTTTTACATGCATTTATTTTGTATACATGCATTTCATCTGTTTTAACGATAGCCTGATGGAATAAATAATTTTAATACAGGCAATTTTGTTTTCAAAAGATATTTTTAATACATATTTCAGTCATTACAACAGCGCTTAAAGGGACTGAATACAGGGTAGATTTTTGCCATTTCCGACTAAGGAGACAGTTTTGTGACTTTCTGTTTGCTTTACTATACGTCAACCCCTTCCGAAAAAGAGGTCTAGTCTATAAGGAAAGAATTTGCTCCCTCTGGGAGCAAATTCTTCCCTTACAGTTACCGCTTTTCAGAGGGGAACTAAAAGACTTTTGACAGAGTTCTTTCGGCATAAAGTGTATTAATGCCACTTAAAATTACCAATTCCTATTTTTATCGATAAAAAAAAATCGATAAAATTGATAATAATAAAAAATCTATAAGGGCATGCGTACTTTCGTGTTAGTCAACCCTTCTTATGATGATAATATCTCTTTAATCTAATTGTCTTTAGATTCAACCAATGTATTCGACAATTAAGGTTGAACAAAGGTAACATTACAGATCATTAATGATTTGATAAGTACACCGTATGACGTTGTTTGTACACAATGGAAGCACTTTGAAGGGAAAATGGGCCTAGTCGTTTAGCTGACAAGTTATTTTCTTTTTGTATCTCAGAAAGAGGGGTTCGGTATTGTTCAGGGGAAGTAATACACTTTCAGGGGAAGCAACTCTTGTCAAAATTGTTTTACCCCTTTTCTCAGAAAGAGTCAATTCTAAAAGAAAAGAATTTGGATTTTCTTCACCAAAAAAAAAAAAAAAAAAAAAAAAATCTACTCCTCTGTTACTCCTTTCTCAAAAAGGGTCTACTCCAAAAGGAAAAAAATTGCCCCCTTTGGTAGGAAATTCTTTCCATATAGAGTAGACTTTTATTTTTCAGAAGGGGCTTGATGCGCAGGGAAGCAAACCGGAAGTCACAAAAGATGGCACACTAGTAAACAATCGCGAAACATGCAACAAGTTCTAATCTAACAAAGGTAAAATACTTCTCCTTGACTATTTTTCTACACATATTATCTCCCTTACTAGTCAGAAATTAACTGATCAGCCAAATCAGAGAGAAGGACATTCCAAATAATAGGATTTATTGTAAAATATAAATCGTTTTATGCTGATTCACATATCAGTTAGATGGGAGCCAGTCTAGCAACAAGAGTATCCTCTTAAACATGGAAATCGCTCAGTCAAATAAATAAATAAATAAATAAATGAATAAATAAATCCACTCCCTACCCGCGACTAAGAAATGAGCATCTACAGGTACTGGACATCATATGAAAGCAACATGAAAAATCAGCTGACACATTCGAATAACATATTTCTACTAAGTATTGGAACATACACGCCTGAGCAAACAGTGTAGCCCCAGATCAGACGCCGTGTCATTACGAAAACATGCCTATTCAAATATACTGAAAATTTTACCACAAAAAAATAAAAAATTTTCAGATAAAAATTCTGATATTTTTCAT
>OZ024835.1:14395765-14400765 GCA_964016985.1 Anodontia alba | reverse complement strand
CACATACTGACCCGAATGTTTTCAGTTCCTCTAAACATTATATAAAGCATTTCAAAGCTTGTGTGCACAGACTGGTCTGGGATTTTGCTGTTCGTATATAAAATATCGGCTGTCCCCAGGTTATCAGATAGAAAAAAAAAATGGAAAAAAACAAAGCTACTCACTTTGTCCGGTGCATGGTGGAAAATGTGTACCTGTCTCATGGTTAAAAACAAAAATCACAAAAATAAAACAAAAGTAAACTTAATAGTCCAAAACCTTTCTTTCTAATGTGGATATCGGTTAACTATTAAAGTCTATATATATATAGTGATAGCATATAAATAAAATGTGAACGTTAGTCATCCAGTCACTGTATTAGTTAGTGAGTAAATACATCAGTCTTCAAGAATTGCAAAATTTAGTAGCTAATTTTAGACGATTTGACTAAAAATGTCGCATTCATTTGCGACTTTAGCTCTAAGGTCTTTAACCTTTGCGACTTTAACCTATAGGTACCTAGGTAAAATTTTCAGCTGACGACATTTTGAAATATTTTTTTTTCTTATTTCTCCCAGAACACAGGATTTGTCATTTCGCGCAAATTGTCTCTAGTGGAGACAATTAACATGAAATGTCAAATCATGTGTTCTAGGAAAATAAGAAAAAATATCATCAATTTGTTGTCTGCTAAATTAGCTCAGGGAGCGGTAAAGGTTAATTCGTATTTTTCCAATACGAGCAAATGTCTTATCAGGGCATATGCGAAACAGTAAAAACCCAGATCAGTTGGCGATGCCGTATAATCTGAAAAGGGCCCTTTGCTGTACATCGATACATTCTACATTAGAATCCAATGACACTGCAAGCGGACAGCGAAGGCCCAGATCAGACTGCGCAAATGCGCAGTCTGATCTGGGCTTTCGCCGTCGAGTGCATATTTTCGCATGACGCGATTGAATTATTAGTTATGTATTTCTAAATTACCTTGAAAACCACAAAACCGCAGCTCCGTTTAAAACTCAATATTTGGGATGAGAGGGGGGAAAACAACTATTTATAGACATGGTTCCACAATGTCAGAAAATATCCCTTCGGACATGTGCGCCCAGCGAAGATTCAGGTCAGCCTGCGCATTCGCGCAGTCTGATCAGAATCTTAACTGGGCGCATTTATGGACAGCCAAGGATGCGAAGTTTCTTCATGTGTACAATGAAGACTGATCAGAATGCGCGGATGCGCAGGCTGATTTGTTTCCGTTGGGCGCAATTGTTAGAAGGTACCTTTTCTCACGTAGATGCTTAACTAGAGACTGGCTATTCAATCGTCAATACACGTAATACAAGTATTTAAAATGAAAGTGAGGAGGGTATGCCGTTTTTACCCTAAATATTCGTACATAGAAACCCGAGCAAATTGCGAAGGCTCCAAAATAAGTCCTAGATAAGAGGGCCTGGGCGAGGGGTGCGGGGAGGGGACGGTGGGGAGGTATCAGGTAAATATACTTCTTATTTCTCCACAACAACATATATTGTGGGTACTCATTAGAATCGCCTCAATGAGGTGCTTCTAATAAATACCCAAAACATGTTTTCGTGGAGAAGTAAGAAAAAAAAATTATCAATATATTTTGGTTGAAAAAAAAAACACCTTATCAAGAGCTGTGACAGGGTTTACACTGTTTGCTCCTCAGCTAGCGGTTTTATACCCATCTACAGGTAGTACATTACGAAAACACCCCTATTCAAATATATTAAAAATTTCACCTTCAAAAACTGAAAATTTTCAGATAAAAAAATCTGATATTTTTTTCATATTTCTGCTCAAAACAGAGACTGTGGGTACTCGTTAGAACCGCATCGACGAGACGGTTCAAACGAGTACCCACAATCTATGTTTTTGAGCAGAAATAAGAAAAATAATGTGTACCCATGTAAACCCTAGTTTAACTATATGGAAGTAGGGTTTAAGGGGGTCAAAATTACATACGCGTGTTTTCGTGATGAAAAGAGGTGTTCAAATTTTAACACCAGTGCGTTCATGAGTTTAATAGGGTGTCTAAATACTTAAGATATATACGGTAATCATAGCCAATGATATGGAAATGTAATATCCAAACTACGTAAATAACCGTATTCATGAAAGTGGAGAGAGTGGAGAGAGTAGACATATTCTTTCGATAGGGGGCTGCCCCAGCTGTCGCCTGGTGTTACTTTAATACGTGTTTTTCAAGGCTATCGATATATTGATAAATACCCTTTTTGTCTGGCACTACCCAATGTTTTGCTCCTTTACATTAGTTCGAGCGTAAAATTGATGGTAGGAAAGCAAGAAAACGGTCCTTAGTGGACTATCCGAACAGCAAAGCTTCAATCAGCCTGCATGGATTGCACATTCACGCAGTCTTGTCAGCCTCTTTGCATTTAATCGATACAGTCTAAGGTTTACAGTGACTGTTCAAGCGGATAGCGGAGGCCTGGTCGGTCTGCGCTTCTGCGCAGACCGACCAGGACTTCGCTGTCCGCAGATGCGCAAAATATCTCTCCTCTCATGGTTCGGCTCTCAAACATAGCAGTATTTATTTCTGTATATTTCAACACAATAATAACAACAACAGAAGTCGCTGCTATTCAAACATTGCAAAATACAGTTGCCTTGAAAAAAAAAAAAAAAAAAAAAAAAGACACTTAAATTTAGAAGATCCAGTCATAATCAACCTTGTATTATTAAGGTATCTGTGAAAATGTGATATTCTCTGCGAGTATGCGTAGCTGCAGTTCGCTTTCACAAACTATAATTTAAAATATTTACATGTCGACAAAAAATAATAATAACAAAAAAAAAAAAAAAAAAAAGCGAGTACCGGCCTTCCAATTCTTCCCTGCCATTTCCGATGACCCGTCTATGCTACCATACAAATCATTGTTCATTTTGAAATTTTAGTTTGACCTTTGACAACAACAAAACAGTATGTTCCAAATATAGAATTACAGGCTTCAGTTGTTACAACTATCCATTCATTGTCTTTTGGGTCTTCGGGCAGACAACTAAAATGTGCAATAAAAATATTACTAATAACGGTAAACTGCCATGCCGCGAAAAAGGAGCCTTATCGCATATTCGAGTAACGAAGATCGAATCAGTTCAAGCAGTCTCGCAGTCTGATTCACTGACATGACGCAGACTGCAAAATGGATAAAAAAACAAACAAATCGGTTGCTTTGTTTGCCCAGTCCTGCTGAACCCTGATATGCCCTAACTTTGCAAACAGTGTAGATCCAGATCAGTTGGCAGAAGCCAACTGATCTGGATCTACACTGTTTTTCATTCAGTATGTGAATTTGTATAACAAATCTGGACCAAGTAATCTGATTGGCTAACAATTAGAAGTGGGCGTGGCATCTTAACTTATTTAGCATGACAAGCGTTAATGACGACACTTCAACCCTTATGGGTCATTTTGCGTCGTCTTACAGAGAAAGAAAGAAAAGGGATCGAAGAGGAGGGAGATATACAGTGGGGACTGAGGGGAATGCGAATGACAGCGGATAAATGAAAGGAATAAAGAATGGTCCCTAAAATTAAATAAATGAATAAGATAAGATAGAAAAACATTACTTGAAGAAACGTGTTTTTTTTTGTTTTTTTTTTTTTTTTGTTTTTTTGTTTTTTGTTTGTTTGTTTTTACTGAAAGTATTTCGAAAGAAAGAAAGAAAGAAAAAAGAAAGAAAGAAAGAAAACACGTCAGGAAAAAATCACATTCATTATACATGCTATAAATTCAGTTAACTCATCTGGGTTATTATACCGGCCAATGTTACTAAATTTATCCACCACGTGGGGTATAAAATTCTCACCGCAGTTCATCATTGACGTCAATCTACCCGTATATTGAGATAAATCTTCAAAACTATATTTACCTATATACTTTATAATAATAATAAATATTTCCAAACTTCAAACTGTATACATATTTATGATACATGACGCATGAAAAAGGACCATACCCATATGCGAAGATGCGAAAAGCGAAGGCCCTGATCAGACTGCGCATGCGCGCAGTCTGATCAGGGCCTTCGCTTTTCGGTTACTAAAAAGGATACTTGAAAATATACCGGCGGAAGTGAAGACCCTGATCAGTCTGTGCGGACGATTAGACTGATTTACATTGTGATCATGAATCCCCTTTTTGCCATACTTGTCAAAAGGCATATGAAATTACCTGGTAGATGTACAAGATGGACCTTTTCGCATAGTGAGACCCTTTTATGTGCTATTTAAGAAGATAGCAAAAAAAAAAAAAAAAGTCAAATATGGATACAAAAGTCAAATACAGAATAACTTTTAAGTGCTAATCACAACTGCAGCAGACGACAGTCCGATTTTTTTTTTTTTTTTTTTTTTTTGTATTTTCAGAGTTATTGCTAAATTGCTAATAACGGTAAATTGCGGACAAATAAATAAGACTTGGCATTTCAAGCAAATCCTAGAGACGATTCACATGAAATGGCGTCTGATTTTCAATGGGGAAAAAATCAAAACTAGAATGTCGTCTGCTACATTTTTGCTTAGTGCTTTAAGGGTTAAACGTTTGTACATCTACAGGTTCGGCTGCACAATGTCACATAACAACAGCGATGGTTCGGTTCAGCCTGGGTGCGCAGTCTGATAAAAGCATTCATTTTCGCAAATACATGTACAACCAACGAACATAAACCTTATGAAATGTGTGCTCAGCGAAGATTCAGGATACACTATCTGTTCAGGTCCGACTGTTCGAATACTTAAAGCTATGCACTCTGGATAAAGTTTCAACAGACAAAATTTTGGAATATTTCCGCCCCCCCCCCCCCCCGCCACCCCACCACACACAAACACTCTGTTAAAAATACGAAACAATCACCAATGTGTCGTCTGCTGAATTAGCCTAACCCATTTAACCCTTTACAGATGCCTTTGCAAAGAGTGTACATCACGAAAACATGCCTATATAATTTTGATCCCCTTAAACCCCACTTTTA
>OZ024835.1:14033265-14390765 GCA_964016985.1 Anodontia alba | reverse complement strand
TTCGACTATGTTGAGAATTTCTAATTTTCTACGCAAACGCATTCGACGACGTCATTAGATTATTCTCTCTGAGATGATACAAATGCGATTTCAGCCATAATAATATGCAATATAAGAGAAGAGCCTTTGACGTACCGTAAACAATCGGACAAACAGATGTATTCAAACAGTGCAGATCCAGATCAAACTAGTTCAGTGTAAACTGTATTTTATTCAGAATAAAATTGTTTAAATACATATGCGACAGTGATTCGCTCACTGATCAGGGCATTCACTATCCGCCTATATGAGTATTAGATAGTGCCCCAAAAATTGTTAGTACCGCCCAAAAAATTGAAACCGTGAAATGGAATAGCCGACAGCCACGTTCTTTGTTTAAATATGCGGGTGCTTGGACAGATCTGGGCTGTCTCCAATCGCATGATTTATTATGTGATAAGAACTCTTTTCTAATGACACAGTTCTATTAAAGATTCCCTTGTAATTTTCTCAATATTTTCTCAAACAATTTTCCGCCGGTGGAATACCCTACAAAAACGTCCTCAGTCAGAATTAGATTAAAGTATTAAATTATAATTATCCCTCCTACAACCTGTTAATCTTGTTTGGTGTCACGTTCTTCATTTTAGCCGTGTCGTGGGAAAATGAACCTTCGGGGCATATGCGGACAGCGACGGCCCAGATCAATGCGCATCCGCGCAGTCTGATCAGGGTCTTCGCTATCTGCTTACAGGATCATTAAATATTGCAGAATAAAGCGCTGTGCAATAATGACCCGACGCCAGGCTCCATAACGGTCGGTAGCGCGTCTTAATGTAGATCAAGGGTCGCCAGTTCGAATCCTTGCTAAGTCACACAACTTTCGTGGAAACTGATTAGGAAATTTTTTCTACGGTCATTCTCCTTTTTCCACTGATTCAAAAAGGGCATTTGTCAATTAATGGCGAAAGCACATGTATCTCGACAAGTATGTGCGCAAGAACTGGTTAACCGCTTAGAGGACTAAGCCTGTCCAGTAGACTGGCTCCAGTCTCCCGTCTCCAGTGACTAAATATTTATTCTTATAACCAGGTCTGATAATCCACTAAAATAAAACCCAAAAATTATCATGCCTATAAAGGCTGGTCAGTAGTGACCAGCCTTTATAATCATGAAATTATTTTGGTTTTATTTTAGTGGATTATCAAACCGGATTATAAGAATGAATATTTAGTCACTGGAAGCTGGAGCCAGTCTACTTGCCCAGGGAAAATGTTTAGAATATATCAACATTACTGTAAATTCTGATTAAGAACCATTAGTCTCATGACTTGGTCTAAACAAATGAATTAAGCGCAATTTCGCTAATTTTGTACTGTGTTCTTACAGACGCAGACAATATTCTAAATTGATTTTGTTATTTATCAATAGATAAGGCTTTGACAGATTTGTAGTAGACGACATTCTAAAATCGAATTGTTTTATTTCTACGAGAAAGTAATACTTGACATTCCATGTGAATCGTCTGTCAGACAGACGATTCACATGAAATGTCAATCCTTATATTCCCTAAAAATGAAAATAAAATATTTTTAGAGCCGTCTGAAGGACATTCTAAACCTCCGTTTTTCAGAGAAAATTAGAATTGTTTCATATCGTATGAAATGTCCATCCTTATTTTTTGTCTTTAAAAAAGTGTCATTTGTTGTAGTTCTGATTAGTGCTTCAAGGATGAAGGCTCATCTACAGTTTGCACACTGGGAACAGAGAGGAACTACATTCGACTTTCGTTATCTCGAAATCCAAGGGACTTTGAGACAGCCGTACATCGACATATCAGATTGCAGAGTTGAGAACAAATAAAATCGAACAACCACATTTCACAATGATGAATATGTAATTGGACTCCTGAGGTTAGAGACGTATTGAAAATATTGTGGAAAAGAGGAGAAATTGCTAATTACGAGCAATTTCTCCATCCTCTTTTCCATAATATTTTGTTACCTGTTGTTAGATTTCCATGTTAAAACAGGGACCGGATTTTTACTTCGAGATAAACGAAGTCGATATAACGAGAGCGACTGTACAATATACATTTTGCCATCTTAATGATTTGTTTTATATGACAAAATACTGTTGATGTGACATAAAACAAACACCTAGACACCGACTAACAAAACAATAAGGTACCTTATTCTCATGACGCCTCTCCTTCATATTAGATGGAAATACTTTATCCAAATTGTGACAACAACTGGAACGTTACTTCTCTCAAAATATATAATTTTCCCAGAATTTTCCAACGTCTTGTCGCAGACTACTGAGTAATCCGAATGTCCTCAGAGAAGACGTGCAGCCCAGATAGTAGTGACAGGAAACAAACACCCCACACGTGATGTACAAAAATAGATGTAAACTAGCTTTAATGTCAGTTATTGGGAAAAAATAACCCAATCACTGCGGCCGTACATTTTCAGCAGAAATGGGAAGAAGCAAGGAGACTGCTCGGAGACTGAGTCCGTATATATCTGAACCTCACCTGGATAAAAAGGCACTTCGCATCACGTAAACATACCTATCGAATATGAAAAATGTATCTTCTCAGTTATAGGTCTAGATAAGCCACTGTTGAGCCATTTTTAACCCATTGTAGACTGAATAGATTTTCCCACACTATATATTGGAAGAGTCCAATTTCAATTTTAGGTACAGCTGGCTATGAAATGTACATATTTATAAAGAAAAATGGCTAAACAATTTGCAAACAGTGGAGACCCTGATCAGACGCCGCGTTCTGCGGCGTCTGATCTGGGTTTGCACTGTTTGCTTACCCTTTTACGGGTCTCCCGACTACAATGGGTTAAACAAAACTATTTTGTTTTTCATTTCTGCACAAAAATTAGTCAGGGGAGGATTCAAAGGGGGTTTGGGGGTGCAGACGAGCCCCGTCTTGTCTCAAAATTTCATTTTTAGAGGAAATTTTGGATAAATTTGGGATAACGTATTTACCCTAAATATTCACACCTCTTACTTTTTACCTTGTACTTTTCTACAAGCTCTTTTTATTACCTATGAATGTGTATAAAATTGCAAGATGAATCGTCAAGACGATTCTAATGAATACACTCAACATACCATTATTGTATAGAAGATCGAAAGAGTTCCCTAAATAATCACTATTTGCTTCCTGACCTGGCGCTTTGATTAACCCTCAATCGGTCAAATACCCATATTTCGAACACATTTCTATGGTCCCAAAGACGTTCGAGCCACTGAAGTTCGACTGTATCTAAAACTACATGTATGTCAGCTATGTTATTTTCACCATATAATATGGGAAATGAGAAAAAGGTTTGGTTATTAAGCGTTTTAAGATACAAATATAGATTTATGCAGCAAAAATGTTGACAGCAGTAACAAAGAAACTCATTACGAAAACATACCTATATAATTTTGACCCCCTTAAACCCCACTTTTATATAGTAAAACTGGGGTTTACAGAGATATACATTATTTTTCTTATTTCTGCTCAAAAAACATAGATTATGTGTACTCGTTAGAACCGCCTCGCCGAGGCGGTTCTAATGAGTACCCACAGTCTACGTTTTTGAGCAGAAGTATGAAAACTATCAGAATTTTTATCTGAAAAAATATCATTTTTTGGCAGTAAATTTTTCAGTATATTTGAATAGGTTTGTTTTCGTAATGTAAAAAGTTGGTAAAAAAAAAAAAAAAAAAAAAAAAAAAACCCAAAAAATTGCAGAGTCTAAAAATCCCAACAATTATATAGAACATTGGGGTACAAAGATTTTTTTAGCGAAATGGAGACGCTTGTGAATATTCAAGACCCTGATGCGATCAACATGAACATTTTCACAAGTCGGAGGCTTCACTAATTTTTCTGACAGACACCCGGTGCTTCAACCCAAAGTAGGCGAGTGGTAATGCATGTTCTATATACATATGTATACCGTTTCTACCTTAAGTATTGTGGCACCTTAACTCCTTACCATACTTGTCCTAAATTTTGAAAAAGTCCATTCTACTACCCCTTAATGAGTCTAAAATATTGCTGTATGTATGGCAAACAGCGTAGTCCCTGATCAGACACCGCAGAATGCGGCGTCTGATCTGGGTCTACACTGTTTGCAAATGTCTACCTGTCACAATCCTTAGGGTTATTACGGTAAAACCTGTGAAAATTTATAATTTATCAAAAGTAGCTGGGGAAAACTGCCTCAGTTGAAGTGGAAAATCCCCGTCTCCTGTCTCTTAATGAAATAAACCCCTTTTCTGGCGAAAGAATGTGTACAATTCTGGTTAACCGCTTAAAGGACTAAGCCTGCCCAGTAAACGTGTGGTTAGGTAAACTGACCACGCTCGACATGACCCCACTGGGTTGACTGGGCCGTAAAACCTCAACACAAACAATGAAACTCCTGTCTAGTGTCCGGCCAGCCTAGCGTAAACTGTCTGGAAACGCATTTAAAAACGAAGCACCTTTTCTCTTCGAAATCAAGTCTAAGTTTAAATATATGGATCAGGTCTGAAATTGATTACATGTCAAGCAACATAAATGGAAATGGATAGGAAATTCGTAGGAAATGGACAAAAAATGCTGCCAGAAAGAGAAATAAAAGGTTCATTCACAGACTACTATATTTCACAGCCCCAAAACATAGACTGGCTCCAGTCTCTAGTGACAACATATTTTTTATTATAATCTCAATAATAATCCACGAAAATAAAACCAAAGTAATATCATGACTATAGAGGCTGAACACTAGAGTGACCAGCCTTTATAGTCATGATATTTGTTTGGTTTTATCTTAGTGGATTATCAAACAGGATTATGGGAAACATATTTAGTCACTGGAGACTGGAGCCAGTCTACCCCAAAACACTACACAGACTCAAAGATCTGATACAGCTGTTATGGTTATTGCTTAAAAATAAAAATGCTTATAATATAAAGCTATTAACCCTAATTAATATGCTTGTGAAACAATCAGCAGACATCAAATGGCTAAAATCCTTTTTTTTCAGAAAATAGAACAACATTTCATGTGAATCGTCTCGTTAGTTGTATGGAATGTCAAGTCCTATTTTCTGAGAAATATTTAGAAATGCAGTCTGTAGCGGTGCAGAAGTACATTGACATTCCCTTAACTAGAAAAGAATGCCAGTTAGCTCTCTAACCTGGATTGGAGCAGTAACAAGTCCCTAACTCGGACAGGAGAAGCGTTAACATCCCCGCCCTCCCCCCATCCCCACCCCACAACCGGACAGGAGCAGTAGTATGCTAAATAAAATCAGACAGGAGCAGCAGTACACTCAGTAAAACCGGACGGGAGCAGTAATACTCTCAATAAAACAGGACTGGAGCAGTAGTACGCTAATTAAATCGGATAAGAGCAGTAGTACGCTAAATGAAACTGGACAGGAGCAGAATTACACTCAGTAAAACTGGACAGGAGCAGTAGTACACACAATAAAGCCGGACAGGAACAGTAATACACTCAATAAAGCCGGACAGGAGCAGTAGTACACTCAATAAAGCCGGACAGGAGCAGTAATACACTCAATAAAGCCGGACAGGAGCAGTAGTACATTCAATAAAGCCGGACAGGAGCAGTACTACACTCAATAAAGCCGGACAGGAGCAGTAGTACGCTCAGTAAAACTGGACAGGAGCAGCAGTACGCTAAATAAAATCGGATAGGAGTAGTAGTACGCTCAATAAAGCCAGACAAGAAGTAGTACGCTCAATAAAGCCGGACAGGAGCAGTAGTACACTAAATAAAATCGGATAGGAGCAACAGTACACTCAATAAAGCCGGATAGAAGCAGTAGTACACTCAATAAAGCCGGACAGGAGCAATAGCACGCTCAATAAAACCGGACATGAGCTGTAGTACGCACAATAAAACCTGAAAGGAGCAGAAGTACGCCCAGTAAACCGGAAAGGAGCAGTATTATGCGAAAAAAAAAAAAAAAAAAAACGGACAGGAACAGTAGTACGCTTTCTAAGCCGTACATGCGCAGTAGTACACGCCATCAACCGGACAGGAGCAGTAGAACGCTAAATTTAACCGGACATGAGCAGTAGTAGACTCAGTAAAACCGGACAGGAGCAGTAGTACACTCAATTTAATCAAGTAATGGGAAATGGCCTAGGGTGCACAGATGCATGAGTTGGTCTCAACCGGACAATACGCTCCCTAAACAGGACAGGAGCAGTAGTACGCTCAATAAAACCGAACAGGAGCAGAAGAACGCTCCCTAAACCGGAAAGGAGCAGTTGTACACTCCCTTAACCGGACAGGAGCAGCAGAACGCTAAATTAAACCGGAAATGAGCAGTAGTAGACTCAGTAAAACCGGACAGGAGCAGTAGTACGCTCAATTTAACCGGAAAGGAGAATATGGTTCTTCCTGGAAGAATGGGGTCCCTCATGTCTGAATATGTACAACTGCAGTATACTACATGCATAAATACAAGCTGGGGTGGGGATGAGTCGACGCTAATAATGGGAAATGGCCTACGGTGCGCGGCTCCATGTGCGGAAGTAAGTCTACACTGTTCATAATTATGAGGAAGGGACCAATTAACTTGTTGAGGCACGGTTATAAAGAGAATGTTGCTTAAGAGTAATTACAGATTTCTGGAAACTCTGTATTCTTGCTTCTTCCAAGGTATTTCCGCGAACGCCCACTCTTTACAACTTCTACAAATCAAACCAATGTTAAGTCATAAAACGTTAGAAAACAAACCGTTGCCTGCATTCGAACAGCGAAGACATAGACCAGCCTGCGCATGCGCAAGCTGGTCTATGTCTTCGCTGTTCTAAATACACATTACAGATGATTAAATTTTATATGCGAACAGTGAAGACCTCGTTGACTTACGTAGATACGTTGACTGAGAAGTAGAGCTGAGGGAGGTTCATTTCCCCCGTTGAGAGCCCCAAATATTATTGCTAATGAAGACGGAAAATTACGTCACAATACAGGAACGCATAAATCAGAATTACTGCAATAGATTTTCTTTCAGGTTACTGTTACAGCTAGAAACAGACAGAAAAAATTAACCTGTACATAAGCTCGGTAAGATAGTTTGGTTAGTGTTGTTTTAACGTCCCATCAACCGTAGTTTAGTCACTTCGGGATGATGATAGAAACGTCAAGTTTACAACTTGTAACTGTTTCTAGATACTGACTGAATAATTAATTTGTACATAGGCTAAATGTATATATCAATTCATTAAAGGCTCCATATTCCTCAAAAATAGACATTTTATTATCCAAGAAAGGTTTAATAAATTGATATATGGTATTAACACGAACATAAAATGTGGCATCTGATAGCTTGTAAAATTTCAGTTTATTTCTCGTTTTTGAATTGGATAAAAAATGAAGGGATTTTTTTTTAACGCATCTCTGAATTAATGTTGACAACATGAATTCAGAGATACGATAAAAAATATCATTTCATTTTTGAACCAGTTCAAGAACGAGAGACTAACTGTATTTTATAGGCTGCCAGATGCCACATTTTATGATTGTATAAATACAGTACCATATATCAATAGCGAACGGTTTTCCACGGATAAACAATACGTCACATTATGAAAACACGCCTATTCAAATATATAGAAAATTTCATCTCCAAAAACTGAAAATTTTCAGATAAAAGATTCTGATATTTTTCTTGTTTCTGCTCAAAACATAGATTGTGGGTACTCGTTAGAACCGCCTCGGCGAGGCGGTTCTAACGAGTACCCATAATCTATGTTTCTGAGCAGAAATAAGAAAACTAATGTATACCCCGGTAAACCCCAGTTTTACTCTATAAAAGTGGGGTTTAAGGGGATCAACATTATATAGGCATGTTTTCGTGATGATTTCTTTGTCCGAAACTTGCAACGGTTTATGAATTTTGTCATATAAGGTACAAAAGCAAGGGGACAATAATGAAAGCTGTCACATTTGTCGTCTGCAATGCGTAAAATAACAGTTAAACTTTCGGACAAACAAAGCTATTTATAGTTCAGTACCTATATAGAATCATTCCCTATTTATTAACCTTTCTTGGATAATAAAATGTCTATTTTGAGGAATATGGAGCCTTTAAACCTTTCTTGGATAAAAAATGTCTAGTTTTGAGGAATATAGAGCCTATAAGAGATCTGGGAACATCCACGAGTCGTGATACAGAGTATCACGTTAGGTTATTGTTGGAATAATGCATGTATTATATACAGTAAAACCTCATTCTAATGCACTCGCGTATGTAACGCGACGTCTGATTGGATGACGTCAAAAATTTGCAACGGTATATTCTACGATATACTGTCGCAAATCCGACGTCATCACGTAACGTCGCTTCTCATTGGCTGGCATTTGGTTTTACGCAGCTCACAGCACTTGTCGTTTTGTGCAAATAGTACATTGTTTCAATAGAAAAAAATGAATAAATGCATTAGAATGGGGATAACTGCATCAAATTTGTCATTTGGGGAGGTAAATCGGCGGTTTTACGGTCGCAAATTACGTTTTACGGCTCCGCTGACGCGTCGCCGTAAAACGAAATTTCCGACCGTAAAACCGCCGATTTACCTCCCCAAATGACAAATTTGAATGCAGTTATCCCCTAAATGACTCAAACACGGGTGACTCGTTTTCTGTGGCTAAATCGAACTCGTTTTTGAGTCCCTAGGAAATTCTTCCGACAGCTCAAGAAAACAAATATGAATGGACATTTAGGAAGTTTTCTTAGTTTATCATGAAAATGATAATCATCGAGGCGATTCTAATGAATACACTCAACATACCGTTATTTTACAGTATAAGATCGGAAAGGCATCCATATATATTATTCCCATTTCGAGGGTTGAGCGCAAGACTATGGTAACTCAAACATATTTTTGAAACCCTTGTTTAGGGGCAACTTGGACCCCTTTGTAAACAATGCAAATTTAGGTGCCATTGCTCATACGAGCAATGGCACCTAAATTTTCATTGTTTACAGAAAAAAATGTCGTAATCTTCATAATGCCTTCATGGTGAGGAGATTAGGTTTGGGGAAAAACAACCATCTGACTTACGCTAGTCTTGCGCTCAACCCTCGATTTGTCGCTATAATTAAACCTCAGTGACTCGAACTACCCATATCTAGAGCAAATTTCTAATGATGTTCGAGCCATTGAGGTTCGACTGTACCAGAAAATAACCTAAAACACCATTAACAACAGCAGCAGACGAAATTTTTGTCCGTGAAAATAAGGCTTGCACAGTCCGGGGATAAAAATAATCAATCTTCAATCTTACCCGTCTGCCTCTAGTGAGGTGGGTGTGCCCCAGGCAGAGGTTGTGTACATCAGATAACATATCATCATATGAGCAGAAATTTCCTTTATAATCCGAACACCACACAAATAAACCAACAAAGCCTGTTTGCCCTTAGGTTCCACATATCCCTAAGTGACTGAAACACCATTGACAAGACGTTCAGAAACATCAGACAAGTGCCATTTGTCGTAGAACTGTCCACAGTTTATTGACCGTGTACTGATTCATATGGTGGACGCTGGAAGCTATCTCATTAAGGAAAAGTGCTTTCAAAGAGCTGAATATTGAAAAAAAAAAGTCCATTACACAGATGCGAACAGCCAAGGCCCAGAGAGATACGAGCAGTTTGTTCATGGTCTTCGCTTTACACTTACAGAATATAAACTATAATTTTACCGCATATCAGCAACGAATGCTCTTATACATGTAAGATTGTGCGCATGAGCACTCTGGTCTTTGTCTTAGCTTTCTGCATATGCGTCAAACCCTTTATGCAAGGCACGGCCTATCTAATTATTTAATGCCTTCCATGCGTACAAGGTGTAGTTGTCCGGCCAACAGACGTCACAATAACAATATTATATTTTCTGTAATAACCATATAAATTCCTATTTATTCCAACAAAACGCATTTGACGTCACACTTAATTGTCTTGAATTTGTGCAAAAAAAAAAAATGGCCAATTTAACGCTTAGCACTCTGGGTAAAATTTTCAGCAGACGACATTTTGAAATATTTTTCTTATTTTTCTCAGAAAACAGGATTTGACATTTCATGCAAATTGTCTCCTTAGGAGACAATTTGCATGAAATGTCAAATCCTGTTTTCTGGGAAAAATAAGAAAAATATTTCAAAATGTCGTCTGCTGAAAATTTTACCCAGAGTGCTAAGCGTTAAGGATATTCATGAGCCATACGGTGCGAAATGCACATATATGTACGTACATCGAAGGCAAATGCGCAGTCTGATCATTCACAGGAACTCTTTGCATACAATATGAGCCCGCACCCCTCTCCCCCCCCCCCCTCCCCACACACACGATTACCCTTTCGTAATAGTGTGGGGGCTCATATTGTATGAAACGAGTGCCTGTGGTTCGATTTGATCAAATTAGCGTACTTATTATACGTATTCAGAAAGACAGGCCTGAACAAACAGTGTAGACCCTGATCAGACGCCGCAGAACGCAGGGTCTACAATGATTCCCACTCACCCAGTAATTTTACACACACTCACAGGCAGTAAAATGGAAGTTGAAGAGAAGTATAAGGTAACTAGAAATGTGTCCACAGTACACGGATACCCCCGTTGTGGGGTACTGATTATAAAACTGCAAAATTCTTCCTGGTACAAATGCCTTAACTTGAGTCTAACGGGATCACGTACGTACGTATGTACGTACGGAAAACCTAAAAACTATATGCCCGGCATCATCCGATACAGGGGCATAAAAAGTAAAGAGGTGTAATATTTAGGGTAAAGACGGTATCCAAATTTATCAACTATAACCAAAATTTCCCATGAAAATGAAATTTTGGGTCAAAGGCGGGTTTAGAATGAACCATCAACCCCCACCCACCTCTGAATCCGCCCCGCCTTCGTTTTTTGTATGCCCCGATCACCCATTTTCTCATTGCGCAGCTCATACGTTCCGGAAAACCTAAAGGTCCCGTAAACCCCATTACTTCCGACAATACCTGCGTAATCAGTTCAGAAATCCTATATTCGATAAAACAAGTCTACCCGTCTCTGCAGTGCGATTTCGCTGGCACTACGCTGTTCACGTATGATAAAGGTCACGTGGTTTTTCCGGCAGATGGACAATCCAAGGAAATACAGTTAACCCTCTTTATACCGACACTCGATACAACGACAAAATTCGTTATAATGACAGTTTGAATGTCAAGAAACCTTTGCTCCAAGAGGTGACAATTAATGAGACATTATGTAAGAATATTGCATTAAAACTTCAAGTAACATGTTTTGGATATTTGTTAGAATCGCCTCAATGAGGCGATTCTAACAAATATCCAAAACATATGTTCTATGAGGAAATAAAAATAAAAAAGATCTGTCTTACATATCATTCTGTCCATTAAGGAATCTTTACAACAGCAATTTCCTTTTAATGGTAGCATCTTTGGAAACAAATGCTGCCGTTGTAAAGCGGAGTCTCATTGGACGAAATAGTTGCCTTTTTCACGTACCAGCATGCATGTAAATCCAACACAGCCTGGACGAACACTGACATACAAAATGTCCTGTCAGTGACTAGCATTCCCACGCTCTGCCTGACACCGCAGAAATGTATATGAGTTTTTTAATGTCAACTGTCCCCGAAAATGTGGCTAAATGGTCATTTTTATTATTACATGCATACATTTTTATTTTAAAGCGACCCCATCCTGTCAACCCTATAGCGTGATTTACCCACTGAAATATGGTTTCAAGCTAGCGTTTGACGTAAAAATATACAATAAAATGGGAATGGAAACGTTTACAAAAACTAAAGTGCATTACTTATTCCACTCAGTATACTTTTCTCACACGGGAACCAGTCCTAATTCAGATCAACAGCAATATATCCTGTGACGACAGAGGCCTGGGAATCAGATTTTTTTTATTCATCACAATTTGTTTTCACCTAGGGAGTCGTGCGCAGCAATATACTGTGGGCTGGTGAAAGTAACCCTTCCCGCAGAACCGACCAACAAAACTCTAGAAAGCTGTTGGACTTCGCATTAATGTCAGTTTGTTAAAGCAGAGTGTGTTTACCGTGTATGTGCGCAGTGGAAGCCATGAGCAGATTGCAGCTGTGCAGTTTAGTCCGGAAACGTAATATCATTATGCACGTAATTTTCTTCCATTTTGCCCCGTTTTCAAATTGAATTGTATTGCTCTAGGTGAGAGGTCATCCACATAGTATTTTTTCTTATTTCTCCACGAAAATATATGTTGTGGGTACTCGTTAGAAGCGCCTCGGCGAGGCGCTTCTAACGAGTACCCACAACATATGTTTTCGCGGAGAAGTAAAAAAAACATCAGTATTTTTCGGCTGAAAAATAAGCGCCTTATTTGGAGCTTCGGAAGCTCCATTAGGAGAGCTAACGGTCGTAATTCAATCAAGGAGGCGAATTACACCATAAATGGAAGTGCTCCGCGCCAACACAAGCGCAATAATTACTTCAGGGACTAGTTTGTTGTCAATGGAAATGCTCTTTGTTTTATGAATGAACGGTGGAAAAAAAATTGCCCTAAAATCCATTCTGTTTTAGCAGAGGACTTGTTAAGGAAGAATATTTTGATGATAATTCCTGGATAATTTTTTCCAGTGCTCCATAAACATGTTGTGGGTACTCATTAGAAGCGCCTCGACCAGGCGCTTCTAATGAGTACCCACAACATATGTTTTTTTTTTTTATGGAGAAATAAGAAAATAACCAAGAATTAACACCTACTCTTCCTAAACAAGTCCTCTGTTAAGGGTTTGTCGGAAGTTCCACTTGGGAATCCTAGTGATGTCCAATTTCTCAATTACGTGCTGCAAGGGACCACCATTTTCCCGAGAGCGAATGGCGAGGACTCGAGACGTGCCAGCCTGCATGTTTTGCAGTGAAAAAAAAAAAAACTGTGGGAAGTTACGTAAGTTATATGGTAAAGTTCATGTCAGTTTCGCGGGGAATCATTGATGAGGCGAAAGCTCAAAAATCGTGCAAACTGTCACATAATTTCTAAGCCCTACTCCCACACCAGTCCATCCCCACAACACTCTCTTTTTACACATAATGTGATGAATAGGGGTACCTCAATTAGAAATAAAACACAGGCTTATCTTATATTGTTATGTTTAAACGCTCAAAAATGATTAAAAAAATGTTTTGCTTATTAAACCGGCCACTAAATAGGAGCGGAGCCTAACAAAACGCAAGCGCATCAGGCAGAGAGGTTCTGGATGTGAAAGCTTAGATTTTAATCTGCTAACAATAATAATAATAATAATAGTAATAATAATAATAATAATAATAACAATAATTATTATTATTATTATTATTATTATTATTTGCAGGAGAATGAAGCCCTTGGAAATGTCGCCATTTTTAAGGTTGATCATATTGAATTCAATAATGGCGATGAGTTCAGGTTTCACTAGATTTTTTTTAGATTTTCTTAACTATATTTAACGACGCTTCAACATATGAGGATCATTTGCGTCAAAACGGTTACAATAATGTGTATTTTTAAAAGGGCATTCTTTGCAGAGGGTGATTTGTTCCCTACGGTACTGAAATTCTTCAAAAAAAAAAAATAGGGGTTACTCTTAAAAGAAAGACTTTGCACTCATTTGGGTGCAATTCTTTCCTTTAAAGGTAGCCCCCTTAAGAAGGAAGGCAAATATGTCCATATCAGGAGGCTAATTCCTCTTCCCCATTCCACCCCATCCCCTTCCCCGGGAAGGTAGGCACAAATTAGGTCCATGTCAGTTATTTCCTTTGAGGGTGTACAAATTCTCCTTAAACTCAAATGCATTTCGGAATTAGCACAGACAGACATACTTCAAATATCAGACAATGAAATCTACTAACCTTTTAGACCGTTAGCATAGCGAATTAGATCTATGCAGAATGTAAGCGAACTGATCAGTGGGGAAAAAAAAGGCAATTTTTGGGGGGGTGAACAAAAAAACAATATTTTGGTTGAAAAAGGCGCCTTATCTAAGCTATTCAAGTACTCGCTGCTCGCATATCGGAATAATGCCATAATGGTATCTCAGGGTCGTTTCCTCAAAATCTACGTAGGTGACTTAGGCCTTACCACGATCAATTAGGCCACTTCAAGCGAAAAAGTGCCTTTGAGCATGCGCATCATCCTGCACATGCGCAAGATTCTCATCCGGGCATTTGTTCTCGGTTGATACATTCTATAGTGTCCAATGATTCTGTTGGCGGACAGCGAAGGCCCTGATCCGGGCTTTCGCTGTCCGCATGTGCCTAAAAACACATTTTTGTATGTCGCGGCCCAGCAAATATCGCATGTGCTTAAACGTCCCAGCAGATAATTTGTCACCTGAGATTGTATTAATATTCTGGGAAGAGGAAGAAAGCAAACGTTTGACCTAAATAATTCCAGGAGGAGTAGCTATGACGTAATTATACCTGAGCTTTGATTACCCTGAATCACTCTCAGGGCTAATTCAGCAGACGACAAACTGATATTTTTCTAATTTTTCCAAGAAAACACAGGTTTTGACACGTCATGCAAAATTGTCTCCTACGGACACAATTTGCAAGAATTTGCAAGAACCAACAAACCTGTTTTCTTGGAAAAATAAAATATTTTTTAAATATGTCGTCTGCTGATGTTTTTTTACCCAGCATGCTAATCGTCAACGGAAAAAACAGAATTAAACTGTCATAAAAAGAAACCTATCTACCTACGTAGATACAAACACGAAAACATGACCAGTCATCGAATTTTGCAAACTAGGTCTCAGTGACGTAGTTTTGTGGGAGGTTATTTGAGGTGGGACATTTGGGCTCAGTTAACCATGCCTGGTTCGAACTGTTTTCTAGTCCCTAGAAAATTCTTCCGAGAGTCCAAGAAAACAAATATTTAGGGTAATTTTGGGGCTTTTTCTACCTTTTTTCATAAAAATGTATGTGTATCGATAAGAATCGATGAGGCTATTCTAATGAGTACACTCGACATACATACTTATTTTATAGAAAAGCGAAAAGATATCCCTAAATGATCTCTCATTTACCTTATGGCCTGGCGATATGATTTAACCTCAATATCTCGAACCATCCATGTCTTGAAAATATTTCTATGGACTCAAGGATGTTCGAGCCATTGAACTTCGACTGCAATCTGTTTTGCGAATGGGTCGTATGCTTGTATCCCTGATTTCTGTGCAAGAATGCGAAACTGGGACTGAATTCTGTTTTCTACATCAATCTGGCATGTTTTGACTTTGATATATACAGCAGATTCTCTCACTTGCAGGAAAAGTTATAAAACCAAAAGAAGTTCCTCAAGGAATAGGTTGTCACTTTCATCGCTCTCCTGCTATATATAGACTGGAATCTTTCTAACATATGACGCAAAACGCAGAAAAATGACCCTTATGCCATACGCAAACAGCAAGGGTCCAAATCATTCTGTAGATCCGCCCAGTCAGATCAAGGCCTTTTCTGTTTGCCAACATATTCTACAGTGCCCACTGATTTTGTAAGCGGGCTACGAAGTCTCAGATCAGACTGCGCAAATGCGCAGTCTGATCTGCGCCTTCGTCGCCCGCAATTGATAAAAAAAGTCATGTTTTAATTTTGCGAACCATATCTTTGGAACCTTTGGATATGTGCGCCCAGCGAAAATTCAGCTCAGCCTGTGCAATCGCACAGTCTGATCAGAATCTACACTGGACGCAATCTGGATAGCGAAGGATTCAAAGTTTATCCATGCGGACAACGGAGACCCGTTCCGCACAGGCTGATTTGAGTCTTCGATGAGCGTACATATCAGAAGATACGTTTTCTCACGTTGTGGCTGATATACTTCCCTGAATCAGAAGAACCTGACACCAATTAGTTCCAAAGACTAGTGTTATTGCATCATGTGAAGCAAGGATTAACCTTGCAACTGATAAGCATTTGGATTCTTTACGATTTTACTCTATGCTTAACCGCCAAGATTTCACTTCACACTCACAAGTTACAGAGTGAAGTAGGTACTTGGCATTTTCAAGAAGTCTCTTTAGGTGTGGCGGACACTTCGGCGTCAGTAAGATGTTTATTTATATAAGATAATGCCATAGACCAGGATAAATTGATACCAGTATTGATAATTCGGCTATGGAACTAACCTTCAGTTGTGGTTAGCCGTTACCCTCAAATTTGGTACATTGTGTTTATTGTCGGCTTAAATATGGAGATTTTACATAATTCGACACGAAATAAACACAACGCACCAAATTCAAATTAAGTCGGACATTGATTACGCTTGTGGTATAACTACACGAATTTGGTGCTTATCAGGGACTGTTCTAATGAGGTAACAACATAACGTGTGTAAAATATCTGCTGGGCAACCTCTTTCTGCAGCACCGAACTGCATCACAATCAGATACAGGTTATGATGAATTACCTATAATCTTAACCATTAAAGCGCTAATCACAACTCAGACAGACATTTTGATTTTTCTAATAAAATAAGACTTAGCATTCCATGTGAATCGTCAGCCTAGCAGACGATTCACATTGTGGAACTAGTCTAACTCTCTATGAATAATAATAATAATAATAATAATAAATAGATTGCATCTGCTAAGATTTTGCTTAGCGCTTTAATGGTTAAGTGTGTTGATATATTATTGTCCGTTATGTGGGAAATTGGTCCTTATATATGATACGCAACGTGGGAAAAGGGCTCCGATGATATGCCATACGCGAACAGCAATGGTCCAGATGAACGTGCGCATCCGTGCAGCATGATCTGGACATTTTCTGTTCGTCGACGTGTACTGCAGTAGCCATTAATTCTGTTGGCGGACAACGAAGGCCATGATCAGCCTGCGCTTATCAGGGCCTGCGTTGTCCGCAAATTACATAAGGGCCCTTTTAGTACGTTGCGGTTCAAACACTAATCGGTTCACAGCCTCCTCCTTTCGTCGGTATATTGAACAGCATCCGATGATTGTGTTAGTGGACATCGAAGGTGATCATACTGCGCAGATACAATTTACGTAGGCGGGTCTGGGCTGTCGTTGACCGCTTATGCGAAAGGTTTTTTTGTTGTTGTTTTTTTCATGTTGCTGTACATACAATTCTTACTTAGTCAGCGTCACCTAAAAACCGTGCGAATTCCGATCATGGGTGTATTTTGAAAATAAATTGAATTCTAGTTGTTCGGCACAGCAACACGTACATATGTAAGCATAACTAGGAAAGGAACTAAATAAGCTCTTATACTTTCGTTCTAATCCTAGTGTTCTATATTTGTATATGTAAACATTTTGGAAATAGATATGTTTAAACCAAACAAGCATATATTTCCCGTGTGAATCAACATAATAATACGTTGCCGTTTAAGCATCAACTGACGCACGTTCAAGAGAGGCAACACTGTCAAAATTGAAAATTGTCTTTACTTTCTGAAAACTGGGGGGTCTACTTTTAAAGGAAAGAATTTGCTCTGACAGAGTTGTCTACATGACAGTGTATTGGTTCCACATTATTTTACTTTCTTTACGGTAAGCGTTCATCGTGCGAGTTTTGAGCTGTTTCCAACACGAGAAGTCTGCTTGATTAGTTTATCACAAATTTATACATGTGTGCTGTTTATTAACATTAAACAGTAACAAATCCTATGTATTGGAAAGACAAGTCTGAGCAAACAGTGTAGACCCAGTTCAGACGCCACGGAACGCGACTTCTGATCAGGGTCTACTCTGCCTCGCGTCCAGCCATTTTTAGTCACACCGAGAGATAGTAAAATGAACTTTGTTCAAATTTTAGGACAATTAAGGTAAGGACTGATAAGCCTTGGCAAACAGCGTAGACCCAGATCAGACGCCGCATAACGCGGCGTCTGATCTGGGTCAACACTGTTTGCCGCTCATCCACCAATTTCTGCACATATCAAGAGCTACATGCGGTAAAATGGGCTTCGTTTCAAATTTTTTAGGACAAATATCGCATGGAGTTAAGACGTCCCAATATTTAGAGGAAATACGGTAGGAGTTAATACAAGCAGAAATATTCCAACAAATCCAATTTGCGCTGATGTACTCTTAAAAACCAAGACAGCAAGAAATTTGTACTTTTTCAGTAATTCAATATTTTCCGGGTGCGCCGAAAAGACAACGGCGGATCACTACGAAACAGCAACAACAACATTGCCCAATGTATAAAAGAAACATAGATTTTACCTGATTTTTGTGGCGTAACTCCTTCATAACTTCAACTCATTAAAACACAATCCAAGTGCAAACCACTGATTTTTATCCAGAAGCGCATGGTTCTTAATATCCCCTATCTAAGTGTTCTAATCTGCGATAACAGGCTATTCAGAACCAGAATACATTTCTCCACACATTATCAGCGGAATATCAGCGCCTAGTAAGTAGTTTAATTAGAAATCATCCTCGGCAAAGCAAATTACTATAGGTAATCTGATTAACAAGAACACTGGGGCGAACAAAGGGGAAATCAATCAGACTCATCTTTTAATAGAGTGGTGCAGAAGCACTCGTGCAGGTTGGTATAGGGCATTTTTTTGTGTGTGTGGGGGTGGGGGGTGGGGGTTCTTTTGCTGAATGCATTCTTCCAGCTATTGCATTTGTAAACAAATAAGAACCTGGGGAGACTTGACAGATGCACAAGCTGGTCTGGGTCTTCGATGGCCGTATAAACAGGATAAGTATGTTTTCTCCTAAACTGAGCCCCATTACTGGTCTGGCTTGTCAATCAGGTGTTGAACCGCGACTAAAAGTATTTTAACAGATCTGCGAACGGCGTTGCCCAAGATCGGCCTGCGCATGCGCAGGGCGATCTGGGGCGATGTCGTTCGCTTTTGATAATCTATAAGAAACAAGGTTTTGTTTACTTGCATACCCTGATTACACCGTTCAAATGCACCCGCTCAACTTATCATTGTGGATTTTTGTATACGTCATTATACATTGCTCTGTTTGTCTTGGATACCATGAGATTAAGCTCAGAAACAGACTACCGCAAATTTTAAGAAGGAATCTTGAAACGATGCAAGCTCACGTGCTCGACCAGGAACGATCCCGTCCTCTTACCGCATCCATGCAATGCGGTCAGGGTTTTCGCTGGTTGGATAATAACATATTTGGAGATCCTTAATACTCGCTTTATGGGAGTGGATACAATTTCAAGAGGGGGGTGGGGTGGGGGTGGGGGGTGTAAATCTATCAAATCTGTTTGAGCTCGCTTCTGAAAGGGGTCTAGTCTAAAGAATTGGCGTCTGGTCTGGGTCTACAATGTTTGACTAAGCCCACTTTATAGGGCATTAGGCATAAATGGGTGAAATAAATGTATTTGATATTACGTTAGCGGACAGCGAACTCTAGCCTAGCCACTAGGCGTAAAAATGGATAAAACGGCAACAAAGCCATTTGACAAACATTACGAAAACACACCCATTCAAATATACTGAAAATTTTACCACCAAAAATTGAAAAATTGTCAGATGGAAAAATTGTGATATTTTTCGTAATTCTGCTCAAAACATAGATTATGGGTACTCGTTAGAACCGCCTCGGCGAGGCGGTTCTAACAAGTACCCATAATCTATATTTTTGAGCAGAAATAAGAACAATAATGTATACCCCATGTAAACCCCAGTTTTACTATATAAAAGTGGGGTTTAAGGGGGCCAACATTATATAGGCATGTTTTCGTGATGGGCCACTTTGAAGGGCATTAGGCATACATGGGTGAAACTGGTGTATTTGATATTATGTATGCGAGCAGCGAACCCTGGTCCAGCCACTATGCGTTAAAATGAAGAATATGGCAACAAAGCCCCTTGACAAAGCCCACTTTGTAAAGCATTAGGCATACATGGGTGAAATTAGTGAATTTGAAATTATATATGAGGACAGCGAACCCTAGCCTAGCCACTAGGCGTTAAAATGAAGAATATGGCAACATCATCATTTGACAAAACCCACTGTGTGGGGCATTAGATATACATGGGTGAAATAAATGTATTTGATATTATGTTAGCGAACAGCGAACTCTAGCTAGCCACGAGGCGTAAAAATGGATAATAAGGCAACAAAGCCATTTGACAAAGGCCACTTTGTAGGGCATTAGGCATACATGAGTAAACTTAGTGTATTTAATATTACGTATGAGAACAGCAAACCCTAGCCTAGCCATTAGGCGTTAAAATGGAGAATACGGCAACAAAGCTAATTACTTGCTTTAAATTGAACAGTATACAAGAATTTTAGCTAGTCTAATCTCCTTTCTTAATATGATTATACTAAGCCAGTATGTGTGACTGTACCAAACAGACGTGCCATCATTAAGAGGACTATATCTTTTAATATAAAGAAAAGTGATCAGACTCTTATGAACAGGGCCCAGTTGTTCAAAGCGTTGTTAGCTTAACGAGTTCTAGACTGGCTCCAGTCGTTTGTGTTTTATATCTATTTCTCTCTTTCTCTACATTATTTTTTTTTATCATGATCCTCTTTAATCCAACTTCAAGTTACCTGTGACTAAACAACAACCTTTCTTTCTAGCCAAGGGACTGAAGTAAACAAAAATTCTACATGCTAACCAAGTGTTGTGTCCCCTCCAAAAAAAAAAAAAAAAAAAAAAAAAAAAAAAACAAGAAGAAGAAAAAGAAAGAAAGAATAAAGAAAGGGTCTGGGGCCAGACTAAACGACCTCGTTAGTGGTCAAAATGTTAACTGTTCCAGTGATTAAAATATCTAATTCACAGATATTTTTGCTGAAAAAAATGTGGGTAGCTTTTGCAAATGCAAAAGCTACTCACATTTTTTTTCAGCAAAAATATTAGCGTTTTTGACATATTTAATGATCAAAGTTTTAACGATACGTTAACTAACGACATCATTAGTTTTGAACAACTGGGCCCAGACTGAAAGCTAGTCTTTGGAAGTTCGCTATAGCATAGGCACACTATTTTACTGGTGCCCGGATTAAATTCCTGTGAGAACTGTGTTCTTGTTACACTTAAACCTTATAATTAGCCTCGTTAAACATCTGTAATTTTCTTAATTAAAGTTCCACTGAGTGTAGAAATGTCACCGCAGTTTTGTTCTATAAGAAATAACAGAAGCGCTGAGAACCGGGCATGCGCAAACAGTTTCCTGAAAGTCACTAATGCCATTAGTGGATAAAAGACGGCATGGTTTTAAGAACGTCTTTAGCATAACCACTCTGTGGGCTAATTCAGCAGACGACAAATTGTTAATATTTTTCTTATATTTCTCAGAAAATAAGCTTTGACATTTCATAGAAATTGTCTTCTAAGGAGAGAATTTGCAGAAAATGTCAGCCTATTTTCTGGGTAAAATAAGAAAAAAAGTATTTTAAATTGTCGTCTGCTGAAATTTTTACCCAGCATGCCGAACATTAACAGGCAGGAGTGGTAATTTGAATAGATACCTTTTTCGTTTCTTTTTTTTTTTTTTTTTTTTTTTTTTCTTTCTGAATGGAATCTAGTTGCGAATATGTAATTTTATGAAAATCTAATTTCAGCAAAACTAGTTATATACTAAAATTGAAGGGACGGGCTGCGTTCTTAATGTCGACAAAGCACATTATCAAACATGCGTATTTCTGCATCTTTTTCATACTGTTATTTAAGTTGTTAAGGAGGAGTATTTCATGAGAATTGTGTGTACAAGAATAACAATTGCTCAGATCAGCTTGCGCATGCTCACAGTCTAAAATGGTCGCCAATGCTGTGAAAAAAACGTACACCGGATTTCAACAACGGATAAAATGTCCCGGATTTATTTGCTGCTAATCATGTATTTTTGAGAGAAAAAAAAAAAGACGCACAAAATCTCCCCATTTTTTGGTCGATTATTTACAATCGAGCCAAAGTATACATACGCCAAAATTTCCTTAACGTTCGAGGGTTGAGCGCAAGACTGTAGTAACTCAAACATATTTTTGAAACCCTTGTTTAAGGGCAACTTTGACCCCTTTGTAAACAATGCAAATTCATATGAGCAATGGCACCTAAGTTTCCATTGTTTACAGAAAGAAATGTTGTAATCTTCATAACACCTACATGGTGAGGAGATTAAGTATTGGGAAAAACAACCATCTGACTTGCTACAGTCTTGCGATCAACCCTCGCGTTGGTATCATCATTGACCAATGAATCCAGGTAACGGTTATTGATAGCCGCCCTATTCTTGTCATTATGACGTCAGTGCTGTGTAAAGAGAGTCATCTGTAAAACCTGAACTGGGTTAAGTGCTTGGACATTGGCAAACAGTGCAGACCCAGATCAGACGCCGCAGAACGCGGCATCTGATCAGGGTCTGCACTGGTTGCTTAAATAAACGGAAGTTGAGGGTTATATGAAACAAGCTTAAATCTGCGTTCAGGACCATTTTCCCAGCCTACGCTCAGAGACTTAGCACTATCAGTACTAAGTACTATCAGTACTTTGATGTTGTACATCGATATTCAAACTGTTCTAGGCTGTCTTCGAATGCAGTTTTCTAAACCTTCCATATCTGCACAGTAGAGTCATTTTCCCGTGATGAAAAAGCAACGGACGTCCGTAACCCGCAAGATTAGCAAACGTACCTTCGGACAAGTGAACCCAGCGAAGACTTAGATTAGTCTTCGCATCCGCACAATCTGATCAGTCTTCACTGGACGATCTTTGGATAGCCAAGCATGGTTTCTTCGTGCGGACAGCGAAGTTACTGTTCAGATTGCGCAGCTACGCAGGCTGATCTAAGTCTTCGCAGGATGCACATGCTTCTGAAGTACCTTTTTACATGCTGTGGCCCAAGTTCTACATTTGCGCCAGGGAACAGCATTTACTACAAGATCGCATGTTCGCCCAGCCAAGACTCAGCTCGACCTGCGCATCCGCGTAGTGTGATCAGAGTCTTTGAAGGCCACTGAATTGGTAGTTACCAATCCAAAGCGTCACAGTGAAGACTCTGATCAGCCTGCGCAGATGCGCAGGCTGATCTGAGTCTTCGCTGGGCGCATATACAATCCTGTAGGAAATGCCGTGCCCCGACTCGTGCTTTAATTAAAATACGACCTACATACAAACAGCGTGGTATGCATGGCTATGAAAATAATTTGGGTTTGAGCCATGTTCCTATGGTCTATAAACCCACATACATAATTTCTTCTCTACATGCAGCTTTTGTGCTTGTAAAGTACTACTCAAATAACGTTCAACAAAAATATTTTCGTCTTGAGATTTTCGTCTATTTAGCGAATGTTTTCATTCTGCCATTGACAAGTCGTTCGGGCAGTAGAAAAAAATCTTAAATATTTTTTTTTTTTTTTTTTTTAATTTGCAATCAAAGATTTTTTTATCTTGTAAAATTACATGTACTAAAATGTCAAGAAAGATGCTAAAATGGGCGTACATGTCGGAAAAAAAAACTTATTTTACCCTATTCGGACCTCAACTCCTTACCATACTTGTTCTAAAGTTTGAAGAAGTACAATTTACTTACTACCCGTTGTTGTGTTTAAAAATTGCAGGATGAGTGGCAAACGATGTAGACCCTGATGAGACAGTGTAACATAGAAGACTACTCAAGGAACATTTCTTTAAAAAAATTGTCAAAATACCAAGTTCCTCGTATCTGCAGTGAGACAGCAATAAATGACAATTTCCACTTTTCCCATTATAAGCCAATGGCAACTATAAGTTACCATAATAACCAGAGCTTTATCCGATTGAAACAAAAAACATAATTATTGTTCCCCTTGCCTACAGATGCTATATGTGAAATATGGTAAGAATCGGCTTCATGACTTCAGGGGAGAAGTCGTTTGAAAATGTTGACGGACTGACGGAGGGGCGCCGGATTTATACCTACACTATATGCTATACCTTTTAGCCTAATCGGCTCAGGTGAGCTAATAAATAACATGGAAGAATTCTGTAATGAGTAGAATTCTTTACATGTCCTCATCACGAAAACATGCCTATATAATTTTGATCCCCTTAAACCCCCTTTTTGATGTAGTAAAACTGGGGTTTACAGGGGTATACATTATTTTTCTTATTTCTGCTCAAAAACATAGATTGTGGGTACTCGTTAGAACCGCCTCGCCGAGGCGGTTCTAAAGATTACCCACAATCTATGTTTTGAGCAGAAATATGAAGTTTATCAGAGTTTTTTTATCTGAACATTTTCAGTTTTTGAAGGTGAAAGTTTCTATATATTTGAATAGGCGTGTTTTCGTAATGTCCAAATCCCGCGGCTTCCGCTCCCTACATTTTGAATAAACATTAAACATCATAAAATCCTTTCTGCAAATAAATAAATAAATAAATAAAGATAAATAAGTAATAAACAAATATTAAAAAAAAAATATTACCTGATTTTCATTGTTTTTATTCTTCATATTATGGAATGTATTAATACCATAAACCACACACAGTTATAACTTGTCCTTCCTCGAAAAAACTCAACTAACTGTCCCTGTCCAATGCTTCTCTATTTAAATGCTAACACTGACTGACTAGACGAGAGGACAACTGTCACTTATATGCCTTATTCGCTATTTCAGTCACACTTTATGACAAAACAGTTTTCTGGGTCATACGTTAACAGAAAAGGCCCAGTGAATACTTTCGCATCCTCACAGTCTGACTAGGATCTATACTGCACATCGCTATGTCTAGGATTATGAGTAAATCTGTGCGCGACAGCGAAAGCCCTGATCAGACTGCGCAAATGCGCAGTCTGATCAGGGCCTTCGCTGATGGCAATTATAATGCCAGAAAGTCCCTTTTCCCACAGCGGAAATTTCATGCAATTCACACGTGTTCTAGAATCTAGAAAATGTGCAGAGAATAGCGAATGCCTTGATCGGACTGGGCGGATATGCAGGTAGGTCTAAACTTTTTCTGCTTATGCATCGTGTATGTGTTTTTTTCTCACCACACAACTCAACCAGCCCCTCACAGAGTAATAATAAACAGAGTCATAATAAACACAAGAACTCCAACAATACTCCAGTTGAAAAGCAAGTGCACAATCTGCAGAAAATAACGAATCAGACAGTGCGGATGCGCGGACAGGTCTAGGCCTTCCCTGCTCACTTGTGGCCAACGACAGGTTTTTATCACCACACTGCTCAAAGCAAACTGAGGCCAGCCCTTCACAGGGCAATAATAAAATACATGTAAGCACTCCAAGAGAACTCTAGTTGAAAAGCAATGAAACTGTTTGTAACAGACAGCGATCTGAAGCGGAATTGGAATATAAATTCCAAACAAATAGTTATGTCCAAGAACAAAGCACTATTGAGGTTATATACCGTATTTCGCTCAATAACCGCACTGTAACGGTTAAAGTTTTTTTTTTTCAACATTACCGTAAAAAAGCATGTGATAACATGTGCGCCTAATAAAGGCACAGTCGAAAGAAGGATCAGCAGTCAACTTATTGAGGGGAGTATTTAGTGATACCTGGGTGATCTTTTTTCTGTTTTTTCTGTTTTTTTTTGTTTGTTTTTTTTTTTTTTTTTTTAACAAAAACATTCGTTGTGGAAACGCATTGGTGTAATTCTAATAAGTACCCACAGCATATGCTTTAACCCATTGTAGGCTGAATAGACTCCCCGGCACTATCTATTGGAAGAGTCCAATTTCATTTTTAGGTACGTCTGGCTATGAGATTCAGATATTATTAGGCAAAATTGCTATACTATTTGCAAACAGTGGAGACTCTGATCAGACGCCGCAGAACGCGGCGTCTGATCAGGGTCTGCACTGTTTGCCAATGTCCCAAATGTCCCAGTCCAGGTTTTACAATCTGACGTCAGCGCGGCTATAAATAACCATTACCTCGATTTCGTCTAATGATCTAGTCTTTATACATCATGTTCCGCAATCTACATTTGCAGCTGCATGGGTGAAAGTTTTCAGGATTATTCCTGATTTCAGGATTTCAAGAGTTTTTGTCCCTATATAAAGTATAGGGAAAACTGTCTTTTCACGATTTGAAAACCCAGATTTCAGGATTCTTGAATTTTGGACTTTCACCGTGCAATTGTAGTTGATACTTACATCAGAAAAATCTACGAATAACATTGTATTTATTTGTTGTCAGCCATATATATATTGTGACCATACGATATTGTCATATGTGCATGCTGATAGACTAGAAACTGTAACAGTTTACGTCTAAATAAAAAGTCTGTCTGTCTGTCTGTCTGTCTAACGCATGGTTTGATTACATAAGTCAATGGTAATTACGTGGACGCTACCTTAAGGAAAGTTTGGCGTTTGTATGCTATGGCTCGATTGTAAACAATCGACCCAAAAACAAAACTCCCGGAATTGACTCAATGATTACAAAGGATCAGAAAATATAAATTACATTAGAATGAAGTATGGAAATTTGGATGAATTACAGATGTGTTTTTTTCTGAAGATCAGAAATAGTCTTTGAGCATTTATAGGAGAGTGCGCGCTTATTAGATCGAATACGTTATATTTAGTTGAACTGTAATGTTAAGATAAAACAGAATAGCTGATCAACGATGGTTTCTTGTTTAAGAAAAATATATTAGACCATATCACAGAAAATGGTATGAGTTAGTTACAAGGAGAGAGGCGCACATACGTCGAGTGTTTGGTACAGTATTCTGTTCGGCGTTACACTTTGTAGTATGAAAAGAGACCTCCCGCAAAGAATCATGACCCCTCATCACTGATGCTGAGGTGTAGGCCGATCTGTTCGCCGTTTGGGTATGCTTTACGCAGAGGGGGTTTTAGGGAGGAGAATTTGGTGATAATTTTGGTATATAATTTCTTATTTCTCACTAAAAGATATGTTGTGGTACCCATTAGAAGCGCCTCACCGAGACGCTTATAATGGTACCCTAAACGTTTGTTTTATGAAGTCCCAGAAAAAATTGACCCAGAATTATCATTGAATATTCGTCCTTAGAAATATGTTGTTGGTACTCATTAGAAGCGCCTAAGTGAGGCGCTTCTAATGAGTAACCACATCATATTTTGTTTTTGTTGTTGTTTTTAATTGAAAAACTGGGGACAATTGTCTCGGAATTATCATCAAATACTCCATCCTTAATTAATCTGTTAACGGTACCTTTTTTCCGTGGAGCACCAAATATTTCGGATAATAGTATAATATGGTTATTTGCTGGAATTCTTTGGCGGCTTTTAGACTGTAAATAACATGCAAATTACACGAAAGCACAGATTTTAAGCAATAAAATAAGACTTTCAGCGTTATGAGTGATTAAAAATAATGAGAATCTGCGAGGGAAAAGGTACGTTTTGGCTTAAGAGCACAGCTAAGCCCCAGACTAGCCTGTGCGTCTGTGCAGACTGATCTCTGCCTTCACCCTCCGCCAGTATCATATCTGAACATAAAAAATAGAAAATGCAGTGGTCAGCGGCAATATTAATCCACGGTGACCGGTTTTGGCAACTGATTTTTTTTTCAAATAAAACAAAGTACAGTCTTTCTATGTTACGCAATCTGATAGCATTTTACAACGCATTTGCAACAGCATTTTACAACGCATTTGCGTTGCAAATAAATGAAATTGAACACCAGTTACGCACGACAAAGGCAATGCTGGAAACGATGAAGGGATCATGATAGAAACAATCAATGGGCAATTTACATTTCTTAAGATTTTTTGTGAGAAAATATCAGATCTCTTACAGCCAGGGATTTTCCTAGACTGGCTCCAGTCTCCAGTGACTAAATATTTTTCTTATACTCCTCTTTGATAATCCACTGAAATAAGACCAAAATAATATCATGACAAATGGCATATAAGAAGTCTTATATGTCATGTACCATGACTGAATATTTTTCGTATAATCTTGTTTGCTAATCCACTGAAATAAGGCCACTAAATAATATGACGAGTGGCATATAAGAAGTCTTATATGCCACTTGTATCAGGACTATAAAGGCTGGTCACTAGTGATCAGCCTTTATAGTCATGATATTATTTTGGTTTTATTTTACTAGTGACCAGCCTTTAAAGTCTTGATATATTTTTGGTTTTTGTTTAGTGGATTATCAAACAGGATTAAAAGAAAAAATATTTAGTCGCTGGAGACTGGAGCCAGTCTTAGGATTCTCTTTGTAAACTATTTCAGCGTGGGTCTACTTGCTGCGTGTGTCCATGTAATTCAGTGGGATTTCATAACGTTAACATGCCTATGTAAAATGCATACATCTTAGCCATAGTTCTAGGTAAAACATTTTCTGGCCAAATGTTTTTCTCTTTTCTTCATAAATAAACATACTGTATGGGTACTCTTTAGAAGCGCCACTGTTGTGGGTACATGTACTCATTAAAGGCATCAAGCAATACTCGTTAGAAGCGTTTCTGCCTTCTCCACAGAAACACATGCTGTTGGTGCCTCGCAGACGAAAGAATATCCGCATGACATTACGAAAACACACCTATTCAAATATACTGAAAATTTCACCACCAAAAACTAAAAGTTTTCAGATAAAAATTCTGATATTTTTCATATTTCTGCTCAAAACATAGATTGTGGGTACTCGTTAGAACCGCCTCGCCCAGGCGGTTCTAACGAGTACCCACAATCTATGTATTTGAGCAGAAATCAGAACAATAATGTATACCCATGTAAACCCCAGTTTTACTATATGAAAGTGGGGTTTATGGGGGTCAAAATTATATAGGTATGTTTTCGTGATTGACATGCAAGTGAAACCCCTATTGGAAGAGGACTATCTAATATTGCTATGCCTTTCAAATTCCTGAATAAACATGATACTGAGATAGAGTGTCTCAATGTATAGGGTTAATACAAATTCACTAAACTAGACCCAGTACTTTGTGTATAAATTGTCTTTTGGTGTCATTCTTTCTGTCACTTCATGTAACCATATTTCTTTCTTTAATCCCAATATTCCAGTCAGCTGTGTCTCGTACTTGAAAAAGCTAGCGGTTTCTATTTATTGTTTTTTTTTTTTTTTTATTGTTTTTTTTTTTTTTTTTTTTTTTTTTTTTTTACAGATACTAGCTTTTTCAACTAAGGGACATAAATCAGTCCCTTAAGTTGATAACATGTCCCTCAGTTGAGAAAGCTATTTTTTTTCTGCATCAAAGCAATCGTTTTGTTGCAGAAACTGGATGTTTCAACTAAGGGACATAACTGACTGAAATATCGCAAGCTACACTAGATTATGCACCTTGGAAATACAAACAAATATAAACGAAAATACCGACTCTGGTGACAGACTATAAGATTCTCATGCAATCAATTTTTTTCAAACTCTCCTTCTGCAGGCTTTCAGGAGGTAAAAAAAAAGCAACAACAACAAAAAAAAACAACAAAAAAACAATAGCTGAACGGTAACATCAGAAAACGTTACTTCTGATATGTGCGCCCAACGAAGACTCAGATCAGCCTGCGCATCCGCGCAGTCTGATCAGAGTCTTCGTTGGCCGCATGAAGAAACGTTGCATCGTTGGCTATCCAAAATGCGCCCATTTAAGATTCTGATCAGGCTGCGCCAATGCGTAGGCTGATCTTAATATTCGCTGGGCGCGCATGTCTAAGGATCCGTTTCCTGACGGTGCGGCTAAAATAACTTCCAGATATTCCATTCACGTTTCATTCATTTTGTTTTAATATGAATTCCGTACTCTCTTTCTAATCCAAATTCCACGGAGACAAGATCTAGCGGAGTTCATTATTGGAAACAAAACAGGATAGGCGTGAATGAAATTAGCGCATGCGCAAGTGACACACGAGGGAGCAACACTGCTGTCAGTGGAACGGTTACTTTGTTTCATGAATGAATTGGGACAAATGTAAGTCAGATTTATCGGGATTATGACAGATACTATTTGATCGAGTCACATTTCATTTTATATTTTTTGTAATTTTCTTAGATGGGCCGCGCAATGCGAAACGTGTCTTCGGGCATATGTGGACAGCGAAGGCCCAGATCAGCCTGCGCATCCGCGCAGTCTGATCAGGGCCTTCACTGTCCGCTTACAGAATCATTGGATACTACAGAATTAATGAATGGAGAGCAAAGACCCGGATGACACTTGCACATGCGCAGCATGATCTGAATACATGTATGCATATTTTGCGCATTTTTGAAGGCACTTTTTCACTTGACACGGCCCAGATGATTTTCTGCAAGAATAAAGCGGTCTTTAACATTTTCACTGCTACATGCGATAATAATAGGCTTTTGCAAACAGCATAGATCCAGATGAGACGGCTCATAATGAGCCGTCTCATCTGGATCTACGATGTTTGATATTCGGTCTTTCAACTTTACATATAAACTTCTTTCCAAGCGATAGTTTATTGAAAAAAAAGGAGACGACTAATGTCGTCCGAAATTTGGCATCGAAAGAGTTAAGGGAAATGGATATAGTTGTAGATTTTTCGCCATGTTCGCATAGTATATAAGACAACAAGTGATTTCCTGTTTGCTTTACTGCATTTGCTTCTTCTGAGAAAGGGTCAAATTATAAGGAGAATATACTACTTCTTACAGTCAACTGTATTTTCTCCGTCCTTTTCTTATTCTTCCGTTATTAAATATAAAAAAAATCATTAACAACCCCCTTCACATGGTCCGTATTACTGTGTTCTCTCCGTCGTTTTCGAATTATTCTATTGTTAAATAACAAATAATTCCATCAACACTGTTGTTTCTTATTTTACATTCAAATCTGCTTTCTACATTCGTTTCTTGTTCTTCTGTTATAAAAATCGTTTACAACAGAAATCGTTTAATTCCATCTTCTTTTCACCCCATTCCGTTCCCTGACCTGTGTTTTTAATATCAATTTTTTATTCAAGTTCAGTGAATTTACCTGTCTGTTTCACGTTCATATCTTATTCTTCTCTGGTTAAAATATTGACTGATTGTAGAAGGTACATGCATCTTCTTTGTATATATTCCATTCAACTATGTGTTCCACGTTCTTTGTTATCTATCGACTAATACAATTAACATGTTCTTTCTACATATCATATTCACCTGTTTTTGCCCGTTCCCTGACCTGTGATTTTAATATCAATTTTTTTATTCAAGTTCAGTTAAATGTCGACTACTAGCACTATCACTCTCTGTTTTACACATTTAATTTACCTGTCTGTTTCACGTTCATATCTTATTTCTTTCTGGTTAAAATATTGACTGATATCATACGCATCTTCTTTGTACATATTCCAGTCAACTATGTGTTCCATGTTCTCTGTTATCTACCGACTAATACAATTAACATGTTCTTTCTACATATCCCATTCACCTATGTTTGTCATGTGAACTTCTCATGTTTTATAGAATGTTGACTTATAACATTAAAACCTTCTTTCTACATAAAACAAAGAAAGGTGTCATTCTTATTCTTTGTTAAATAGTAACTATTCACCTATATTCTCCATTTTTCACTTCTTCTTTGCTAAAATAACATCTTTCTAAATATTCCATGCACCTACGGGAATACTATCTACTAATTCGATCTTTCAACAAACTCCTTTCACCTTTATATCCCAAAATTATTTGAGCCAAGCATGACCATTACGAAAACACGCCTATTCAAATATATAGAAAATTTCACCTCCAAAAACTGAAAATTTTCAGATAAAAAACTCTGATATTTTTTTTTTATATTTCTGCTCAAAACATAGATTGTGGGTACTCGTTAGAACCGCCTCGGCGAGGCGGTTCTAACGGGTACCCACAATCTATGTTTTTGAGCAGAAATAAGAAAAATAATGTATACCCCTGTAAACCCCAGTTTTACTATATAAAAGTGGGGTTTAAGGGGGTCAAAATTATATAGGCATGTTTTCGTGATGGAAACCTACAATAAGACCTGTGTGACCAGCAAAGACTCAGATCAGCCTGAACATCCACCTAGTATGCGCAGGCTGATCTGAGTTTTTGCAGGTCGCACAAATATTATTTTAGGTTTTGTTGTGCGCTGGCTCAATTTTTTTTATACATAATGACTAAATCCATTACATATCCTATCCTCTTATTTTTTTTCGCCTTCAGTTCTTATTCTTTTGTTACGTATTTCAGATATTAACTCCACTGATATCTACTTTCTACAAATCTCATAAAAAGTTGTCTCGTCAGGGTCTACGTTGTTTGCAAAGATCTGGTTTGCATGTGGTACCGAGAGAGATGAAGGAACTTTTTGTTTGTTTCTTTTTTTTAAAAAACCAAACATTTACAATCTAGAAATACTCGCAAAGAAACGCAATAGGGAAATATCCGAGGAATACAATAACGAGGTACAATAACAAAAATCAAAGTACTGACAGTACTGATGGGTCGATTGTCTATGAGTGTTGGCTGGGAAAATGGCCTTGAACGGGGACTTAAGACTGTTTCGTTCAATCCTTACCTTCCTGTATTTTAAGCATACAGTGCAGACCCTGATCAGACGCCGCGTTCTGCGGCGTCTGATCTGGGTCTGCACTGTTTGCCAATGTCCTGGATGTCCCAGTACAGGTTTTACAGATAACCTCTAGACTGGCTCCAGTCTCTAGTGACAAAATATATTTTCTTATAATCTGTTTAATCCACTAAAATAAAACCAAAGTAATATCATGACTATAGAGGCTGGTCACTAGACCAGCCTTTATAGTCATGACATTTTTTTTTTGGTTTTATCTTAGTGGATTATCAAACAGGATTATGAGAAAAATATTTAGTCACTTGAGACTGGAGCCAGTCTAATAACCCTCTATCAACAGCACTCTGATCTCACAGCGACAAGAAATCGTGGATAAAAATAACCGTTACCTGGATTTCGTCTAACGCGCGGTTTTATTGCGTTGGTCAATGACAATCACGTGGACAATTACCTTAAGGAAACTTTGACCTTTGTATACTATGACTCAAATATAAAAAAAAATCAGACTGAGCGGATGCGTAGGCTAATATGGGCCCCCGCTGTGCACATATTCCCAGTATACATATTTTCTAATGGAGCGGCTCGAGACAAAATCTTTTACATACAACTCTTTCAAAACTGCTACACGAAAATGTATCATTCGTTCTTAAAAGATGATTCATGTCTGTATCTATAGATCTGCAATGTACAGCTGATGGGCGAGAAAGTAGATGATGGCATCTGAAATGCTATGAAGATATATTTGCTCACAGCTGCCAATCATAACAGTTTCGCTTCTAAAAATACTTTTTCTAATTCCAATTCTTCTTGCAAATGACCGTACATAATTCCAAAAATAACAGACTCACGATAGAAAAGATAATGACGTCTCACGTGATCCTATATTAAATGAAAACAAATTGCTCAGTCGTGTCATTTTCTCTGTTTTGCCAAATAATGATTCTAAAAACGGATCTAGATAGCCAATAATCGGGCGTTAATTGCTGATTAGCTGTAGAAAGCGTGATTATGACATATCCACGTCAGCGCTTAGCATGCTGGGTAAAAAAAATCAGATGACGACATATCGAAATTTATACATTTATTTCCAGAATAAAGATTGGCATTTCATGAAAATTGTCAAATTTTGTAGAACGTTTGCACGAATTCGCTGCCAAAGCCTATATGCTGGAAAATACGAAAAAAAAAATGATTACGTCTGCTGTTGGATAAAATCATAGCAGACGACATTTTGAAATATATTTTACTCATTTGCCTCAGAAAATCGATAAATTAGGAGATATTTTGCAAGAAATTTCAAAGTCTATGCTAGGGAAAAATTAAAAATTAAAAATATATATATATATATATATATATATATATATATATATATATATATATATATATATATATATATATATATATATATATATATATATATATATATATCAATTTTTGTCGTCTGATGAATTTTCCTATAGGGTGGTATTAAAAGGTTAATAAAGTGCGTTGCAGAGCATCTAGAAATTGTATAAAATCAGCATCATAAGCTTAGAAAAAGTGGCTTAATTCATACATATGTTTATGGAAACATATGACAGAGAAAATTATCCCTCTAACTTCCAATGAGCACTAAAACTACACAACGCTATTGGTCTGGCACTCATCCTAATTGCATATTAGCTACGCCACGCGAAAAGATGACTGGGGAACATATGAGTAGTACAGATCCAGGTCATCCTGCAATGCTGCATAACTCGATAAGGACTACTCTGGTAAATTCTACACTATCCGATGATTCTATAAGCGGACAGCGTAGGCCCTGATCAGCCTGCGCGGATGCGCAGGCTGATCTGGGCCTTCGCTGTCCGCATACGTCCCTAATGTACATTTTCCCATGACGTGGGTCATATAAAAAATGACGTCTAATATCTCTTCTTGTTACGTACTTTTCGTCGCAATGAATTGCTAAGCGGCTGCATGACTGGCCGAAGAGAGTTCAGTTCTCATCAGGGACCAGCAGCCTAATTACTTTTCCATAGACTTCCATTATAACACTTGGCTCAATTCTGACACTCAATATATTCCTTGACGTCCAAATGTGGTCCCATATTAATTGTTGGCCTTAGATGGACAAAATACGTCACAATAACGAAGAGGTCTTTCAACATTTTTGGCACTTTTTTTTGCTCTTCAACACATGTACACTTAAATCGATGACAAAAAAAATAAAGTTTACCAGGTCCGATTTTTCAATCACAGCACAACTAAAAATACCACTGACAAATATAAACTTGTTCTGCAATTAAAAAAAAAAATGAAATAAGAAAAAAAAGTTTACAAGCTCCGAACTGACATAAATTCCAAGTCTAATCTATTATTGTCCAGACAGTGTCTAATGGAATATAACCCGTATATTTTTTGCTGGATCCAGGCCTCATCGCCTGATTGATATCCTGCTCCCTTTTGCTTTAAGCCTTTAACCCTTGTCATGCTGAATAATTCAGAAGATGCCACACCAACTTCTAATTGTCAGCTGATCCAGGTTGTTGATACAAATTCTCATACTAAATGACAAACAGTGCAGATGAAGATCAGTTGGCTTCTTAGAACGCTTAAAACGCTGTTTTAGTTGATTATTTTTGATGGTAAATGCAGGAAAAAAACTCTCAGTACCCAAAATGCGAACAGTGACGCCCCAGATTAGCCTGCTCGTCCGCACAGTCTGACCAGGGTTTACTCTGTCCGTCGATTGATTCTGCAATATCTATTTATTCTGTAAGATGGAAATGGAGGCTCTGGTTTCACTTCAGTTTTATCTTTAGTTTTGTTCTGTATTTTTTTTATTCCAAACCGAATCCTCTTGTTGATTCTACAAGAATGTCTAGAAAAAAAAAATGGGTCAAAAAATGTGATTTCTACATATTAAAAAAAAAGCACCCTATGTTCAAAATCAGACTAAACTTAAGAGGACTTAAAACATGCTAGAATGTCGCAATTCTTACAAGGGAGACAATTTTTTAAACTTCTTGTTTTCTCACCTCTTCATCAATCTCCTTCTGAAAAGGGGTCTACTCTAAATGGAAAGAATTGGGAGCAAATTCTTTCCTTTTCGAGTAGACCCTTTTCCGGAGGGAGGCAAAACAAATTTTGAAAGAGTTGCCGCCCTTGAAAGTGTACCAATTCCACATAAAGAGCTACAGGGATTGTCAGTTAAAGTATTTCTTACTTCTGACAAGCTGATTTATTTATTTGTTTTCTGTCTAACTGAAATTCTTTGTTGATGGATTGTTTCTTGATACCACTGGATTTTAATTCAGCTTTCAATTTACAAGAACTTCTAACAGCTGAACAGAAGAAAAAGAAAAAAAAAAAAAAAAAAAAAAAAACTCTAATTTATCATAAAACTTGAACATTACATGCACATTTGTCTTCTAAGGCTGACGCGTACTCAGAATTAATCTTCTGGGCTCAGTTCATCAATGTCTTTAAATTAAGTGATGAAATACTTAATAATAAAATGATACGATTTGACGTTTGCTTTTTTTTAAATATGAAACAATATATATATATTTTCAATCTTTCTATTGAAAATATAACAGGGAAACACTGGTTGAAAATAAAGACCTTTAACTCGTTCACTGCAACAGGCGATGATAATAAGCTTTTGCAAACAGCATAGATCCAGATGAGACGGCTCATAATGAGCCGCTGTTTGACATTCAGTCTTTAAACTTTACGTATAAACCTCTTTCCAAGCGACATTTTATCATTTTATTTAAAAAAAAGCAGACGACAAATGTCATCTGAAATTTGGCACCGAAAGAATTAAAGCTGAGCAGTATGATGTTTTTTGTTTTTTTTTTAATCAAAAATGGTTGAGAAATAAGAAAGTTATTGAGCTCTTTATATCTTGAAAATGGTGTTATGAAAGTCGCAATATTTGTGAGTAAGTGACGTCATACCTGTAATCACCTACTTAAATATGCAAATTCTTAATAAATCATTTTCGCAGCAATTTTTCATTGATATATGCATATGTAAATTTGTTCATTTGCATGTATTCTCTTACCCATCTCGTATGATCAGAACATTCCTAACTGACGGATGCTTTTATTTCAATGACTCTTTTAAATTCAGAATTCTTATTGAATATTCAAAATGGCGGTACCCATGCTCACAGTTATATAATCTTTAAATGCCTACTTAACTTCATATATATTAAGCGAATTTAATCACATGTACCAAGACGTTTGTTTTCGATAGCATAACATTTAATATTGTCATTATTTCAATGAGCCTTTTCCTTCAAATGATAGTGTAGGCTTGCGTTAAACTCATGCCATTTTGAAAGATTGGGCTTTTTGACCGGCGCGCGAATCGCGCCGGTCTCTTAATATAGCTTTGGATTTTTACATATGGAAGACTATTCGATTAGCTCATTAAGGACGTTTTAAATTTGCCGGGACGTCGGTTTGTGACGATCCCGGCAAATATAAAAAAAATAAAACAAACTGTGTTATAAACAGATTAATGTCTATTTTATTTTCATTTCAATCAAGAAATTTCATAAAGCTTAATAAAAGCAAACATTAATTCTTTCGGTGCCAAATTTCAGACGACATTTGTCGTCTGCTTTTCTTTTTTTTAACAAATTATCGCTTGAAAAAAAGTTTATACGTAAAATTGAAAGACTGGATGTAAAACAGCGTAGATCCAGATGAGACGGCTCATATGAGACGGCTCATATGGATCTATGCTGTTTGCAAAAGCCTATTATTATCGCCTGTGGCAGTGAAAGTTAAAGAATCATATTGTTGTTCGATTTTACCTGTTACATTGAAAATTTATTAAACTTTAGTATACCCTTGTCCCATATCTCAAAGTAAACATGAACAAAATTTGCGCCGGTACTGAGACGTTTAAGTCTAAATATTTTGTTTTGTTTATATTTATGTAGCAAATAATATTCCTGAAAATCATTCACCCCACGTATATTACGTAATTTACACTTCCATCAGACTGAAAGATTCGGAAAAAAACATGATAACCCGGTGATACGGATCTATGATAAAAATCTCTTTTAAATACACAACAGAGAACAATTCCAAAACACGTGTTTTTTAATGCTTTTTGATATTTGAGCACCTGGAAAAATACGCTTTTATAATTATTTAACCATAACAATTAGCACATTTTCAGAAAATTACACTGGTATCTATATGAAACATAAGACCTAATGAACTGATTATTACGTAATGTTACATCCTACAACACGTAATATTAAATTGGAAGACAGGCTTTGTTCTTGTGCAGAAAAAAAAGAGGTTTTTGTCTTTGATGACCTTTGAGTCTGTAATAAAAATATTGTGATCAATAAACAGGTTTAAAATCCTTGTGATCCCGACATGCGAACGTGGCTGCGAAGGTGGGGTGGTAATGGTTGTGAGAAGATGGTGGGAGGTGGTAGGGTATAAAAGATTCCGTAGATTTTACGGTAAATACTGACAACTGGTGCATTACGAAGACATGCCTATTCATATATATTGAAAATTTAACAACCAAAAAAGGAAAATTTTCGGATAAAAAATTTCTGATATTTTTCATATTTCTGCTCAAAACATAGATATTTCTGCTCAAAACATAGATTGTGGGTACTCGTTTGAACCGCCTCGGTGAGGCGGTTCTAACGAGTACCCACAATCTATGTTTTTTTAGCAAAATAAGAAAAATAATATATACCACAGTGAACCCCAGTTTTACTATATAAAAGTGGGGTTAAAGGGGGTCGAAATTGTATAGGCGTGTTTTTCGTGATGCCAGTACATGTACCGTAATGTTTACTGGCACATGTAGATTTTTACAGTAATAATTACGCATGGTAGGGCTGTGTAGGGCAAAGTAGGTAACCGAGACCCCGTAAAAAAAAAATCGATAAAGGCGCTGGCAGCTAGTTGCCAGTATTTACTGTAAAATCTGTGGGATTTTTTTTTCTTTAACAGGGTAATACTTTGAATAAATTTGTGCAGTATCCATATGCTGTAGGAATTTGATTTAGATATACGGTTAAAATTGAAAGCATTTTGTTTTTCTTTTCAGTTGTTTTTTAAAAGAAGTGGCCATCTTTTGAATCTATCTTTCTAATGTAGTTATCTTCAAGTTTGCACTCTGAGTATCAGATTGATTAGTTTAACCCATTGAAAACTGGAGACGCCTAAACGGATAGCTGGTAAACAGTACAGACGCAGAACGCGACGTCAAATCAGGGTCTCCACTGTTTGTAAATAGTTCGACCATTTTTTCTTTAGGAATATCTACATCATATAGCCTTACACACCTAAACTCGAAAATGGACTCTTCCAATGTATAGTATGGGAGAGTTTATTCAGTCTTTAATGGGTTAAGAGGAATGAAGTCACTTTCAAAGGCAAATGCCAATACAATTTGCCTCCCTTCTGAATGGGGGAGCTGGATGTGTGTGTGTGTGGGGGGGGGGGGGGGGGGGGGGTGGGGGTGGGGGGGGGTGGTGTGGAGTTTACACTAAGAGGCAAGAATTTGCTTCCCTTAAGAATCTTTTTCGTCTACTGAACTGCCCACTGAAAAAGAATGGCGTCTATCTTTGTTCCATTATACTAGAGAGGTTCCAAAGTTTATTGGGAGATGGTTGTTGTTCGGAGGAGACCGTTCGTGGAGGTTTCCACTGCACATTCTTTAAGGTAGACGGAGCCACTTACGAAATAAGGGCGGGGCTACTATAAAAGTACATACCGTTGTTGTATGCCATGCTTTACCTTAGCGCTGGTTGGAGCTGAAGAGAACATTTCATGGCACAACGCGAGAATAATTAAGCCGGGAGAAACGGTAGAAAACGTACCTTTTGATATGTGCGCCCGACGAAGACTCAAATCAGCCTGTGAATCCGCGCAGTCTGCTAAGAATCTTCGTTCTCCGTCCGAAGAAATCACGAAAACATACCTATATAATTTTGACCCCCCCCCCTTTAAACCCACTTTTATATAGTAAAACTGGGGTTTACAGGGGTATACATTATTTTTCTTATTTCTACCCCAAAACATAGATTGTGGGTACTCGTTAGAACCGCCTCGGCGAGTCGGTTCTAACGAGTACCACAATCTATGTATTGAGCAGAAATATGAAAAATATCAGAATTTTCATCTGGAAACTTACAGGTTTTGGTGGTGAAAGTTTCAATATATTTGAATAGGCGTGTTTCCGTAATGACTTTGCCTCCTTAGCGCTCTCCAAAGTGCGCCCAGCGAAGATTCTGATCAGACTGCGCGAATTCGCAGGCTGATCTGAATCTTCGCTGGGCGTACATATCCGAAGTTACGAGTACGTTTCCTGGCGTTTCGGCTCAATTACCTCCAACAGTGAAACCGATGCGTTTAATAGTGCAACGCACCATGCAGAAATTGCCTGCGATAAAAGTATGTAAGAAAGTACAGCCAATAAAAATGGAACAAATTAGATAATCTTTTGAATCTCAGGTACGACAAAAATACGTTTAGAATGCAGAGCATTCTAGGTATAGCTGATAAGCGAATGCTTTTTATGTGTATTACACCTGGAAAGATTTCCAGAGTCTATAATCGTAAATGTTCTGTTGCGGTTTACGAGCGCGCTGACAAGGGCTATCACCACAAGAATAAAATTGCAGAGAAAACAGAGATCTTGTTAAGGAAGAAAAGTTGATGATAATTCTTGGACAATTTTCGTCAGTTTTCCGTAAAAACATATGTTACGTGCACTCATTCGAAGCGCCTCGAGGCGCTTCGAATGAGTACAAACAACATATGTTTTTATGGAAAAATAAGAATAACTATCCCTGAATTATCACCAAATATTACGCCTTAACATGTCCTCTGAAAAAGGCATTAAATTATACGCGACTTTCGTAATCTGGTGAGTTCCACGCAGGCATTGATGAAAGGTATCCTAAGACAAGACTTTGATACTATGGTATTTGTAAACAGGCGTCGACGAACGGCCATTAAGGTAAAACGCCTTTGTGAAAGGCATACTTTATAGCTATAGCTCGAAATAAGGCACTTTTTTTACATAAAAAAAAATATTATTTCTTATTTTTGTGGGGTACTCATTGAAAGTATTTCGCAGTTACAGTCAAAAACCTTTGTGACGCAAGGACCTAGGGGAAAGTAAAAAAAGTGGCTGTTTAAGACAGGTACTTGCTCAATACAGGTAAAATAACATCTATTTATCTTCTATGGGATCTGACAATATGGCCTCAAAGGGGGCAAATGCTTTCCTTAAAGAGTAGATCCTTTTTCAGAAGAGGACTGGTGAGCAAAAAGCATTCAGAAAGTCACAAAAAACATTCAGGAAGTCACCCACAAATGTTATCTCCCTTGTAAAATATGGCGGACAATATAACGTGTGTCCAGTCCCCTTAAAAAATAATATTATTTGTGGTAATTATGGTACACTTATTATGGAGTAATAACTCTGGCATATTTCGCAAACCAATATAATCCATGTAAGTTGAATAGATACTTCAAAGAGAAAAAGAAAGAGAGCACTGAGGTCAAAGCTTTACTTCCCAGTTCAATAGGAGGCTAGACCTGCTAAAGGAATGAGAGAAAAAAGTACACATTACGAAAACACGCCTATTCAAATATATGGAAAGTTTCACCTCCAAAAAACTGAATTTTTTCAGATAAAAAACTCTGATATTTTTTCATATTTCTGCTCAAAACATAGATTGTGGGTACTCGTTAGAACCGCCTCGGCGAGGCGGTTCTAACGAGTACCACAATCTATGTTTTATGCAGTAATAAGAAAAATAATGTATACCCCTGTAAATCCCAGTTTTACTATATAAAAGTGGGGTTTAAGGGGGTCAAAATTATATAGGCGTGTTTTCGTGATGAGTCGGAACACCGATTGCTTGTTTACCATGGCTAGTTATAACTCATTTTAGAGTCCCTACGAAATTCTTCCGATAGTTCAAAAAATAAATATTTAGGGAAATTTTCTTATTTTATCATGAAATTGTATGTTGTGTGTACTCATTAGAATCGCCTCATCGATGCGGTTCTACTGAGTACATTCAACATACAATTATTTTGTAGAAGATAGGAATGTTTTCCCTAAATTATCGCCATTTGCTTCTTGACCTGGCGTCATGATTAACCCTCAGTGGCTCGAGCTTTCCATATCTCGAAAACATTTCCATGGTCCAAAAGATGTTCGAGCTATTGAAGTTCGACTGTAGTTGTTTATTTTTTTTTTTCTGTTATAAAGCGCAAGGCACACGACATAATACACTGGCTTCAGTCTCCAGTGACTAAATATATGATAATTAATATCATGACAATCAAGGCGGGTCACTAGTTTAGTGCCCAGCATTTAAAGTCATGATATTTTGTTGGTTTTATTTCAGTGGATTATCAATAGGACTATAAGAATAAATATTTATTCACTGGAGACAGGAGCCAGTCTAACCAAATAATAACTAGGTCCTTCTCATTGGAATCCTCTATTTTTATCATAGGTCATCAGTGGAATTTAGATAATAATTTATAACTTTCATTCTTTCCGAATACACATGAACGATTTATTTACATTATACATATACGATATTTTTTATTTATTTTAATACACAGAAATATCCCTTTACAAATCTTGGAAGCAATATTGGCATATGACCATGTTTAAACCAGATTTCTCAAAGAACAGGGAACTGTATTTAATAGAGATGCTAATGATAAAAGCAGAGGAAACCAATTAACTGGACCTGGTTGTTTACAGAGAGCACTCAGGGGACTTAACTGTCTGCTGTCTTCGGAATAAAAAAAATTCCTTATCAAACGGATGCGAAAGAGTCCTTAACCTTTGTGATGCTGAATAAATTAAGATGCCACGCCCACTTCTATTTTTCGGCCAATCGGATTACTTGATCCAGGTTGTTTATACAAATTCACATACTTAATGACAAACAGTGAAGATCCAGATCGGTTGGCTTCTGAAGAAGCCAACTGATCTTGATCTACACTGTTTGCAAAGGCAGAACATATTCGAATTCAGCCGGACCAGGGTTAAATATAAACCCTTTTGAGACGGGAAGTAAATATTTCCTGGTCAGAGTAATCCGCGGACTAAGGCGTATCCAATCTGTGACACAGCAGACGACGACGTTATCCTAATGACAAATATAAACGTTTCGCAATAGCGGCTTCTGAAGGTGAGCGGTCTGGGTGGCCGAGGTAAGTGGCCTGGGTGGCAATTAGTCATGTAAAGAAGGGAAATATGATCACGTGCATATGTACATGCGATCTTTGATATTTTCATGTTTTCTCTAACTAACATGAAAGAGATGTACCTGTATCTGGCGTATTGCCTCCCACAGACACTGGTGACTCATCCTTTCCGAAAACAAGATAGACGAGCCGAATCGTCCGGAAAGTACCTTCTGATATGTGTTCCCAACGAAGACTAAAATCAGCCTGCGCATCCGCTCAGTCCGATCAGAGTCTTCGTTGTCTGCATGAAGAAACTTTGCTTCAGTTGCTATCCAAAATGCGCCCAGTGAAGATTCTGATCAGACTGCGCGAATGCGCAGTCTGATCTGAATCTTCGCTGGGCGGACATGTCCGATTGTACATTTTTTGTCGTTTCGGTTCAGGTAAGTGATGTGCCAAGCGTGCTAGTTTCTCAGCACTGCAATATCCATCAGAGCTCTAAATAAGAAGGGTATGGAAAGAAATATTTTTCTTATTTCTCCACATAAACATATGTTGAGGGTACTCATTAGAAGCGCATCAGCGATGCGCTTCTAATGAGTACCCACAACATATTTGCGTGCAGAAATAAGAAAACATATCAACACTTTTTTCATTAGCCTTTACCACTCTCTATGCTAATTCAGCAGACGACAAATTGTCTCCAATTTGCTTGAAATGCCAAGGCTTATTTACTGGGAAAAAAATAAAAAAAAGTATTTCAAAATGTCGTCTGCTGAATTTTTTACCCAGCATGCAAGAGGGTTCAAGAAAGGCGCCTTATCCAGAGCTCTGGTCCATATTTCCAGGTAAAAGCTTTTTTTTCTTTTCTTTTTTTTTTTTTTTTTTTTGCAACGTAAAATACTGTTATTACCCCAATTATTCGGACACTATACCCATTTTGCAATTGCCAAATTTATCCTAAAATTGAACATTTTCATTTGGCCATCTGGTTATATGTCTAAAATGTACCTAGCGGGCACATAACGTGGAAACAACTTCGATTCAACGTTGATTCCACGTCAAGACACAACGTACTTTCAACGGTGATTCAACCTCCGGACGTTGAATCAACGTTGAATCGACGTTGTGTCAACATTGTGTGATTGCTTGGTAGTGACGGATTCGCATACAGTTTAGTCCCAAATAAAACCTGATCAGGATCTACACTGTTCACCCAGGCACACATTTCATGACCAAGTTTTTGACGATGTAAACATCACTTGAAAAATACTTGAATTCAAGCTGAAATCTACTTGACATACATCATATATTTAAAAAAAAAGTGTAATTACTTGAAAATAAACTAGTCAATCAGTATTAAGAAGTAAAATGGGAGTCGGTAAATGGTACAGTTCCTGCAAAAAAAACTTGAAAGCCATCCCATAAAAAAACTTGGATAGTGTAAACACCTAACTTGATCCATGCACTTTCAAACTGAACCAAAAACGTGTTGAGATTATTTAACAGTCTTAACAAACTTTTAATTCTCGCAAATAGTGGGAAAATCTACAATACAAAAAGATCTAGAACTGTCTACGATAGGTGCAATCTCGTAAGATCTTCTCTGTTCGCAAACTCATACGAGCCAGGGTATAGTATTTATTAAAAGATTGTTTGCGTTGAATGATCAGCGTGTTCGCAAGGCACTATGTGCTTAATGAAGGATCCAAAGCGTTTTCAGCATCACGAAAACACGCCTACTAGTATATGATGGTGACCCCTTTAAACCCCATTTTTATATTGTAAAAATGGGGTTTACAGGGGTACACATTACTGTTCTTATTTCTGCTCAAAAACATATCCCCCCCCCCCCCCCAACACACACACACTCCCCCTCCCCCCCCACCCCACACACACACACACACAACCCCCTCAAAAAAGATAAAAAAAAAAAAAAAAAAAGATTTTCAACCACTCAAAAGGGATAAAATATTTGCCACAGCCAAACAGTTTTGGTCAAAAATTAGGAAATACCCTGACTTTCCCCTGACTTTCTTGGTATTTAAAACTTCCCTGACCATATTGCACAATCAATTTCCCGACTTTTCCCTGACCTTGAAGAAAAATATATTTTGTTTTTACTTTTCCATGACCAATAGCCATCATAATTGAACAGGAAAAGCCATGACCAGATTGCGCCGGAGCACTAACGGATTTGAGATTTTTCTAAATATAGATCTAACATTTTTCTTGACTCTTTGCATGCTGGGTAATTTTGCATGCTTTTTGTGGTCTGTGAATTTTTTTTTTTAATTAACTTTTTCATAAAAAAAAAATCTTTTAGGAAAACCATACGAGTGTCAAACATTTGGATCCAGATCAGGCCAGACATTTTGTGGGGCCTGATTTGGGTCCAAACTGTTTTCAAAGGTTATCAGCAGACGACAAAAGTCTCCACAAGCATTGAAAGAGTTAGTATGTTGTATTTGCTATCAGACGATTTCTAGCATTCTTCACATTTAAAATTTATCGTGAATAAGTGAATGATTTTAAACCTTTAAAAGCGGTTTCGATTACCTATTGAGCAAGTCAACTGGCCATGACATACGAAAACCTCCCTGGTGTAATACAGAAATATTGTTTGTTCAGATGGTCATGATACGTTATTGGTCACTATTCGGACTGACTCAAAATCCTCTACGCAGACAGCGCATGCGCACGAACCTTGCCACTTCTTTCTTGTTTCCGTATACCATAAAAGTCCAGTTCCTTGCGCAGGTCGATAGCAGCTTTAGTAGTGGCCTGGCGAACGAGGCTAATACAATTATAGACGGAAGGGTTCTCTGAGTAGTGCCTCCAGGAAATGGGTCTTCGGGGCGTTTGTGAACAGTTAGAACCCAGATCAGCCACCAAAATTGCACAGTCTGATTACGGGGTTTACTAAACATCCATCACGAAAACATGCCTATATAATTTTGACCCCCTTAAACCCACTTTTAGGCAGTAAAACTGGGATTTACAAGGTTACATTATTTTTCTTTTTTCTGCTCAAAAACATATATTGTGGGTACTCGCTAGAACCGCCTCGTCGAGGCGGTTCTAGCGAGTACCCAAAATCTATGTTTTGAGCAGAAATATGAAAAGAGATCAAAATTTTTCAACTGAAAATTTTTATGTTTTGGAGCTAAAATTTTCAGTATATTTGAATAGGCATGTTTTCGTAATGGATGAATTCTATTCTATATGAGGATAGCGAAGATGCGCAGTCTGATCAGGGCCTTCGCTATCCACACATGCCCCGAATGCACCTTTTCACATGCCCTGGCTTATTATCTATTTGACAGATAAGAACCTCCTTGGTGACATTTTTAACTTCAAGGAGTAGTTTAGCAATTAGCTCGTATCAAAGGAAAAGGTGTCTTCCAGCAAATACGAAATACGTAGATTCGGATCACCCTGCACATGCGCAGAGTATCTTTCTGCAAACGGACAGCGAAGATACTGAACAGTCTGTTCAGGGCCTCCTTTGGCCGGGCAAATGCCCGAGACATATTTTTGTCACATTTGCGATTAGTAAGCATTTGAAATTTGTCAATTATTGTTAGGAGTTGCACTAACATTAAAAATCATTATCCCAATCGCAATCATTTTTTCTCTCGTATAAAGGACACCTACATTGCACAATTATATTGCTTATTATGCATTTTACTGTTATAAATGCACACACAGTATATTATAACAATTTAGTAAGAATAAATACAAATTTGGCACAAGTGTTCTCTGAATGCAAAATGGCGGGCAGCAAGGTTAACATGAAAAACGTCATATTTTTTCCGCTATCAGGTCTGATAATAATTTATCTCGCTTGTTATTTAAATGTTTTTTTTTTTTTTTTTTTTTTTTTTTGTTTTTTTGTTATATTTCTCTGAAAAAAAAAAAAACATATCAACAACAACAACAACAAAAAAAAAAAAAAAAAAAAAAAAACATTAATATTTTCGAGTGAAAGCAAAAAATGTACCAACTTAACTTCATTTCTTGAAAAGACTAGCCAAGTCAAAAAAATATTGTGGACTTTCAATCGCGTTATTGCACATTTTTTGCAATGGAATGAAAAGCATTGATTCCAAGACGAAAACATGTTCTGGCGGATTAATATTTTAGTCAGCATGCCAACGTTAAATCACAAAACATTAACATCATTATTTAAAAGAAAATAAAATTCCGGCCTGCTGTCCATCGGTATGTCAAAATTCTGTTTTAAGCTTTTATACTTTGGTTATACATGTATATCTAAACATGTTTTGAAAAAGAAAAGGAGACATGTGATGCTGTTACCCAGCTAGCATTCTTTATAAATCTATAGCGGGCCGTTATCGGCCCGTCAGCTACCCTGACGGGCCGATAACGGCTCGCTATAGATTTATGTATAATGCTTACTGGGTATTGCCTTCAATTTAAGAGTGTGATTTAGACACCTTGAATTTCTTTTATCCCTTCAGTTTGAGAATGTAAGTAATCGCCGAAATCTTCTGTCCAAATGAAGGTACATGTTAATTTAACATTCTGATTGACCTCGTCCCCTGCGTTAATGGGTTTTAACTTAAACTAAGTGTTTGAGTATACATTAAATTGTAAACTACCCCATTTGCCTTAAATATTGGGACAGAAAGTCTGAGCAAACAGCGTAGACCCTGAAGACGCCGCAGAACGCGGCGTTTGATCAGGGTCTACATCTGAGCAAACAGCGTAGACCCTGATCAGACGCCACAGAACGCGGCGTCTGATCAGGGTCTACACTGTTTGCCACTCATCCAGCAGTTTAAGACCGATCAACTGGGTACTTTTAGGATAGATTCTTAAAATTTTAGGAGAACTATGGTAAAAAGGATATGATGAACCAATATTATTGATAGTATGGTATTAGGTCTCTATTTATAGGCTATGCACTTATAAAGCATTAAGTCTGTTTATTGTGTGAGTACTAATTTTAGAATTTTATTGACATTGAATTTTCGAAGAGTTTGCAAAACCAATTATTGATCGGAACAAAAGGTCCCGTTGTGATCAGATCGAGCCATCGCTGTCCCGGGTGTGTGTGTATGCGGGGTCGGGGGGTGGGGCTTGCAGAATCATTGTTGAATATATCAAAGAACATAGAATGTCCTTATTAGACTGCGTCGATCCTTAGGCTAATCTGTACCTTCGCTTGCGCATGATTTACATGTATAAGGGACTTTTATTTGCTATGTCGCGGCCCACATCATACAAAGGAGACAGTTTATAGTTGCTGTATTTAGAAGAAATTTAGAAGAATTTGAGAAGAAAAAAAAAATGATTGCTTTCAACGTTACTTGACTTATACAGCTGTATGTTGATGAACAATAAAAATTCAAAAGTAGAAAAGTGCTTCCAACCCTTAATTTTCCTGTATCGAAAACAGAAGAGGCCAACTCGTACTCTATGGATACATTTAACCCATTTATGCTGAGTAGACTCTACTACTTTAACTCTTTGGACAAATCCATTTCCTATGTAAGGGGTGTTTGGTTAGTTTTTTTATCACTATCATGTTTTGTAGAAATTTCTGAACTAAATGCAATGTCCCTTTCATGGGACGCCAGGCTTAAATGGATTAACATCCTCAGCCAATAAGAACCGTTCGAAAGGTAACAGTGCATATGCCTGACAGGCGCGGATCCAGATTGGGGTGGGGGGTACATTTTTTTTTCTTTAGGAGGACCATTTTCAGAAGGGAGACAAAACAATTTTGACAGTTGCCACCCATGAAAGCGTAGTCATCCTCTAAAATCGTATCAGGAACCAGACTACTATTGGCCTCACACTGTTTTGGTACCCAGAAAAATAGGCCGTTCTAAAAACAGTGTACGGAGTATATGTTGTATACATGTACAATGTAAGGTAAAGATGTCCATTGTCCTATTTATTTCAGGCCACAAGAGGTTCCTAATTATGAAAACACGCCTATTCAAATATATAGAAAAGTTCACCTCCAAAAACTGAAAAAAAAATTCAGATAAAAACTCTAATATTTTCATATTTCTGCTCAAAACATAGATTGTGGGTACTCGTTTGAACCGCCTCGGCGAGGCGGTTCTAACGAGTACCAACAATCTATGTTTTTCAGCAGAAATAAGAAAAATAATGTATACCCCTGTAAACCCCAGTTTTACTATATAAAAGTGGGGTTTAAGGGGGTCAATATTATATAGGCATGTTTTCGTTATGTTGAGGAGAAAAAAATCCAGATAGTAAACGATTCTGTAGGGAATTGCTTGGCCTTAGTGGAGTGCTACAAAAAGTCGGTCATTCCAGTTTGTGACCCTGAATAGGAGGAGTTTTTGAGATGTCATATGGCGGACAATGTCATGTGTTTTCGAAGTGATGAAGAGGACATGAAAATCCCAGGATCTGTTGCTGACTCAAGTGGCTGTCACATCCCACCGAAACCTGGATCTGATATGGGACCATGGAACTGTAGCCGGTGAGAGACTTATGAAGTCTTATCATTGTAGCTTATGGAGAAATTAATAGGGGTATGTGACCATCTGCGATCATTTTTATCTATACAGATGCTGCGGTTTCAATATGTGCGGACAGTATTGCGGCTGAAACAGCAAAACTTTCCGCAAATGCAGAAAATCAATTTGCTTGGTTGGACCGCAAAAACAATTATTTTGCAATTAAGCATGTTGCTTCGAGTGGAAACAGTTTCAACACTTCTTATGTTTGTAACTCGTTTAAAGTTAACCAAGTACCTGAAACTATTTTGTTTACAAAAAAGTTCTGAAAATGTTTTATGCACATTTACAAAAAAAAATGAAGAAAAAAAAAAGAGAAACAAAAAACATCCTTTTCCATATGTTTAATCAGTTATTTGGGTGCAAACGCGGGGGAATTAGGATTTTGCGGTTTGTTTATCGTATGAGCAGTGTCAAACGCAAAGGCTGCGTATATCCAGCAAACAAACAACGTCACAACATCGTTTCGACGTCGCTGACGTCGAAACGACGTTGCGAGGATGTGTGTGGAGACACTTAACGTATACATGACTTTAATCGATGATTCGGATCAGCCCATGTGTTCGATTATATGTACCACGAAAAAGCGGATGCCCTGGTTGGAACAAACAGGCTGGCACGCATGCGCGGAAACATACGGTTTTGTCTGACATGGCAGATAGCTTTTTTACAATCAAAGTACCGGTAATCGATGTGGTTTCAAGCAATTTGGAAATCTACACAGGTTTTGCAATCCAGTCTTCATAGGTGGCTGCCACAATACATGTAACACGAGAGTCTTTGCGTGAGAAAATATACAGTCGACTCTCGTTATCTCGAGTTCCAAGGGACTCTATTAAATACTTCGAGATATCCGCACCTCGACATATAAGATTTGCAGAATTGAGGAGAAAATATTCGAACAACCACATTTAACAAATATATATGTAACTGGACTCTTGAAGTTAGAGCTATACTGAAAATATTGTGGAAAAGAGGAGAAATGCAATTTCTCCTCTTTTGCACAATATTTTTTACCTGTTGTTAGATGTTCATGTTTAGGCAGGGACCAGATTTTCACTTCGAGATAAGCGGTTATTCGAGATAAGCGAGGTCGAGATAACGAGAGTCAACTGTACCGTATTTTGTACACCCAGCGCAGACTCAGATCAGACTGCGAAAAGTACATACACACTAAACTGTAAAGACCTTTCTCTCTTGCTTTGGTACGTGTATTTTCACTGTGCTTGACATCACGAAAACATGCCTATATGATTTGGACCCCCTTAAACCCCACTTTTATATAGTAAAACTGGGGTTTACAGGGGTATACATTATTTTTCTTATTTCTGCTCAACAACATAGATTGTGGGTACTCGTTAGAACCGCCTCGCCGAGGCGGTTCTAACGAGTACCCATAATATATGTTTTGAGCAGAAATTTGAAAAAAATTAGAATTTTTTTTTATCTGAAAATTTTCATTTTTAGGTGGTAAAATTTTCTGTATATTTGAATAGGCGTGTTTTCGTAATGAGCCCTTCAAACGTAAACGACCCTGTGACATATGCGACCAACGTACACCCAGTTGCTAATGCGCAGTCTGATCAGGGTCTGCACTATTCATTAATAGAATGTTTAAGGTCCATACATTCTATTACTGATCAGTGTAGACTGATCAGACTGTGTGGATGCGCAGGCTGAACTGAGTCAACGCTGGTCACATATGTCATAAGATCGTTTTCTAGTTGGAGGCACTACAATGCTCAGTTATTACATTTGTATTACCCGATGGCATTTTGTAAGAAAATGTTAAAGAAAAAAAAAGAACTGATCACAGAATATAAAACTATACTGGAAAATACCCATATTACGAAATATAACACATTACTGGAAAACACATATATTGCGAAATATTCCAAACTGAATATTTATTGCGTTGTACAAAAGCCAACATGGCCAGATATGACGTGAGGTAACTTGATAAACCTTCAAGGTTTCGAAATGTGTTTTTGCCACCCTTCTGACAAGAGGTCTAATCTAAAAGGGGAGCAAATTCTTTCCTTTTAGAGTAGACCCCTTTTCAGAAGGGAATCGTGACGGGGGAGGGGGGGGGGGAGGAGGGTGTGTGTGTGTGGTGGAGGGGGGGGGAGAGAAATCAGGAAGTCAAAAACTTTATCTGCCTTGTAGAAAAATGATCTACCAAGTATATTAAAAAAAGCTGGTCTGTTTTTTTTTATGTACGCGTATACAGTGTTTAAGTATTTGGAAAAGCAGCCTGAACAAACTGTGTAGACCCAGATCAGACTGTTCAATATTTAGGACGAGTATGATTAAGCATTAAGGTGTCCGAACATTTTGGGAAAAAAACGGTAATTGTTTTTACGGGTTTCCTAACGCTCTGTATGCGGGTTAAAATTTCAGCCGACAAGATTCTTAATATTTTACTTATTTTTCTCAGAAAACAGGTTTGGCATTGCATGCAAATTGTCTCCAAAGGAGACAATTTGCATGCAATGCCAAACCCTATTTTCTGAAAAAAAAAAGAAGAAATATATTATAGTTTGTTGTCTGCTGAATTTGCCCAGAGAGTGCTAAAGGTTAATATATGATTCGTAATTTAAGAAAGATATACAACATAACATACAGGAATCATAATTATTTGTATAAAAATGCATATAATTATATCTGGCCTTATTTTTTCTCAAGCGTGAAAATAATCAGTAGGACATATTGTAGAACAATAATAAGGAATTATTTGCAAACCACGAAAAAAAAAAAAAAAAAAAGTCATATGCCACTGGACTACTCAATACGGGGATTATTTAATAGGAGCTCAAAATTCAGGGGTTTTTCAATTTGGTCAAATTACGATATTTACCCCAATTATTCAGGCAGAAACGCATGCGCAAACAATGTAGACCCAGATCGGCGGGGTCTGCACTGTTTGCCACGCATCCTTCAGTTTTAGATACATAAAAAAGGTGGTAAAAGAGACCGGCTCAAATTTTAAGACACGTATGGTAAGAAGTTAAAGTGTCCGAATATTAAGAGTAAAAAGATTCTAAAAGGCTACGTACTTATGGTCTTCATATCTCACGCTTTCTTGTAGACTGGCTCCAGTCTCTAGTGACTAAATATTTATTCGTATAACCCTGTTTGATGATCCACTAAAATAAAAACCAAAATAATATCATGACTATAAAGGCTGGTCACTAGTGACCAGCCTTTATAGTCATGATATTATTTTTTGTGTTAATAGTGGATTATCAAGCAGGACTATAAGAATAATATTTAGTCACTGGAGACTGGAACCAGTCTAATTTTCCTACGTCATCCAATTAAGAGTAATTAATACACATTAAGAGGAAGCAACTCTTTTGAAATGGCTTTTCTCGTCTGAAAAAACCTCCTCTAAACGAAAAAGAATTTGCTCCGCATGGGAGCAAATTCTTTCCTTTTAGAGAGGATTCATTTATAGAAGGCTTATTTTACAAGAAAAGGAAGTCACAAAAGTAAAGGAATCCTCCGGAAAATGAAAGAATTTGCTTCGCATGAGAGAAATTCTTTCCTTTGTGAGAGGATCCTTTTTTCAGAAGGGATTATTGTGCAGGAAATCTGTGCAGGAAATCAAAGTTGTTAGGAAAACTGTGTCCGTTTTGTAAAACTTGCAATGTCAATCAGTGCTGACATGCATCCATAACCATTAAAAATGTTTTTCTTTTTTTCTTTATTTTATTTTATCTTTTTATTTATTTATTTATTTTGTTTGTTTTTTGTTTTTTAGGTTATTACTACATGCGGCGCTAAAAACCATATCATTAACTTCACTGCAATAAGCAGTAACTTGCCGTGCTTGCAAGGTCGTCGTATTCGGTCTTTCGATGCGTTAGGTAACTTTTCGTCACCGCGTTAAGTAACTTTTTCGCGGTAAGTCACCCGTTACCTAACGCGAAAAAGTTACCTAATGGGGTACTCCCTGATCAAACTGCTCATTAGTTTGATCTAGGGCTACAATGTTTTCTCAGGCCCTATTGACCAAATAATTTAAGACCAAATATTTAAGACAAGCACGATTCCACCCCTACCCCAAAAAGATGAGTTTCTTGAGAAACTGACATCATGCAGTTAGTTGGCGCCCTATGCATTAAATGCGATAAATGTATAAATTAACGCAGGATAGGTAAAAATTTCAGGAGACGACTGTTTTTTCTCTTATTTTCCCCAGAGAATAGGTTTGACATTTGCTATTTGTCTCTTGGGAAACAATTTGCCTGAAAGGCCAAAATCTGTTTCCTCGGAAAAATAAGAAAATATCACCAATTTGTCGTCTGCTGAATGAGCCCAGAGAGTGGCAACAGTTAATAAGCCGTTCACCTTTCCATGTAATATTTTTACTGAATAACACGTAAAAAATCACTTCGCTACGTTAACACGTCAATGATCTATATACCCCGCACCGCCATATTCCCTCATAATATATAGTGAAAAAAGGGACATGGACAGTCAATTAATCAGCGGGATTTTCAGAAATTTGCTGTTTTTTAAACCCGCTGTTACCGACAGCAACCTTTTTAGTCGTAAATCTGTCTCAATGTGCTTGATAACAAAAGCATTCTTCATTTCTCATGTTATATGGTGAAAATTGGAGGGCTTACTTAACTCTAGATAATCAGGTTATCAAGACAGTTTTCTTATTTATCCACAAAAAGCGTATGTTGTGGAGGCGCTTCTAATGAGTACATACATCATTTTTTTTTCGTCCGATCTGGCACCTAGTTATAAAAACTTTTTTCATGCTCAACTCAGCTGAGCATGAAATTTATCCTGCTAAATCTCAAATTGCTAACAATTGCAAATTCTTTGGTGCCGAACATAGCTGAGTCTGAAAATTTCTCTGCTAATAAATATGAAAATGCCAACTATTGTTGGCATTTTCATATTTATTAGCAGAGAAAATTTCATGCTCAGCTGAGTTGAGCATGAAAAACGTTTTATAACCTCGGGGCCTGGATCTCTGTTTTGCACAGGTCTGTCTGTGCCAGTACTATAAATAAATATGATACATATACCTTTTATATGTAACTTGGTTTAACAGACAGACGTACGCATGATACAAGTGAGAATAAGGCCCGCATTTCAAACCTATAACCGAAAACGCAGATGAGGCCAATTCAACACGTCCGCGGAGGGCCTTCTCTTCAACAGTATCCACTGCTTTTGCACGCAGGCAATGAAGGCCCGCTGCAGACTGCATGAATGCACAGGCTAATCCTGACAGCCATTGGCCACATACGCAATAAGGGATTTTTTTCTCCGGCTGATAATCAAATGCACTTAGTATGCATTGTACTGAGTAAATGGTCATAGTCCAGCGAAGTAAATTGAAACTTGTTGCAGGCCATAAATAGAATACCGTTATAACAGTAGATATTGGGACAGACAGGCCTGAGCAAACAGTGTAGACCCAGATCAGACGCCGCAAACGCTGCGTCTGATCAGGGTCCACACTGTTTGCCACTTATCCAGCAGTTTTCAGACCCGTCAACAAGTGCTAAAATTTACTTGTCCGAAATTTAGAAGTATTGTATAATGGGAAAATATCTCTGAAAAATTAGGGTAAATTTGGTATATTTAAACTTGGCGCAAACAAGAAGTAACATCAGCTGACACTATTTTTTCTCTACTGAACATACCTCTGATTCAATGAATGCATCACTGTTTTGAGTAAAATCCAATGATTTTTTCTTTTTACTATTTTTCCTGAAGAAAGACATGATTCCGCTTTTTTATCTACCAAAGTCTCATGCAACTATCAAGTCACTGTCCATATTACAAATGAGAATACTTCGGCCTTTAAATTTTGGCCAGCGATCGTCCGATTTCGCCATAAGTTTATACAAAGATTATTGGAGCGTTAAAACCACTACATTTGGAGTTTTTGTAAATCCCGTTGAATGGGTGAAAATCGTTGAAACAGGTAAACAGAAAATCCCGTATCATTTCAATAGTACGGTGGCATTATTGTGTCAAATATAATTGATGTATAACAAAGGAAAACGTCCTTTTGCCATATGCAAACAGCGAAGGCACAAACCATTCTGCGCATGCGCAAGGTCCAAGCAGGACAACCACTGTTCGGTAATATATTCTACAGTGTCCGCAAATTATGTAAGCGGGCATCGAAGGCCCTGATCAGACTGCGCAAATGCGCAGTCTGATCTGGAACTTCGTTTTCCGCGTATGACATACGGGCTATTTTCTTGTGTTAGGTATCACGTGATCTCAAGTCATTTCAGAAACGCGTACACGTTAATCAGCATAAATCTTCAGACAACTTGACCACTTATCCATACTTATCCTTAAATAGTTCAACCCTGAGATTCCGAATTGGACACTTTCGTCTATGAATGAGGGCATGTTCAATATTACAAATCGGGATGTCAATGCGGAATCGAAATTATTACGAGCACATGCCTATTCAAATATACTGAAAATTTTACCCCCCAAAAATGAAAATTTTAAGATAAAAATATCTGATCCTTTTCATATTTCTGCTCAAAGCATAGATTGTGGGTACTCGTTAGAACCGCCTCGACGAGGCGGTTCTAACGAGTACCCACAATCTATGTTTTTATCAGAAATAAGAGAAATACTGTCTACCCCTGTAAACCCCAGTTTTACTATATAAAAGTGGGGTTTAAGGGGGTCAAAATTATATCAGTGTAGATCCTGATGAGATGGCTCCTTACGAATTGACATTATGGATCTAAACTATTTGCAAAGTTGTCTGTTTTGGTCTGTATGGATGAAGGATTAAATAAGATCAGATTAATGTAACCTTGCCAAGTGGAATAGGATTTTTGATAAATACTGCCTTATTCGGCCATTTGCTGTCCGTTTGGCTAATTCTTGTCCGTTAACACATTCTCACTCAGTATTCAGTAGATCCCAAGAGAACAGCAAAGACCCTGATCATCAGCCTCTGCGCATGCGTAGGTATAAGGCCTTCGCATTAGGTACATACTCAAAGACACCTTGTCTCGTGGCGCAGTTCAGTTTAAGTCGCAAGTTAATTATATAAAGTCAGCTGATTTTGAACCTATGAACTGCAAACAGCTATTGAGACATTTCTTTTGCGCACTTAAGAAACTACAGCGAATCCTCGTTATAACGACAGCATTTGTTCCCAAAGACGTTGCTATTAGAACAAATTTGCTGTCCTAAAGAAAACTTAATAAGCAGAATGATATGTAATAAAGGTCTTATTTTGTTCTTTTTTCCTCAAAGAACATATGTTTTGGATATTTGTTAGAATCGAGGCGATTCTAACAAATATCCAAAACATATGTATCTATAAAGTATTAAATACAATATTCTTGCATAATTTGTAACAGATTGTTACCTCTTCAGCGAAGGTTTCGTGACAGTCAAATTGTCATTATAACGAATTGTGTCGCTGTATCGAGTGTCAGCATAAAGTGGGTTGTCTCTTAGGCATTTGTTTTCGCACACAGAAGTAAACAAGCCTGTATGTTTGCTAGGCACATGTTTTCACGCACATATGTAAGACAATATGGTCGGTAGGAATATGTTTTCGCGTACAGATGTAAGTAAAAAATATATGTGAAGATACGCAGGAAGCAAGCCTTCCTGGGGTACCAAAAGGAGATATGATGAAAAAACAATGGACGACGAAATAGACCGCCGGCACTTTTGGGTTTCGTCCCTCCGCCGGTGTAATCATAAATAAACAAATCAAATCTTAGAAGTTTTTGAAAATATGGACTATTTTGTGATTTATTTTTTGTTTTAGTTAACTATGAATGAGAAATATTACCCTTCTCTTAAAAACATGCAGTTTCGATATATTAATGCTCTTAAATATTTTAAAATTAAAAGCATTAATTGTACGGTTTCGTGAAAAATGGCCGGTTTCACCATAAAATAAAGTCAGTCATTGACGAAAGTGGGAATTCTTGACGAAACCGTACAAGTAAAGTTTTCGTTTTTATAAGGCTTTAGAGCTTAAAACTATCAAAATTTTATTGTTTCTGCAAATAATAACGAGTTTTTGTTCTCAACTTGTAAAGAAAGTACAGAAGAAATCACAACAGTAACCACATCACGAAAACACGCCTATATAGTTTTGACCCCCTTAAACCCCACTTTTATATTATAAAACTGGGGTTAGCGGCGTATATATTATTTTTTTTATTTCTGCTCAAAAACATAGATTGTTGGTACTCGTTAGAACCGCCTCAACGAGGCGGTTCTAACGAGTAACCACAATCTATGTTTTGATCAGAAATATGAAAAATATCAGAAGTTTTCATTTGAAAATTTTCATTTTTTGTGGTAAAATTCTCAATATATTTGAACAGGCGTGTTTTCGTAATGATATTTCCCAAATATTCGAAGATAGCGCTTTTTTTTTTTTTTTAACTGTAACACCAGTGGAAGGACGAAACGAAAATTTCCGCTATAGATAGACCACTTATAAAATCACTGACGAAGGAACAAAGACAAAAAAGGTTGGTTTCCTGCATTAAAGCGGTCATACACTTATACTTCCCACAGGGCCATTTATTATCTGTTCATCCCTTCAGCATGAATAGACTACCGAAATAAACTACCTGGTAATCTAATTGACTTTAGTCAAATCTAAAGGTTATTTCAACCTGTGACCTGGAAAAAACGAACAATAAAACAACATGACCTATATACTCTATACTGTACGCAGTTTAATAATGCCGGGCGTGTCAAGCGAAAAGGTGCCTCAACCGAGAACAAAAAATAAAAAAAAAAAAAAAAAAAAAAAAAAAAAAAATAAGACGCCCGATGCGCTGGATTTTCTGCCCTGTTTTCAACATTACGAAAACATGCCTATTCAAATATACTGAAAATTTCATCACCAAAAAATGAAGATTTTCGGATAAAAAATTCTGATATTTTTCATATTTCTACTCATAACATAGATTGTGGGTACTCGTTAGAACCGCCTCGTTGAGGCGGTTCTAACGAGTACCCACAATCTATGTTTTGAGCAGAAATAAGAAAAATAATATTTACCCCTGTAAACCCCAGTTTAACTATACAAAAATGGGGTTTGAGGGGGTCAAAATTATATAGGTATGTTTTCGTGATGTAAACATGCATATTATATTGTAGAAGGCAATTTTACACTTGACATGGCTGATAGCTATTTCGGTTGTATTTTTAACCTCCTAAATCCCATATAATGCGCAAAGCACGAAAAGGGCCCTTGTGTAATTTGCGGACAACGCAGGCCCTGATCAGCCTGCGCTTATGCGCAGGCTGATCTGGGCCTTCGTTGTCCTCTTACAGAACCTGAAGTGTATTTACAAATGTAGACGAAAAGAAAATGCTCAGATTAGACTGCTCAGATGCGCATGCTGATCTGGACCTACGTTGTCGGCAAAATGTATAAGGTCCCTTTTCGTGCACTGCGCATCCTATAATATGTCACGCCTTAAGAAAAAGGTGCCTTTCAGGACATATTCGAACACAAAAAATCCAGATCAGCCGGCGAAACCGCAGGACCTGACAAGAGAATTTGGTAACATCGATATACATATATTCTGTGATATATCAAATGATTGTGTAAGACGACAGCGTAGGTCCCGGGCCATCGCTGTCCGTATACGCTTCGAAGACTGAGTATAGGTGCTTCACCTAATGATTAATTTGCATGTTTGGGAGTTTCACAAATTTCTTGTAATTTTTGCAGACCCATTACGAAAAAAACGCCTATTCAAATATATTGAAAATTTCACTTCCAAAAACTGAAAGACTTCAGATAAAAATTCTGATATTTTTCATACTTCTGCTCAAAACATAGATTGTGGGTATTCGTGATGAGTACCCAAGTATACCCACCATCTATGTTTTTGAGCAGAAATAAGAAAACTAATGTATACCCCTGTATATTTTACTATATAAAAGGGGAGTTTAAGGGGGTCAAAATTATATAGTTATGTTTTCGTGAGATCTTCAAAGAATAAATCTTTTTAAATTTCATATATCATGGTGACATATACAACATAACTATTGAAGGCAAAGCATCATAAAATGAGTTTTACGATACATATATCAGAGTATTTCGAAAAAGATATATTACACATGCAATGAGATTACAGTTGAACCTCAATAGCTCGAACACGAACACCGTTTACGATGGCTGATTCGAACTCGTCTTTGAGTCCCTACGTAATTCTACCGATGCGGAAGAAAACAAGTATTTAGATTTTTTTTTTTTTTTTTTTTTTTTTTGCGTGAAATTTTCTTATTTTATCATGAAATTGTATGTTGTGTGTACTCATTAGAATGGCCTCATCCAGGCACATAGATTTGTATATTTTATCGACATTTCCCTAAATTCATGTCTATATTTGCTCAATATATCTATGATTACGTTCGCAAAATATGAGATTCCATCGACTTTCTTTTATGCTATATTCTGTAAAGGCGTTAAGTTCACGAGTTTATTGGACAACCCTCGTATTAGACTACTCTACAAAACGGACATACGCATTTATTCCATGAAATCGTATATAATTATATCAAAAGTGCTGAGTTGTAAAGAAATAAACAGGTAAAAGCTTATCAGACTTAATGAGAGCTCATGAAATTAGACTTTCAAATATGAAGAAATTAGACGGTAAAAATGATGCGCTATGAAAAGATCCCTTAAGACAATGCACGCGAACAGAGAAGGCCTGATCAGCCTGCGCATCTGCGCAGGCTGATCAGGACCTTCTCTGTTCGCCGATATAGTCATCAATAATCACTTATTCTGTAAGCAGGCAGAGCAGACCCTGGCTAGATTGCACAAAAGCGATAAGGTCCTTTGTTCACTTTGAATAACAAGTAATTAAAACTCCACTAACGTCAGCCTGTGCTACTTATTAAGCAATGTACATTAGAGGGTCGCGACGTCAGCTTTTTCTGGGCCCAGTAGAACCCGTTTTATTATGACATAAAATCCCGATATATACATACATTGAAGTAAGGCAGCTAGCTATCAGTGGAGTCGAACGTGTTTTTTTTTATTATTATTATCATTTCCCGGTCCGAGGAAGTTGCTTGAACGAGGCCGCAGGCATAGTGTTTAAATCTCTTCAGAGAGAGAGAGAGAGAGAGAGAGAGAGAGAGAGAGAGAGAGAGAGAGAGAGAGAGAGAGAGAGAGAGAGAGAGAGTGTGTGTTCAAACATCTTCAGAGAGAGAGAGCGAGAGAGTCAGACAGAGAGACAATTATCAATACCTCACAAATTTAGGCGTAATATATTACAGAAAAGAAATATTAAGGAGAAAGTTTACATCAATGTCTAATAGATTTGCCGAACCATGTGTCTATGGGAATGTTTTTTTTTTTTTTTTTTTGTTTTTTTTTTTAAGAAATTAAGTGGACATCGTAAGTCAAACACTCTATATAAGATATAAGTAGAGTCGTTTTTTTATTAAAGAGGAACTTGATATTTACTACATTGACGTCACAGGTGCGTAAAAAAATATGCTTTTAATTGGTAAGATGACCTGCGCGAGCCAGTTTGAAATTTCATACGGAAATAAAGAGCTCAATTTTCATACGACCTGTATAAACAAACAGCATATAAACGTACTTTGCATTGTGTGTCGGCGTGAACAGTACAGCACAACTAGTGGTATAAATATGGGATTGATAAAATAATTGTTGCAATTCAACAATCAAAGTCTCCTGTTCGCGTACAAAATTACTTCTTCCATTGTCCAGTTTTGCTGCAAGCGACCGAAGCTGATTCTCGGCTTGACTGTTTGCTGAATGTTTTAAGGTCCTTTTTTACACATCACGAAAACATGCCTATATAATTTTGACTCCCTCCAACCCCACTATTATATAGTAAAACTGGGATTTACAGGAGTATACATTATTTTATATATATATATATATATATATATATATATATATATATATATATATATATATATATATATATATATATATATATATATATGTTTCTGCTCAAAAACATAGATTGTGGGTATTCGTTAGAACCGCCTCGTCGAGGCGATTCTAACAAAAACCCACAATCTATGTTTTTGAGCAGAATTATGATAAATATCAGAACTTTTTATCTGAAAATTTTCATTTTTTGTGGTGGTAAAATTTTCAGTATATTTGAATAGGCATGTTTTCGTAATAAGGACAAAATTCTTATTGTCATGCGAATCAGAAATGTCAGTTCCACTTGGCTCATGTTATGCATATCAATGTAAAATTAGTGAGAACCCAAACTGGTGCCAGCACACTTGACATTTATATGTTACGCTAAAAATCGGACTTGTGAGACAAAAAGGGCCTGTATACATGTAACACATGCGTAAGTCCAGCATAAACTGTACATCAGATGTGAGTGATCAGACATTTCAGCCAGCAAGTGCATTTTGTCGCAATAAGCCATTAAATGAAATGTGATATACTCGATTTAATACATGATCGGTGTATACTGTGGTCAGTCTTATTATGGCATCGGTGAGATATGGTCCTAAAGGGTTGCGACAAATCGGTTATTGCATGTTTGAAATTTCTCGCCTGACGGCTCGAAATTTACACCTCTGCGATAACCTATACATATTCAAAACCGCTGAAGACAAACAGTAGGGCGCAGATCTAAGAGCGCGAAAAAGGTACGTAGCCTGTCACAGGTATTGGTCTGATGTAGCTGAGTTAAGGCATCCTTTTGCAGGAAATATCTACCATCGCGAAAACATGCCTATATAATTTTGAACCCCTTAAACCCCACTTTTACATAGTAAAACTGGAGTTAACAGGGGTATACATTATTTTTCTTTTTTCTGCTAAAACACAGATTATGGGAACTCGTTAGAACCGCCTGGCCGAGGCGGTTCTAACGAGTACCCACAATCTATGTTTTGAGCAGAAATAAGAAAAATATCAGAGTTTTTTATCTGAAATTTTTCAGTTTTTGGAGGTGAAATTTTCTATATATTTGAATTGGCATGTTTTCGTAATTAATGAGAATAGTACATTGTGCTTGAATTTCTGCGTATGACGACAAGAAAGCCTCTATAAGAAATGGATCACAACGGGAAAAAAATGTACCGTAGTTTCGGACATAAGCGCCCAGCAATGAGATTAGCCTATCCGCGCAGTTTGATCAATATTCACTGGACGCTCTTTGGACAGCCAAGGATCTAAAGACTATTCTCCTTAGGAGACGATTTTGCATGAAATGTCAAGTCCTTTTGTCTTGGAAAATAACAAAATATTTACAATATAATTTGCTAATATTTGAACTTAACAAACATTATCTCTCATAAAAGCGCCTAAAAACAAATTCAAGCCGTAAATGTAACCAGACTCTGGTTTCGATATATGTACTAAAAGTACATACTATCCTGCTATGAGAAGAGGAAAAAATATATAGGCGAATTCAGGTCAATGTAACTTCCCCATCTCACTAGGCATTCTAGGTGGCTATTACTTGCATAGCAGAGAACAAACTCAATCGGGCAGATGGTTTAGATTTTTTTCAGTGTTGTGCCAAATCGAATTTCAGATGCGCAGTATATCGTATAGTATCATCATATCATTCCAGTACACATTCAAATTCATAACAACGTCTTTCAACGTAAAAATATATGAGCTTCAACGTCAGAAAACGTACATCCGGACATGTGCACCCAGTGAAGACTCAGATCAGCCTGCGCATTACGAAAACACGCCCATTCATATATATATAGAAAATTTCATCTCCAAAAACTGAAAATTTTCAGATTAAATTAAAAACTCAACATAAGCATACATTGTGGGTACTCGTCAGAACCGCCTCGGTGAGGCGGTTCTAACGATTACCCACAATCTATGTTTTTGAGCAAAAATAAGAAAGGAAAAATATGTTAACCCATGTAAACCCCAGTTTTACTATATAAAATTGGGATTTAAGGGGGTCAAAATTATATAGGCGTGTTTTCGTAATGACATCTGTGCAGTCTGATCAATGTCTTCGTTGTACGCATAAAAATAAATGTGTCCTTGGCTATCTAAATCCAAAATGCGCCCAGTGATGATTCAGTTCAGACTGTGTGAATGCAGTGGCAGATTCCACTAGAGACAATTCGCAGGAAATGTCAAAACCTGTTTTCTGGGAAAAGTTGCATAAAATGTCAAAACCTGTCTTCAGGGAAAATAATAAAAATACTTCAACATGTCTTGTGCTGAAAAATTTACCCAGAGTGCTAAGCGTTAAAAATGTATCTGTTCCCGAGGAAGCTGTTTGACGAGAGAGCAGGTCGAGTACAAACATTTTTCCGAGCGAAATGCGCAGATTACAATCATTCTGAGCGTCCGCACAGTATAGTTATACGAATTTTTGCCTTAAAAAAAAACTGATTCTATAAACGAATGTCTTGGTGGACTTAAACTGATGTGGGCCAACGCTACCCGCATGTGACCCCAAAATATACTATCATCTTATTATGCTCATATTTGATTATGTGAAACAAAGCGACAAAAAATGTTGGCTCAGCAAATCTGTTTCGTAACACTGACCTACAACTTTGGCGAGGTCCAAGCTGTATTTACCCGAAATATTCGAACAACTTTACAGTTTACCATACTTATCATAAACTTTGAACTGTTGTATTTTACACCTGTGATGTGTCTCAAACCTGGACGAGGGGCAAACAGTGTAGACTCATATCAGACACCGCTCTGCGGCGCCTGATCTGAGTCTACACTGTTTGCAAGAATATTTAGGGTAAATATGGTGGTTCAAGACGTCATTGTTTTGAAGCAGTGACACACCACATTATACAAACAGACAAATCTGACGTACGGATGACACTTTTATATCCAAGAAATAATTAAAATGTATTATTTCTAGCTTTTACGGTATCAGGCTCAGAAAAAAAAAAAAAAAAAAAAAAAAAAAAAAAAGAAAGAAAAAGAAAAATATCGCATGTGCGAAGTCTATATCCTGAAACTTTTGCGTACATTTATCTATGCAGTACCATCATGAAAACACGCCTATATAATTTTGACCCCCTTAAACCCCACTTTTATATAGAAAAACTGGGGTTTACAGGGGTATACATTATTTTTCTTATTTCTGCTCAAAAAACATAGATTGTGGGTACCCACAACCTATGTTTTGAGCAGAAATATAAAAAATATCAGAATTTTTATCTGAAAAATTGTCATTTTTTGGTGGTAAAATTTTCAGTGTGTTTGAATAGGCGTGTTTTCGTAATGCAGTCTAGTCACTATCTGCATAGACAGACGATTTATCTAATGCAATTAACCACATGGCAATCTGCCACATGAGGTAGATTGCCACATGAGGTGTTCATTGCTTTCAAGGGTCATTCCTTTTTGGAAACTATTAATATGTTTTACAGTCATCTATTTTGTTAAATTCTCAGCGCCTTTTAGAACCACACACTCACCACATTGTAAAAAAAATCCCGTAGATTTTACGGTAAAAACCGGCAACTGGCTGCCAGTACATATACCGTAAATTTTACTGGCGCCTATAGATTATTGACTTATAATTACGCATGGTAGGGCAGTGTAGGGTAAGGTAGGTAACGTATAGGACACAGTAGGTATGTGAACTTACGCACCGTATCTTAAGCTTACACATCCTTACCCCATCCTACAAGGTAATTCCTGCGGAAGTTTTACGGGGCCTCCGTAAAAATTTACGGTAAAGGTACTGGCAGCCAGTTGCCAGGTTTTACCGTAAAATCTACGGGAATTTAGTACAACGCATCTCTCACAATTCCTCGGGAAAAGGTACAATTGTTTTTATCAACATTGTTGCTATTTAAATATTTGGTTTATTAATTATCGCACATACTTTTGAATCTGATTTCAATGCTGATTATTAGTCTACTAGTCAGTCTAACAGAGATGACGTAATGAAGCGATTTTACTATAGATTATGGAGCCGACAAGCAAGTGATCGGATCTATTCCTACAAAATGAACCGCAATGCCAGGAAACGTACCTTCTGATACATGCGCTTAGACTGGCTCCAGTCTCCAGTGACAAAATATTTCTCTCATAATCCTGTTTAATAATCCACTAAAATAAAACCAAAAAAATATCATGACTATAAAGGCTGGTCACTAGTAACCAGTCTCTATAGTCATATTACTTTGGTTGTATTTTAGTGGATTATTAAACAGCTTATAAGAAAAAAATCAGTCACTGGAGACTGAAGCCAGTCTAACATATGAAGGTTCAAATCAACTTAAAGCAAACAGTGTAGACCCTGATCAGACGCCGCGTTCTGCGGCGTCTGATCTGGGTCTACACTGTTTGCCCAATATCCCTCTTATGGGACGCTTGGCATAAATGGTAATGTAATTTATGCAAATAATGCATCATCTAAACCTTAGTCTATCTCTGGGCAAAAGTAACAGACGACAAACGGATGGGATGTTTCTTATTTTTTTCCAGACAATACCGTTTTACATTTTATGCGAATGGTATTTGATGAAATATCAAATCTCATTTTCTGGAAAACTAAATTAACAATTATTTTTAAATGTTATCTGCTACTGTTTAAGTCCAGCAGGTTAAAGGTAAATAAAGGAAGTAGTCTGTTTGTGTTTTTCCGTCTCTTATGAAGTGAAAAGCCATAAAATGGATCTTTATGCCAGTATGTGGGCAGACGTTATGAAAACACGCCTATTCAAATATACTGAAAATTTCACCACCAAAAACTGAAAGTTTTCAGATTAAAATTCTGATAATATCCAAATTTCTCCTCAAAACATAGGTTGTGGGTACTTGTTAGAACCGCCTCGGCGATGCGGTTCTAACAAATGCTCACAATCTAGGGTTTTGAGCAGAAATAAGAAATATAATGCATACCCCTGTAAACCCCAGTTTTACTATACAAAATTGGGGTTTCAGGGAGTCAAATTATATAGGTATGTTGCCGTGATGAGGACCATATTAGCTCTTACATTCAAATTATACTTTAGAATATACATATATGTAAAAAAAAAAAATCCCGTAGATTTTACGGTAAATATTTGCAACTGGCTGCCAGCACATTTACCGTAAATTGTAACTTGGGGCCGTAGAATTTTTGCAGGAATTACCTCGTAGGATGGGGGAAGGATTTATAAGTTTAAGATACGGTGCATTAGTTCACATCCTTGTTATGTCCTATACATTACCAACCTTGCCCCTACACTGTCCAACCATAAGTAATTATTACTGTAAATAATCTACAGGCGCCCGTAAAATTTACGGTACACGTACTGGCAGCCAGTTGTCGGTTTTTACCGTAAAATCTACGGGATCTTTTTACTGTATGTGGGCAAGCTCAGTTTGAAAGAAGGTCCAGATTAGCTTATACTTTAGAATACACATATATCGACGAATGATTCACTTAAACCCTTTGTAGGGGATTCTTCCATGTTTGAACTTGGCCATGTTCACTGTTGCAGCTATGGATGCCAATGGAATTTCAAAACAACAAATGACAAACAGTGTAGATCAAGATGAGACGGCTTATAGCCGTCTCATCTTGATCTACACTGTTTGCAAAGGCAGCTGCTTTTGCCTGGAATGCCATCTCATCTGGATCTCCACGGTCTGGCATCAATTTTGATCTGCAAGCCTGTAAGGAATAATGTCCATTTTCGTGTGTTGCACATTAAACGTGCGATAACAGGTGTTAATTGGGTTTGAGCGCATGAAGGCATGTGAGGTGTAAATATTATCAAATTCGCTTTCTCCTGCAATGGAAGGTGTTGAAATAACTAAAACCAGATTGAAAAAAAAAGTTTATGCAGATTAAGAGGAGACGTCGTAAGTTTCATTAGCTGTACAATAAATTGCGTAATAAATCATGCTTCATTTCAGAAATTCAAGTCCAGTTGTGCGAAATAATTGCCATACTTAACAAAACAACAACAATAATAATTCAGAGAAAAAAAATACATATATGAAGTACAAGGCCATGGATAAGAACAACATATTTCATATAGGCGTATTAAAGTAATTATGATGAACCATCAACATTCTAAGCATCTTTGGGTGAGTAATTCATAAGTACCAAAAAAAAAAAAAAAGTTATGAGTCTTTGAAAAAAGTTCATTACGCAAACGTCTGATAAAACGTTCTCGGAAACGACAAACGCTTAAAAGCTGTACGTTTGTCAAACAAGTTTTGACCATTTGACAGTCATTTATAACCACTGACTATTTCAGTAATAGTTACAAAAAAGAATGGAAGAGAAAAGTAGAAGGAAAAAAAAAACATGAGGGAACTACAGAATTTTCGTAACCACTACACTGTGTAAAAAGTACAGTACTTGGAAAAATGACTAAAGAAAAGATGTAAAACGGTTGAAAATTACTTTTGTAAACACTAAAATGATACAAGCAGATGTCCATTGAATCAGTAATACTCATGTAAAGTTTCAAACTGATTCCTTGTGAACAGTGGTAGGAGCTGTTACTGGTAAATTAAACTGCAGCGGGTCGCCGGACGGACTGATAGGATCAAATTTTAATGTTCTCCTCCCCTACCAAACAATCCTTATTATCATCACGAGAGAATAAAAACATGAATGGCATTACTGATGCATGAATTGCGCCAGGTAAAATGTCTACAGCACATTTCTTTCTTTGAGTCACTTTTGCAATATTTACAGTATTGACTCACTGTTACAAAGTGCTGGGGAGTTGCGGCAAAAGAAGCCTGTCTATTATTTTAGGTAATTAGCTGGAAATTGTGTTCTATATCCACACTAGTATCTTCGAAAATAATTGAACCCTTCTTGTTTGGAACTGAGGCATCTGCCTTTTGTGAGCATTTGGTGGCGCTTTTCCACTGTAAAAACGGTACCACCCTATATATCTGTGTATGTATATGTATATATATATGTATATATGTATATTCAGCAGGTATAACCGCTTGGGTCGAGACAATTTTCAGACCATTAAGACGCCTAGCTCATACTCGACGTGCCCTGGGTTGAGTAAAAAGTGGAAAGGGCGGCGCTTGGTGACAGACAGCGGCACCAAGTGTGCATGGGCCATGCATGAAAGCAAGGCTGTACAAATACATATACATAATTGCCGCTGCCTCCATGTGCCACGGGTGCCTGGTAGCGTTATGGGTACTCAACAGAAGGGCGTCGCTTCTACTGAGTACCTTAAAGCGTATGTTCTATGACAAAAAAAAAAAGATAAATACACCACAACCTCTTTATAACACTAGTGTTGGGGTTCATAGCATAACCGTTTTAGTTAAACAACAGTGTTATATACAAACAAAAATGAATAGATTATATTGAAAAATGACCATTTATGGTCATTTTTCAATATAATCTATACATTTTTGGGATCCATCTTTGAACCGTGTTATATCCAAAACCGCGTTATAACGAACCGTGTTATAAAAAAGCAGATACCAGGGAAATGCCACAATCACGAAGCACAGCCTTCTTGAGGACCAGAAAAGGGAGAGATGAGGAGTAAATAAGGACAAAACAAACACCACATTTTAAACCACAAACGTCCAAACAAAGAACTGCAACAGAGGAATTGCCTTGGAAAGGTCAGTAGGAAAAAATACCATGGGCGGTTGGGTTGGGGTGGGGGTGGGTGCGGCTGAGGGTTTAAACCAGTTTTACTCGCGTAAAATCTCACCCTTGATTCTGATGCAGCACAAAATTAAACATATATGTTTGGCACACATATGGGTCCTTTACCTCATTTGTGAAACGTCACAGTGCAACAAATATAACAAAAAACATGTGAAATATCACAGAGAAACACATATAATCGAAAATACATATGAAATAAGAACAACAATTTGCAATATTGTTGAATCAGTATCTTATTTGACTTGGCTAAGTAGCATTCATTTTATGAAGGTGCGTTAACGTAATGGGAATGCTTTATAACGTTGGTTGTTTGACGTACATATACAAGGGCGTGTTTTTTTTTTCCCCGAATTTGATTTGTTCCGTATTTCCAAAGGTTCGGAATATTGCAGCGAAAGCCAAGATCCGTACAATATCAAACGCACTTGCTCAATACATTCTAATTTACTTGCGTATCCGAAAAAAATTTTGTTGTAGACCAACAAGCGAATGCTCATGGTTATCTTGGCTTTCTTTGTCTACTTTATACCCTAAGCAGGCCCCGAGATTGTAAAACTTTTTTCATGCCCAACTCAGATGCGCATAAAATTTTCTCTGCTAATAAATATGAAAATGCCAACAATGGTTGGCATTTTCATACTTATTAGCAGAGAAATTTTCACGCTCAGCTAAGTTTAGATAGATAAAAAAAAATGCACTTGTTAGTAATTTGAGATTTATTAGCAGGACAAATTTCATGCTCAGCCGAGTTGAGTATGAAAAAGGTTTTATAACCTCGGGGCCCGGATAATTCCTTTTCTCTTGACAGGACATTCTTATCTAATCCTTCGAACTTCTTGTACAGCAATAACTTGAAGCATTTATCATATTAGAGCAATTACAAGGTACCCCTGTTGTCAAACTGACAAGCAACTCTCAGCATGGAGAAAAATTTGTTCTGTTGATTAACAGCTCAGAATATTGAAAATAGCAATGGAGATGTCTTGGAAGAACCACAATATCAGAAAATAGCCTAATAATGACACCAAGAGGAAGAATTAACAAACAAGCCTATTCAAATATACTGAAAATTTTATCACCAAAAAATGAAAATTTTCAGATAAAAATTTCGATATTTTTTATATTTCTGCTCAAAACATAGATTGTGGGTATTCGTAACAACCGCCTCGGCGAGGAGGTTCTAACGAGTACCAACAATATATTTTTGAGCAGAAATAAGACAATGTATTCCCCTGTAAACCCCAGTTTTACTATATAAAAGTGGGTTTTAAGGGGGTCAACATTATATAGGTATGTTTTCCTGATTACGAGCGACACAGATTACAAATCAGTGAAAAACAAAGCAACCAGGGCCCATTGTTCAAAGCATCGTTAGCTTAACTCTTGTAGCTAAGGTATTTTTCAATACATTGACATTTTTGCTGCAAAAATATGAGTAGCTTTTGCAATGCAATGCAAAAGCTACTCATAATTTTGCAGCAGAAATATCAATGTAAAATGCAAATTACAATATTATAACATAAAATAAATCATCATCTTATTATTATGGAGAACCATTTCACGACAATAAACAAGATAGAGCACTAATTAATTTCATGATACAGTAATTGCTAAAAAATGCAAATTACAATATTATAACGCAAACTAACTCACCGTCTCATTATAATTGAGAGCCATTTCACGGCAATAAACAAGATAGAGCATTAATTAATATCAATTAATTAATGATATAGTAATCATACAAAATGCAAATTACAATATTATAACGTAAAATAACTCACCATCTCATTACTACGGATAAGGTAGAGCATTTAATAATAGCATGATAAAGTATTGCTACAAAATACACATTACAATATTACATTATGAAAACACGCCTATTCAAATATATTGAAAATTTCACCACCAAAAACTAAAAGTTTTCAGATAAAAATTCTGATATTTCAGATAAATATAATAATGTATACCCCTGTAAACCCCAGTTTTACCATAAAAAAAGAGGGGTTTAAAGGGAGTCAAAATTATATAGGTATGTTTTCGTGATGTAACGTAAATTAAGTCACTATCTCATTATTAAAGAGAACCATTTTATGACAATAAACAAGATAGAGCATTAATTACAGTAATATCACGTAAAATAACCCACCATCTCATTAGTATTGAGAGCCCCGTTGAGAACCACCTTTTCCAACGAAGAAAACAACAGAAAATCCAAGTGGTCTGGAGAATTTATTTTTTATTACAAAAAACACATTTGAGCATGGTATTTTAATGCTAGAAAATGCAAAGCCCAATATTAAAACGTAAAATAACTCACCATCTCATTATTATGGAGAACCATCTTATCCAACGAAGAAATGAAAACAACTAACTACTTGTACAGCTTAGAGAAATGACTCACTCATAGAAGTAGGGGGAAACTTTTCTGCTAGACAAGCCACAGAGTTAATATATAGTGAAGCAAAATGCAACGATTGCAGGTAAAAGTTAAATTCAACTCTGCAGGTATATCAGCATGCGCATGAAATATCTTTGTTAGATCAACCTTGGCGCAAACTCTGATTAAAACAAACAAACAAACAAACAAATAAACAACTACAGTCAACCCTCTTTATACAACGACAAGACTCGTTCACTGTTAAAAAGAATCTCATATATTTTTACGGGAAATACTGGCAACTGGCTGCCAGCACCTTTACAGTAATTTTTACGGGTGGGGGTCTGTATAACTATTGCAGGAATTACCTCGTAGGATTGGGTAGGATGTGTAAGCTTGAGATACGGTGCGGTAGCCCACATCTCTCAGTATTATGTCCTGTACGTTATACCTACCTTGCCCTAAACTACCTACCTACTGTAAATAATCTACAGGCGCCCGTAAAATTTACGGTAAATATACTGGCAGCCAGTTGCCAGTATTTGCCATAAAATCTATGGATCTTTTTTACAGTGTTGTAATGACAATCAGGACATCACGAAACCTTCGCTCAAGAGGTGACAGTTAATGAGAAATTATGGAAGAACGTTGCATTTGAATTTCAAGCAACATATGTTTTGGGTATTTGTTAGAATCGCCTCACTGAGGCGATTCTAACACATATCCAAAACATATTTTTGAGGAAATAAGAATAAAACAAGGTCTTTCTTGCATATCATTCTGTCCATTAAGGATTTACAACAGCAAATTCATTAATTCATTATAATGGCAACATCTTTCGGAACAAATGCTGTCGTTGTAACGAGGGTTCATTGTACGTATATAGAGCCAGATAGTTCCATGATTTATTAATTTAGATATAATTTCTATCTGCTATATTGTTACAGCCTCCAAAAACCATAAGTGAAAATACCGAGGCAACGCCGCAATCACGAAGAACAGCCTTCCCGAGGCACCAAAAGAAGGAGAGATGAGGTAGAAATAATGATAAAACACACGCCACACATGAAATCTGAGACGCACAAACATAGAAGAACTGCAACAGAGGAACCCTCAAACAGTTCATGGTTTGTGTTCATGTGATGTAACGAATAGTTCGTAGTTTATGTTCGTGTGACAAATTCAGTCGGTTCATAGTTTAGTTTCACGTGACATGGACAGACAGTTCATAGCCTGTGTTTAAGTGACATAAACAAACAGTTATTAGTTTGTGTTCATGTAACATTAACAAATAGTTCTTAGTTTAAATATTATGGGAGATGAATATGTTATGGGTCCAAATTCGAAGCGCCTCCCCGAAGCGCTTCTAATGAGTACTCACAACATATGTTTCCATGGAGAAGTATTAATACATTATGACTAAAAATGCCTTATCAAGATCAATGGCTTAGAAGCATTCATTTCATATATAAATGTTTTAACATTTACCACTCGCTAGGCCAATTCAGCAGATGACAAACTGAGGGTATTTTTTTCTCTTATTTTCCAAGAAAACGGGATTTGTCATTTCATGCAGATTGCCTCTACAGAAGACAGTTTGCATGAAATGTCAAAACATGTTTTCTGGGAAAAATAAGAAAAAAATAGTTTAAAAAAAAGTCGTCTGCTGAAGTTTTTATCCAAAGTGCTAAGCGTTACATTTAACTTACTCAGATTTCCTCCTCCCTATGGGTTTCAAAGATAGAAATCTTTAATATTTTTGTTCGCATATCCATTTACATCACAATAAAATCTCTACATTTATCATCTTATTATTATGTGCCGATACTTATCATGGAAGTTTAGCATAACAGTTAAAAATTCTATAAATTGAAAGAGAAATAAAAGTAAAATGTAATATCTGTCTTCAAATTTTATGAATATTTAATAGAGTTTTATGTGTGCGGGGCCTTTCTTTACATACTGAATCTATTTGGATTTTGTTCTTCCACGAGGAATCTCGATTGTATGTTTCTAAAAGCATGTTGGTGCACGTATAGACTGGCTCCAGTCTCCAGTGACTAAATATCTTTCTTATAATCCTGTTTGACAATCCACTAAAATAAAACCCAAATGATATCATGACTATGAAGGCTGAACACTAGTGACCAGCCTTTATAGTCATGATATTATTTTGGTTTTTATCAAACAGGAAAAAAAAATATACAGTCACTGGAGACTGGAGCCAGTCTAGTGTACATACAGTAATTGTATTTACCCTAAGCAGTGGGACAGATAGACCTAAGCAAACAACGTAGACCCTGATCAGACGCGTATAACGCGGCATCTGATCAGGGGCTACACTTTTGCCACTCATCCTGCTGTCATTCAGGCACATCAGCAGGTACTCAAATGGCTTTGTGCAAAGGTGGCAATGCCTTAAGGTGTCCAAATAGTTTGGGTAAATACGGCGGTTTTGCAGTTAATATTGTACAAGTCCTGGTATGAGTATATGGATAAGGGTTTGACATTTAAACTATGAAGTATCTATACAATAATTGGTTGCCGGCCTCGGTGGCTCAGTCGGAAGCGCGTCCGTCTGGTGATCAGGAGGTTGCGGGTTCGACCAACATTCTTTCGTAGATATTGATCATGAAAAGTCTATCCTTTCCGCAGATTCAAGAAGGGCAGTTGTCAGTTTGTGGACGCATGGACGCACGTAAAAATGATGTTGCTCTCGTACACCCTTGCCATGAGGGGAAGTGATGTAGCAAGTTTGGTTGCCAAAAGGTTTAGGAGGCAATAGCGTGACGGACAGATGGACATAGGAATAAAAATTTACAACAACATCACGATTGTACTTCATGATTTTGTGCTGGCATTACCGGTGTACATGAATGAGGTCGATGAGGGAGAAAGTACCGCTATGAGGTTAATGAAGGAGGATGGAAAACTTTCAAGTCGATGTAGAAGAGTGGACAGCTATGAGATCGATGAGGGAGAAAGTAAAGGTATGAGGTCGATGAGGGAGGCTTGGCAACTATGAGGTCGGTTAGGAAGAATGAAGAAAAATGGGCAGCTATGAGGTCAATGAGGGAGGATTGGAATGTATGAGGTCGATGAAGGAGGATTGGCAGCTATGAGGTCGACGAGGAAGGTTTGGTAGCTATAAGGTCAACGTGAGAGGATGGGCAGCTATGAGGTCAATGAAGAGGGATGGGCTATGAGGTCGATTAGGAAGAATGGGCAGTAATGAGGGCGACGAGGCAGGACTGGCAGCCATGAGATCGATAAGGAAGAATAGAGAGCTATAGATAAAGATGCAATCATTAGGCATTAGTAGAACCTATATCAGCGCGCTCTAAGTCAGTGCCACAGGATTGTGGGCCTACAGCATTTACTTCTGGGATATTTGATGTACAAGGCTAAGTTTTTTTTTGTTTTGTTTTTTCGTTTTTTGCTTTTTTTTGTTTTTCAAGTGCCAGTTCCCTTGAGAGTAGTCTACCAAGTGTATTCAGTCTATGTTTTAACTGTGAGATACGCATCACGAAAACATACCTATATAATTTTGACCCCCTTAAACCCCACTTTTATATAGTAAAACTGGGGTTTACAGGGGTATACATTATTTTCCTTATTTCTGCTCAAAAACATAGATTGTGGGTACTCGTTAGAACCGCCTCGCCGAGGCGGTTCTAACGAGTACCCACAATCTGTTTTGAGCAGAAATATGAAAAGTATCAGAATTTTTATCTGAAAATTTTCATTTTTTTGGTGGTAAAATTTTCAATATATTTGAATAGGCGTGTTTTCGTAATGATCTGGCAGACAGTCCCAAAAACAGCTATACAGACATGATCAGCAAAGATTTCCGACTTAACACAGTCTGAAGTAAAACAAACCTGTTCTCGGATTTGAACATCTCAAGGTCAATGAGCGGATAATCAGTCAAAACGATAATTAGATAGCCAAGTGCTTTTGCCAGTGGCCGAACCCACGCCATGAAAGCTCTGACCAATGCGGCGACGACGCCTAGCACTTCAGCAACCGGCGTCTTTACCAATTGCGCTACTGAGACAATGCCACAAAGGTTGTTCAAATAGCGCTTATAAAGCCAACTGACGCTGTAGTACACTTGAAATTTAGGAGCTTAGCAACGCAGATAATTAAATAGTTAGGCTAACAGAATCATCCGACTTCCTACATCAGCATGTGTCTTTCGGTACTTTTAATTTCGAATGTAAACTTAACTCTGTTTACATGCTTTAAGCTCAAAACGTTTTGACACTCATCCCCCTATCCTCGGTATATCTTTATGAACTAATCAATTCTAATGCATTAACCCATTGCAGTCTGGACATACCTAAACGGGTAGTTGGCAAACAGTGCAGACCCAGATCAGACGCCGCAGAATGCGGCGTCTGATCAGGGTCTCCACTGTTTGCAGATAGTTTAGCCATTTTTCTCTAGGATTATCTAAATCTCATAGCCGGACATAACCTAAAATCGAAATTGGACTCTACCAATATCTAGTGTGGGGTAAGTCTATTCAGGCTACAATGGGTTAACTATATCAATAGCTTGGTTATTTTTACAGCACTATTAAAACATCCAACAACAGCATTGCGACTGAACATCTGAACATCCTATCAGAAAAAGCGTGATAGTACAGCTTTTTACAGCAGCGACTGACCATCTTAACATTCTATCTGAAAAAGCGTGATGGTAAAGCTGGTTACAGCAGCGACTGAACACCTGAACACTCTATTTGAAAAAGTATGATAGTGCAGCTGTTTACAGTAGCGACTGAACATATGAACATTCTATCTAAAAAAGCTTGATAGTACAGTTGTTCACAGCAGCGACTGAATATCTGAACATTCTATCTGAAAAAGCGTAATACTACAGCTTTTTTACAGCAGCGACTGAACATTCTAACTGAAAAAGCGTGATAGTACAGCTTTCTACAGCTGCGACTGAACATCTGAACATTCTATCTGAATAAGCGTGATAGTACAGATGTTTACAGCAGCGACTGAACACCTGAACAATCTATCTGAAAAGCATGATAGTATATCTGTTTACAGCAGCGACTGAACATGTGAACATTCTATCTGAAAACGCATGATAGTACAGCTGTTTACACCAGCGACTGAGCATCTGAACATTCTATCTGAAAGGAGAGTGATAGAACAGCTTTTTACAGCAGCGACTGAACATCTTGAACACTATATCTGAAAAAGCATGATAGCACAGCCGTTTACAGCAACGAATTAACATATGAACATTCTATCTGAAAAAGTATGATAGTGCAGCTGTTTACAGTAGCGACTGAACATATGAACATTCTATCTAAAAAAAAGCATGATAGTACAGTTGTTCACAGCAGCGACTGAATATCTGAACATTCTATCTGAAAAAGCGTAATAGTACAGCTTTTTTACAGCAGAGACTGAACATTCTATCTAAACAAGCGTGATAGTACAGCTTTTTAGAGCTGCGACTGAACATCTGAACATTCTATCTGAAAAAGCGAGATAGTGCAGGTGTTTACAGCAGTGACTGAACACATGAACAATCTATTTGAAAAAAAAAATGATAGTACAGCTGTTTACAGCAGCGACTGAACACCTCAACACTCTGTCTGAAAAAACATGATAGTACAGCTGTTTACAGTAGCAAAGCGACTGAACATATGAACATTCTATCTGATAAAAGCGTGATAGTACAGCTGTTGACAGCAGTGACTGAACATATGAATATTCTATCTGATAAAAGCGTGATAGTACAGCTGTTGACAGCAGCGACTGAACATCTGAAAATTCTATCTGAAAAAGCGTGATAGTACAGCTGTTTACTGCAGCGACTGAACGTCTTGAACATTCTATCTGAAACAGCGTGACAGTACAGTTGTTGATAGCAGCGACTGAACATCTGAACACTCTATCTGAAAAAGTGTGACAGTACAGTTTGTTTACAGCAGCGACTGAACATCTGAACATTCTATCTGAAAAAGCGTGATAGTACAGCTTTTTTACCAACAAATAATGCAAAACAGACATCAGTCAGGGTTCCCACTACATTTTTAACGGGTAGGAGGCGGGGTGGGGGTGGGGCAAATCTTCTGTTTTCTTATTATTGTACCCTCATGTATATCAGCACATGGAGATTGTCTTCAGTTTTGAACGTACAAGATTTTGGGAGTAAAAACCCTCTGCAGAGGGTAAATGACAATGCTGATAGTGTGGGCCATGTTAGGCCTCGATCGGACTGCGTATTCACTTCATTTTATGGATAAAAAAAAGTCAGTGGATAGAGTAGAATATAGAACAGAGAAGATCCTGAGTAGACTGTGCAGATACGCAGGCTGATCTGGGCCTACAATGTGCGCATATTGCAATTTGCAATAAAGTTACAATAAAGAAATAAAGCATACTTTGTTCCCCACTTGGGGAATATTGCTGACAAACTATTGCGCTAAAGTTTCTAAAATTAAACACAACGTACCAGAAATGTTCTATTTTGAATCATAAACAGATAGTATTACATATTATACGCGAAATTCATTAGTGCTAAAACATGCAATTTCAACACACATTGTACATTGTATTTATGTATATCGTAATTATCTTAAATAGCCAGATAGTTATATCTGAGCAAACTGTGTACACCCAGATCAGACGCCGCGTTTGCGGCGTCTGATCAGGGTCTACACTGTTTGCCACTCATCCAGCAGTTTGTAGACACATCATTAAACCATCAAAACTGACTAGTTCAAATTTTAGCGTAAGTATGGTAAGAAGTTGAGGTGTTCGAATATTAAGGGTAAATACGATAGGTTAAATGTTTTACCAGCGTAGTTTGAATTTCAATTGCTCGAACATCTTTGAGGCCATGGAAATTTGTTCTAGACATGGGTAGTTCGAGCCACTGAGGGTCAGTCATTGCGCTAGGTCAGGAGGCAAATGAGAAAATGTAGGACTGTCTTTCGATCTTCTATAAATTAATGGTATGTTGAGTGTACTTATTAGAATCGCCTCGATGAGACGATTCTAATGATTACAAACAGCATACCTTTTCATGATAAAATAAAAAAAATCCCTAAAATATCCCTTAATATTTGGTTTAAACATGTTTTATTTCAAGTAAAAAAATAATTTTATAAATAAGACATGCATTCAAACTCTAAACTTAATATTAACCCTTTTGTGTTATCGGAGAAAATCCCTTGTAGAGACTCAAAAAATGAGTTCGAATTAGCCATGGAAAACGAGCTAACGGTGTTCGAGTTACTGACGATATACTGTATTTTGAACATGAAGCTGGTTGCTAGTCTAGCAAAACAGTGCCAAATCATTTCTGGTGTATCGCTCAGATCTTCGAAGAGGCTGATACCAAGATGAAACAAGATGTATTTTTCGACCCTTTGAACGAATGATCGGAACTAAACATGCTCTTAACTTTCACTTTAACTTTTACCACTCCCTGGGCTAATTCAGCAGACGACAAATTAATGATATTTTTTTCTTATTTTATTTTCTCCAATAAACAAGATTTGACATTTCATGCAAATTGTCTCCTTGGAGACAATTTGCATGAAATGTCAAATCCTATTTTCATGGAAAAATAAGAAACAAATATGACATGTCGTCTGCTGAAAATTTTACCCAGACTGCCAAGCGTTAATTTATATTAATAGCGATAAATCGATAAGTGTTCAACTGCCTCTGTTTATTCCATTGTTTTACAAGGCCAAGTATTGCGGGCAGGTGTGTTGTGTCTAAAGAAATCATGAAAGACGAATACTTGTGACTTCAAGAGGAAAAATAATAAGCAAACGAATATTTATTTTGCTATGGTCGAACGATGGAGAATTCTTGTAATTAAAAACAAAATACGCCCATTTAGGCTGCTGAAAACGAAAACGTGTTTTTATGTCATGTAGCAGTTGAGAAATGCGTTTGGTTGAGTTGGAGTTATACGGCCCAGTCAACGCTGGTAGGGTCATGTCGAGCCGGTCAGGTAATCTACTCACACTTTTTCTGGTCAAGCTTGGTCCTCTAAGCGGTTAACATCACGAAACACGCCTATATAATTTTGACCCCCTTAAACCCTCCTTTTATATAGTAAAGCTGGGGTTTACAGGGGTATACATTATTTTTCTTATTTCTGCTCAAAAACATAGATTGTGGGTACTCGTTAGAACCGCCTCGGTCATGCGGTTCTAACGAGTATCCACAATCTATGTTTTGAGCAGAAGTATGACAAATATCAGTTTTTTTTATTTAAAACATTTCAGTTTTTGGAGGTGAATTTTTCTATATATTTGAATAGGCGTGTTTTCGTAATGACTAGTATTTGTGCACAAATACTTTCACTAAGAAATGAACTTTCTCTAAACACTACAGAAATCCATAAAGTTATGAAATGCAAATGTAAATACCAAACTGCTGTTGTTGTTTTTTTGTTGTTTTTTTTTTTTTTTTTTTTTTTTTTTTTTATAAATGTAAACCGTATTTACCCTAAATATTGGGGCACATCGTTTTATTGGGTCGATTGTTTACAATCGAGCCATAGTATACAAACGCCGAAATGTCCCTAAGGTAGTTGCCCACGTCATTATCATTGACCAGTGTAATCAAACCGCGCGCTAGCCGAAATCCAGGTAAAAATGGACTCTACAAATATACAGAGTGGTGGAGTTTATTCATTCTACAATGGGTTAACCAAGGAAATAGTCAAACTGGATGGAACTACGGTTGCCGTGCATGACGTCACATTGAAAGTGTGCCGACGCAAAATAAAACTAAATAGGAATTTGATTTACAGTCATATTTACATGCTAGATGTTTTTGCGCCACGTTTGTTTTCTTCTTCGAAAAATCAACAATAAATTCGCAAAATCTATGTGTACAACTTAGCGAAACCCCTCATATATAAAATGAGGTTCATTACGAAAACATGCCTATTCAAATATACTGAAAATCTGACCACCAAAAAATGAAAATTTTCCGATGAAAAATACAGATAGTTTTCATATTTTTGTTCAAAACATAGATTGTGGGTATTCGTTAGAACCGCCTCGCCGAGGCAGTTCTAACGAATACCCACAATCTATGTTTAAGCAGAAAAAAGAAAAATAATATATACCCCTGTAAACCCCAGTTTTACTATATAAAAGTGGGGTTTAAGGGGGTCAGAATTATATAGGTATGTTTTCTTGATGATTTTAGATGGTCATAACTCCAGATGGAGGGGGTATCAAGTCAACAGGTTTGCTTATTTCTCCATGAAAACAAATGTTGTGGCTACTCATTAGAAGCGACTCGGCGAGTCGCTTCTAATGAGTACCACAACGTACTTTTTGAGCTATGGATCGTACGACTTTACAAACCAGATTCAGAATTAAGAGTGTCTCAAAACTTAGTGCTGCATCTTCTTTAGATCTTTTAATGATTATGACCGCTAAAATTCTAATCAAATATTAGAACAAAGGAACAAAAACAAAATCAGAACATATTATGTAATTTAACAGAAGTGTACACATAAATTAAACTAGGTATCCTGCTACGAAATAACAGCCCAGTAAGCATTTTACATAAATCTATAGCGGGCCGTTATCGGCCCGTCAGGGTAGCTGACGGGCCGATATCGGCCCGCTGTAGATTTATAAAGAATGCTAGCTTGGAGATGATAGACGACTGCTCCACGGGGATGTATTAATTTGTTGCCAAATATGAAATCGAGTTTGTTCTGAACAAAATGAAATAACAAGGCTGTTCAGCAGAATTTATTAAGTAGTTGGTAACCGCAATGCTTTTGGTATGTGAAAAATTTTTAATTATCAGAAAACTTTGGTTATAATCTGAACTGGTACGTAGACGGAAATGTGTAGAAAATAAGCAGCCGTTGGGTGACGAGGATCATATAATCAACGCCGAATCAATACAGGGATCAAACATGGTTTTTCATGCATTAACATTCGCCAGGTCCCGTGGGAGGTGTTGAATACCGAGGCCGGAGGCCGCGGTTTTCAACACCTACCAAGGGACTTGGTGAATGTTAATGCATTAAAAAAACATGTTCGATCGCTATTATTGCATAAAAACTGAAAACATTTGCTACATTTCACGTTATTTCTTGCACTATTTTGTTTTGCCTTTTCCCCCCGGTTTCGCGCGAACGCTATTTCCACGGACTATGCTCGTTCTAGGACAGGGCAGTACACATCTCGTGACGACAGTAATTCTGTGGCCCCGGTACGAGCATATTGAAAGTTGCGTAGCCGTGCATTAACAGCGCGTGAATTGCTTTGTTAATACACGGCTTTTCGCCGGTTAATGCACGGCTGTTAATAATGTTCGACACTGCTTTTTATGCAATAATGTTGGATCAACGTCAACGTTGCACCGATGTTGATCAAACGTTGGATCAACGTCATTTGTCCGCTGGGTTATGACGCTACCCAGCAGGTTATGACGCTACCCAGCAGGCACACATTGAAACAACGTCGTAAACAACGTCGTTTTAGCATTGATTCAACGACGGCGACGTTGAAAGAACGTTGTTTCAACGTTATATGCCTGCTGGGTGGTAGAGAAACCCAATAATATTCCTAATTTCAAAGAGGTGGCATATTTGGCACACGCATTAGTCTCAGTCTTCAATTACTAATATATGCAATAAATGCGAAATCCGAAAACTTAGACTAAACAAGATCGCATTTGAGACAGTCAAGGACATAATAAATTGCAGCTGCAAGTTCTTAATTTTCGTGTTTATATACTAAGTAAACAACACAAGCTATAACATAGATACATAGCGCAAATGCACAATAGATCTACCAAATGTGAACGTATTTACCCCAGATATTTGAAAACATTCACTTCTTACAATACCTGTCCTAATACTTGGAAAAACATCCATGATTTACTTCCTCTTGTCTAAGATTGCTGGATCAGTGGCAAACGGCGTACAGCCAGATCAGACGCCGCATTCTGCGGCGTGTGATCTGGCTATACGCTGTTTTCACAGGCCTGTCTGTCTCACTATTTACGGCAAATACGGTACTTCTTGATCAGATCATTTTTATCCCCTGCATGCCGTATGTTTATGAATAAGTATGAATATATAAAAATGTTCGTTTCAAGTTAAACCAAGTAAAATGATTTGTCTTTGTGGGATGGTGGAGATATCTGTGAACTTTGATCTATTAAACACACACACGCGCGCGCGCACACACACAAACACACACACACACACACACACACACACACACACACACACACACACACACACACACACACACACACACACACACACACACACACACTGAAATTATAACAAAAAACGTACAAGAAAAGTATCCTGTAGTGCTAAATGACCTTGTATCAAAACACTGAAAAAATATTTTTAGGAAGAGGCTATTTACAGTCAATTGTCAACAGCCAAAAAAGTTGAATTTCGCTATTTCCAGTCAACAGCCAAGAACCAAATAAACCCCTGCTAAAATGGCTGTCTACAGACAATAGTAGCTGTATGAAGTTATATCCAGTGCCCCTTCTTTGTGAACAAATGTATAAGAAATATGACTGAAAATAGCTATTTTAACGTCTGTTTTGTACTTTGAGGAGGGTGTGTGGTGGTGGTAAGGGTTGAGGGGCGAGGGGGGGGGGGGGGGGGGTGGAACATTGACTGTAAATAGCTGTTTTAACGTTTTTTGTTTTGTTTTTTTTTTACTGTAAATAGCCAAGTCAAATTAATTATCCCTTTTCAAGGTGAAGTTCTTCGTGTACCAAAGAAAATACGCTCTCTCTCTCCCATAAACTATCAGTTTCTGTAATCACTTTCGAACGATACCATCTTTCCAGCCCCTTAACACAAATTTGAAATGAAATCCGCTTGAACTGTCTGCGATTACAATCACCGAGACTGGGATACGGAAACAAAATTCGATTTTCGTTTCTAAAAGAAATCAGGTAGGGCACTGATAACCTGACCATATCAGATCTAGACATCAGGTACGCATGCGTCTAGCGCCAGGTAAACCTACCTTTCCATGCGAACAAGGAAGACCAAGATCAGACTGCGCATGCGCAGTCTGATCTTGGCCTTCCTTGTTCGTTGTAAAATTGTACGATGTTCAAGATTTCTACGAGTGAACCGCGAGTTTCGGACTGTGAGAACTAATAGAGTCTTGCGGGCACTCTCGATTCGCAGCTTAGTGACTGTAATGTACATTTTACAATGAAGCCGGATCATATCCAGGAGCAGCAGACAGTGTTTCATTGTAAACAATTTATCAGTAGACATGTTAATGCCGGTGGATTACATAAATAAGACGTCATAAAACCACATGTATACTAACATGTTGATACCTGTGAATTAAATAAACATTGGTTTAAAAAGACGTCACAAAACATGATTGCACTAGTATAAGTTGATGCCGGTGAATTAGGTAAATAGATGAAAGATGGCGTCAGAGTACCTCCATTTTATTAGTGCATGTTAATGCCGATAGATTACATAAAATGGCTGAAAAACGACGTAAAAGATCATATATATGCATAGAAGTCATAAAGGGCAGAATTTGAAATGATTGCATATATAATAAAAGCTAAGGCTTTTACGCTACTCTGTAGAAGAACGTTCTCAGAGGATTCTAAATATTTGTGCCAACAAAAAACATTAAAACCGAGGTGTTATGAGTACACAATACAAGGTTTCATGACGAAATAAGATAAACATCAATACTGTTTGGCTGAAAAGACGTCATATCTAGAAAGCTCTTTGACGGCTACTCCATGGACGCGCGGTCTGGTCCTTCGCTGTCGGGATATGCTCTGAAGATATAGCTTGGCATTTGAGACGCAAAATAAAACAAAAAATGTCATGTGCGCCCAGCGAAGACTCAGATCAGCCTGGGCATCCGCCCAGTCTGATCACTCAATGGGTAGCTAAGGACCCAAGCTTTCTTGTGCGGACAGCGAAGACTCTGATCAGACTGGGCGATCTTAGTCTTTGCTGGGCGTACAGTCACGTTGCTGGTTTTGTCATGTTGCAACTCATTTTATGAATGGTAATGCTTTTTTTTCCTTCATCGTACAAGATATAATTACAAATGTCAAAATATAAGTGGAGATTCCCAGAAAATGTCACAATCACGAAATACAGTCTCCCCGAGGCACCAACAAAGAGACGAGGAACAAACAATGACAAAACAAGACAAAATATTTAGACGTAAACATCTAAGTACCGGCGCAAATTTTGTTCATGTTTACATAGAGATATTGGACAAGGGTGTACTAAAGTTTGATTAATTTTCAATGTAACAGGTTAAAATCGAACAACAATGTGATTCTTTAACTTTCACTGCCACAGGCGATAATAGTAGGCTTTGCAAACAGCAAAGATCCAGATGAGACGGCTCATATGAGCCGTCTCATCTGGATCTACGCTGTTTGACATTCAGTCTTTCAACTTTACGTATAAACTTCTTTTCAAGCGATAGTTTGTTAAAAAAGAAAAGCAGACGACAAAATGTCGTCTGAAATTTGGCACCGAAAGAGTTAATGTTTGCTTTTATTAAGCTTTATGAAATTTCTTGATTGAAATGAAAATAAAATAGACATTAATCTACTTATAACACAGTTTGTTTTAAGATTTTTTTATATTTGCCGGGATCGTCACAAACCGACGTCCCGGCAGATATAAAACGTCCTTAGTGAGCTAATCGAATAGTCTCCCATATGTAAAAATCCAAAGCTATATTAAGAGACCGGCGCGATTTGCGCGCCGATCAATAAACGCTTCATACGTAACCACCGAAGCACGAACAAAACGAATCGCCACAGAGAAACCGCACTGGAACGAAAATATAAATAGAGGTACCCAGGAAATACCACAGTCACGAAGCACAGCCGTCCTGAGGCACAAAAAAGGAGAGATGAGGAACAAATAATGACAAAACAAACACCACGTATGGCGCCTCGGACCGTCGTACAAAGCAGAACTACAAGTCTTATTTCCTGTAAAATAGATAAATAAATAAATAAATAATAATAATAATAATAATAATAATAATAATTTATTTTTAGCTGATAATTTCGCAGTCTGAGTGCTAAAGCTTAAATGTATATGAAACGAGAATGACCCAGCAAACAACCTACAATAACAATTGTAGACCAGCGAATACTCAGATCAGCCTGCGGCTACGCATCTGCGCAGTCTGAGCAGAGTCTTCGCAGATCGTATTTGCCTGCTACAGCCTCCGGGCTATCAAAAGAGGGGTAAACGAGAACCCTTACCATATTGGGTAGATGCACCGGCTGATCTGAGTCTTTGCTGGTTATACAGGTTTGTAGGTTTTGTCGTGTGCTGGCTCAAATGTATGTTGGCTTTTAATGTAGCGCTTCTTAGGTTCAGCAGAGTGTGTTTTGACGCCAGAGGGAAGTTGAAATCTTAAACTATAAATACATTTAAGAACAGGCGGCATATTTCTTTTTCTTTTATTGCACAGAAAATAAGATTTGGAATTTCATGGAAATTGTCTCTTTGGAATTATTTCCTACGAAAAATGAAATAATAAATAATAATAGTAATAATAATAATAATTTATATTTGCTGATCTCGCCTACAGAGTGCTAATGCTTAAAATGGGGCGGTTCGCGAAAAAAGGGTTCTCCGGACTTTCCGTGGATTCAATCTTTCAGTGCGCATGCTTGGCCCTTTCGCGGGGCCACACATCCAGCTCTTTGGCTGACGTTTCCCCTTGAACTTCCACTTACGCGAGCGAACAGCATAGGTTCTGGCGAGACTGCGCGGACGCGCAGGCTCGCCAGAACCTATGCTGTTCGCAAATGCCATAACGGATCTTTTACCATGATACAGCTCAAATAAATATGAAATAAACATGTAATGATGGCAATCAGCTGCATTTTAACACTTTAATGTACCACTATCTGGGTGCATCTGGGTGTGCTCTGACGTTTAAAGAAATTTGGGAGACTGACTAATAACTTTTGCTTACGTTATTTATATTGGTCGACGAAAAACAGCTGATCGTTTCTCTCATACGATTCCGGCCCACCTGTTCGAAGTAAAATTTCCGAACATGTGGGCGGTTTCAAGGCTTTTGAAACCACCGTACTTTCCCTAAATATTGAAACATGTACAGTCAAACTTCAATGGCTCGAATATCTTTGGGACCATAGGAAGTTGTTCTAGACAAAGGTGGTTCGAGCCACTGAGGGTCAACCAAAGCGCCTTGTCAAGAGGCAAATGAAAAGGACTCGGGTATATCTTTTCGATCTTTTTATTTAAAATAATGGTATGTTGAGTGTTCTCATTAGAATCGCCTCGAGGCGATTCTAATGAGTACACTCAACATACGTTTTCATGATAAGATGCGAAAATGAGTTCAAATGAGTACCCACAACATATATTGTTCGTTTTTCATGATAAGATCCTAAAATATTCCTAATTAGTTTTTAAGGGCTATCGGAAGACTTTCCTCAGGACCCCAAACACGAGCTCGAATCAGCAACGGTAAACGAGACATCGGTGTTCGAGTCATTGAAAAGAGGACTGGGCCTGTTGATCGATTGTGTTGGGGTTTAACGACACGTCAACCCTTGTGGGTCATTTTGTGTCGTCTCCCAGAGGAAGGGAGAAAAGTGATAGAAGAGATAGTAGAAGAGATTAAAGAGAGGGACAGGGAAGAAAGGAACAGGAATGAAAGTGAAGAAACAGAAGAAATAAAAATATTCCCCATCTACCCTTACCTGCTACAAGGATAGCAGGCCTTGCCCAACTGTAAGTCAATATCAGTTGGACGCCCCGGTGACGTAAGATACACGACACCTTCGCACCACCCGACCACCCCAGACTGGGCCTGTTGAAGACAAGTATTAAGGTAAACTGCAAAGGAGAAAATATTTACGGTATGTATGGTATTGCAAGATTATCAAATGTATCCAAAATTTTCCATGAAAATGAAATTTTGAGTCGAAGGGGGCTTCGACCGGACCGCCACCAACCCCCTCTGAATCCGCCCCTGCCCCTGCAGTATTGATGCACGTATTAAGACTAAAAGTAATGTTGAAGCATGCCACTATACATCTATAAAAGCCAAATACATGGTGGGTAAGTTTTGCTGAAGTCTGGCTTAGAAAACAAATGCTTGACTTAAAAAAGTAGTAGAGGATATTTTAAGATAGATTTTAGTTTGTTTTTATTTTTCCCAGAAAATAGGGCTGAGCGAATTGTCACCGTTAGAGGAAAATCAATTTTTGAAATGTCATTACGAAAACCCGCCTGTTTTCACTTCCCATACGGAAAAAAAATTCAGATAAAAGACTCCGATATTTTTCATATTTCTGCACAAAACATAGATTGTAGGGGCTCGTGAGAACCGCCTCGGCGAGGCGCATTAAAATGTGAAATAGCATTACTTTGTCGTCTGCTGATTTTGGTCGGAATATGCTTAAGATTAAAACACTCATATGACGTAGGTAAATGTGAAATAGAAATTGGAGTAAAACAATACGAAATAAATGAACCAAGCCTGTTCTGCACTCAAGTATTATATAAATTGCATTTCGTCAAGTCTTAAATAATGACATATCCGACATCAGAAGTTTCGCCCACGATTCACTCCCCGCAGATAAATAAAGTATATGGATTAACCCTTGTCCTGCTGAACCCGGACATACCCTGTCTTTGCAAACAGTGTAGATCCAGATCAGTTGGCTTCTGAAGAAGCCAACTGATCTGGATCTTCACTGTTTGCCATTAAGTATTTGAATTTATAGCAACAATCCAGATCAAGTAATCTGATTGGCTGAAAATTAGAAGGGGGTGTGGCATCTTAATTTATTCAGCAGGACAAGGGTTAAATCTAGAATTGAATTTTCAGAGAAAATTTCTGTTGCATAGTAATGCTGCATACACTGAAGGTAACTCTCATCATCAAAGGCTTTTATATTATTTATTTTCATTTTGTTAAATTATTATTATTTTTTTTTTTGTCCTTTTGTATTTATATATATAGCTCGAACACCGATGGCTCGTTTACCATGGCAAATTCGAACTCGTTTTTGAGTCCCTACGAAATTCTTCCTATAGCTCAAGAAAACAAATATTTAGGAAAATTTTCGTATTTTATCATAAATTTGTATGTTGTGTGTACTCATTGGAATCGCCTCATCGAGGCGATTCAAATGAGTACACTCAACATAACATTATTGTGTAAAAGATCGAAAAAAGCTTCCAAAATTATCGCTATTTGCTTCCTGACGTGGTGCCATGATTAACCCTCAGTTGCTCGAATTGCCCACATCTAGAACTAATAATCATGTTCACAAAGATGTTCGAGCCATTGAATTTCGACTGTATATAGTTTTTTTGCTTGTTTTTTTTTTTTTTTTTTTTTTTTTTTTTTTTTTTTTGTTTTTTGTGTTTTTTTTTTTGTTTGTTTTGTTTTAAAATGAAAATAACTTGCAACATTCAAGTGATTGCATGTTTAATGTACCATTTGGGATTTGAAATGTCATTTCCCCTTCTTTCTAAACTTCCTTTTAAACCGGGACCATGCGAAGCTGACTCTTCAGACATTTTCAAATAAAGAACTAGACTGGCTCCAGTCTCCAGTGACTAAATATTTTTTCTCATAATCCTGTTTGATACTCCACTAAAATAAAACCAAAAAAAAAAAAATATCATGACTATAAAGGCTGGTCACTAGTGACCAGCCATTATTGTTATGATATTATTTTGGTTTTATTTTAGTGGATTATTAAACAGATTATAAGGAAGCCAGTCTAATAAAGGACATTCAATACAGCAAACGCTCGACTCTTAAATATTTGCAAAGAATTTGAACAAGTGATATTGCAATGGTTAGAAAACAACAACAACAACAACAACAACAACAAAAAAAAAACAAGATTTAAACCATTTTGTTTTATTTTTTTAAATTATGAAAGGAAATGAAAACAGAAAAACAAGAATGGTCTTGGTCCGATGATATAAATAATCAGTGACGTCACTGTCAACTTATCCTCGGAGAATAGTCAATGGCTATTACGTGCCGGTGGATTCTTTACCTGGAAGTCAGGTATATGATTAGCCTCCCTTTTTCAACAAAAAGTATATGACTGACCCGATTTTTCTTGATTGGTATATGCATCACAAAAACATGCCTATATCATTTTGACCCCCTGAAAACCCACTTTTATATACATGTAGTAAAACTGGGGTTTACAGGGGTATACATTACTTTTTTTTATTTCTGCTCAAAACATAGATTGTGGGTACTCGTTAGAACCGCCTCGCCGAAAAGGTTCTAACGAATACCCAAAATCTATGTTTTTGAGCAGAAATATGAAAAATATCAGAATTTTTATCTGAAAATTTACAGTTTTAGGAGGTGAAATTTTCTATATATTTGAATAGGCGTGTTTTCGTAATGAAAGGCCCACTTTTCTACATATATGCACATATTTTACGCTCAGAGATTTTCAAGGCTGCTCCTCTTGGTATTCAATGAACTGACTGCGATGTTTGTCTAACTACCAGCAATAATGGGTACAAAAATCAACGGGCAGTATATGAATGGGTCAACATTTCAGACGATCTAGAATATGATTGGGTCCCGTGTTTTCAAAGGCCAGTTACTCGTATATGAATTAGGTAGGTTTTGGAATACTAGCTCGCACACACGTACCAAAATTATCCCCAAGTTACCACCCCATCCCCACCCCCACCCCAGTTTAAATTTTGATTAAATTACATCTGTCAATATATTTCATTTGAGATACATTCTTCACCAACCTTGTGTTTCCCTTGTTTAAGGACACTAGATACGTTTTCAAGGGAGGCAGCTATAAAATTGTTTGCCTCCTTTTTTTAAAAAAAAAAAGGGGGGGGGGGGGGGGCGGTGGAGTCTACGCTTTCCTTTTAGAATAGACCCTTTTTGGAAGTGTATTGATGTGCAGTAATTCTCCCAAATAAAATATACTGGTAACTCAGTGTACCCAGTGTATTTAGTCACTGTAAAGCAGAATGTGATGTCGTTAGAAGAGGTATAAAATGCAAATTACAGTCGCCTTTCGTTATCTCGCAGTTCAAGGTACTCTCGGAAACACAGATATCCGTACCTCGACATATCAGATTTGCAGAACGTCCAGCAGGCCAATTCTCGAGCTCCCCAGAAAAAAAAAATGAACGGTCTGCAGAGAAGATCCATCCATTCTAGTGGGGTTCCTGGTTCTAATATGTTCGTCCCTACAACAAGGTCATCAGAATTAAAACGGCATGACAGTCAGACAGTTGCCTCCGTTGCGGCGACCGGGGACATTTCCGAGTTGTCTGCAGGGCTCAAATCCCATTCATAATGCACCCAGATACCGCGGCTACCCATTATTTCCAACAGCCAGCCCTCTGGGTGATCCCGGCGATACCTTTCGCATAGACGGGAGGCACTAGAAAGCCAACAAAAAAAATAAGTACATTTCCCTGTACCAGAATACTGGTAAACTTGAATACTGTGAAAAGTTTAAATATCAGTAATATTCATCAACAGATAACAATGTAAAGGGCAGACTTCATCAGCATATCGAATTTTTGAGAAGTATTGTTGCTTATGGCAGTGTTTTAGATGTAATTTAAAATGGATACGAGATAACATTTTTGTCTCTGCCACCATCTAAAGTTTTTAAAAATAATAAGTCAGCTCTTGGAAATACTCGCTAATAAATATCAACATTCATTATTGTTGCGTTTGTTTGGTTGTAAATACAGTCAAATCTGTGTTAAGCAAGCCAAATATTGGTTGTTTAAGACAGGTGCCTGCTTAATACAGGTATATGTCCACTTCTCTGCTTTTAATGGGATCTGAAATTGTGGCCCTTAGAGAGATGATTGCTTAGTACAGGTGGCCTTTGACTTATTTTCTGTGCGTTATGACCGAAAGGAAAGTTAAAATTGTGCACAACGTTTAGATGGAAATGGAATTGTACCGTTTACCCACCGTTACTATGTCAAAATAAAAATTAATTTCTCCATGAAATAAACATACTATATAAACAGGAACTGTACTTATGTTGTGACGTCAATGATTCAAACATCTGCACTATAAACGGAACTGACAGAAACTCCCTAGGTTTATAGACACGATGCACTTGTAACTGCTTGTTGCGCTTCAAGGTTTCACCTAATAACAAGGCTGAGCCGGGGCACAGCATTTCCTACAAGATTGCTTGTGCGCCTAGCGAAGACTCAGATCAACCTGCGCATCCGCGCAGTCTGGTCAGAGTCTTCGCATTGCACTCTGTGGGTAGCCGAAGATGTAAAGCATGTTCAAGCGAACAGCGAAGACTCTGATCAGCCTGCGCGGACGCGCAGGCTGATCTGAGTTTTTGCTGGGCGCACATGCAATCAAGTAGGAAATGCTGCGGCCCGGCTCAACTGCATGTATTTCCCACTACCTGGGATACGTAGGCAAAAACAAACATCTGCAGATTTTTATCCCAATCTCTCAGAGATATGACAAGGGCGTAGATACTGTCTGCATGATTTGAGACCTTGCCTACGTCAGAACTCTTCTATCACTATTTCAAATTTTCAAAACATTCGCATCATCATACCTACAAGTTAACAGGCGTTCTGTAAAACCATTATCGTAGAGATTCGGCCAGTTGCCAACGAAATGCTTCAGAAGAAACATACACGAACAAGGGTGACTCAGATTAGACTGCGCATGCGCAGTCTGATCTGGTGTAGTCCCTGTTCGCATTGAATCATGCATTCAGGTAGTAGAATGAATCTAGCCAGGCTGCTTGTATGCGCAGGCTGGTCTAGAGTTTCGCTGTTGGCATATACATGTACAAAGGTACAGTTTCCTGGTATTCGAGTTGTTTTATCATATTGCGGTTGATTTTATGCATCATTCGTAACGTGATTGGAACAATGTACCAGAGATATACTCATAGCGTCATAATTTACCGTATTTATAAAAAGCATTCGGAGAGACTTGACTGAGTAAACAGTGCAGACCCAGATCAGACGCCGCAGAGCGCGGCGTCTGATCCTGGCCTACACTGCCTACCCCTCATCAGCATTTTAAATGCATCGCCAGATGGTAAATTGAACTTGTTCCTTTATAGGACAAGTATGGTAAGGAGTTAAAGTGTACGAATAATCAGAGTAAATAGGGTAAAGTTTAAGCAAACAGTGTAGACCAAGATCAGACACTGCAGAACGCGGTGTATGAACAGAGTCTACATTGTTTATTTTGCACCCAAAAGGTGGTAAATTGGACATTAAAAATTTAGGACAGATATGTTAAAGAGTTAAAGTGTAAAAACAACTTAGGGTAAACAGGGAAATGCCCGAGTTAACAGTGTAGACCAAGACCAGACGTCGCATACTGCATTTTGGACGCATCACCAGGTGGTAAACTGGACTTGTTCCAATCTCGAGTTAGACTGGCTCCAGTCTCCAGTGGCAAAATATTTTTTCTTATAATACTGTTTGATATTCCACTAATATAAAATCAAAATAATATCAAGACTATAAAGGCTGGTCACTAGTGACCAGCCTTTATAGTCTTGATATTATTTTGGTTTTAGTTTAGTGAATTACCAAACAGGGTTATATGAAAAAATAGTCAGTCACTGGAGAATGGAGCCAATCTAATCTAGGGTAAGTATGGTAAAAAAGTGAATATGACCAAATATTTAGAGTAAGTATGACAGTAATTAGTGCGCTTTCACTTAGAACAGACTCGCGTAATAGAGCATTGGGTTCAGTGTTCGCTTGTGGTTGTTTTGATCATGAATACGAATCCTTCCAAACAGCTCAATTTTCTCATGGATCTGCACATCATCATCGTCCCAAATGACCACAGTAATGTTGAATGCACACGCGGACGCACGCACACACGCACGCACACACACACAATTTAAACAACAGACTTTGTATGTCTAGGGAAAACCGATCTTAATGAGATTATATATCTTTGCCCCTGCTAACAAAAGTGACCTACCAGTAAGCAAATTAAGGAGACTATATAGAACGACTTCGGCTGGAACTATGGTAACTACCTTTGTAACCAAAATTACAGCCGAACACCTATGGTAGCTACCAAAGTGACGTCATCGGTCTACCAAGTTCAACCCACATCTGGGCTAGAGTTTCTAAGGTACTGAAGGGTATTCAAGATGGCGGTTGTGGCTGAAACGCAAGACCTGCGAATGCACAAGTCACAGATGTCTCTTCAAAGTGTTTAGTAATGAGAAACATGATTCTTTTTATGGTTTTGGTTATAATAGCATGTATAGATAGAAATTGGTTCAAATACTGGGTTTTAATCAATGTTACTTTTTTCAGTGCAGGGCTAGGTCTAAAAAAAGTGCAGGGCTAGATCTAAGCCAGAAATGTCGTTTTCATGGTAACTATAAAACTATATAACTGACAAAAAGCTGCAAAAGGCTTTTGTCAATATCAATATATGATACTTTTGTTTTAACGAAGGCCCTGTGACCTATTTGGCGTTTTGTTGTCATGACAGTCTACTAAAGAAGCAACCATAGGTGTTCCTCTGATAATGCTAGTGCGCATGTCATTGGTAGCTACCATACATCACGAAAACATACCTATATCAGTTTGACTCCCTTAAACCCCATTTTTATATAGAAATACTGGGGTTTACAGGGGTATACATTATTTGTATTAGTTCTGCTCAAAAACATAGATTGTGGGTGCTCGTTCGAACCGCTCGGTCAGAATTTTTATCTTAAAACTTTCTGTTTTTGGTGATGAAATTTCAATATATTTGAATAGGCGTGTTTCGTAATGGTGCCTACTTTAGTACGAGTCGAAGTCGGCCATATATATAGGTGCACGTGGTGTAGAAGGGAGACAACGTCTGTGACTTCCTGTGAGCTTTTCTGTAGGGTATAGTGAACTAATTATTTTTCCCATAGAGCTCAATAGTAATTTCTTCCTTTTTGATGGTTAAGAGTTCATTTCAGGGTATGGCTGGGCTTCCAAATTTTGTTTTAATTCAAAGACCAGGCTAAGGCACAGCAAAATGAATAAGGAAAACCACCACTGTCACCTGTACTTTCTGGAACTTTTTCGGGGCTGAATGTAGCAACCCCTCAGTTGGCAGGTATCAAAAATTGAAACTTTACAATTTCACCACTTCTTTTTGGTTCCAGCAAACACAAACAGATATATTTATTTCTTTGAAACAATCGGGAAATTACACACAATCATTTTTTCTTCAAAATAGAATGATGAGGTTTAATTCATTTTTATTATTAACCAATCACAGGTTGCCTTACACAAAATAAATACCCCTACAGTTTTTTGCACCAATCAGCAGTCCTGTCACAATTGGTTCCCTGTGCCATGTATACCAAAGCCTTTCTGAAAAGGGACATGTTAATTTTGATGGAATTACCGGCTCTGAACGTGTATTCACTTCACTTAAACTGGTTTCTGAACCCGAAATTTCATATGATTGCTAGTGCGCATTTTATAACACTGATCTGTTGACATGCATTGCACCTTGCAACAGTTGGATATATGTTCATCAAAATGCAATACTTCAAATAAACAATCTGTCTCTACGTAATAACTATGTACAAGTCATGGTTTATTAAGTACACATATAAAAACGAAAACATTTCACGTGCAATTTATATAATAATTCTTAGAGAATTTGCACTGCATCAAAATCATAATGACTTTAAGGTGACCTGATACGTTTGGTAAATTATCCGCCATTTTTAAAAGGGAGACAACTTTTGTGATTTTTCTGTTTACTTTCCTGAGCAGCAGTGCCCTTCTGAAAAAGGGGTTCATTCTAAAGGTAAAGAATTTGCTCCCCCGAGGGAGCAAATTATTTACCTTTAGAATAAACCCGTTTTCAGAAGGGGTCCAATCATTTTGTCTGAATTACCTCCCTTAAATTTTATCCATTCCCCTTAAGCGAGAACAAAAACAAAAACAAAGTCAAATACCACCATGGTAACAACATGAAATGCTACATCAAGCAGCAATCTTAAAACATGAGCCGGGGCACAGCAGTTCCTACCAGATCGCATGTCCGCCAAGTAATGACTCAGATCAGACTGCGCAAATGCGCAGGCTGATCAGAGTCACTGCTTTGCGCTCTTTGGGTAGCCAGACACCCAAGCTTTCTTTAGACAAACGACAGAGATTCTGCTTTGAATGTGTGGATTAGCAGACAGATCTGAGTCTTCGCTGGGCGCATAGACCATCTTGTAGAAAATGCTGTGGCCCGGCTCATATTCAAGTAATAATGAGCCTTCATTGCTTTAATCAACTGTGTAATTAGGAATATAACAGAGAGTGCATTCCTCAAGCAATGTTAAATGCTTTGTACCGATTTACTTCAACAGATATTAAATTAAACATGAAAGCCAAGAACTCATGATTTTTGAAGATTCTTGATGAAACCATTTCTACGGGCCTTCTTCCACTTCGGCGGATTCAAGAAGGGAAGTTCTTTATTACCGGCGAAAATATGTGTACAGGTACTGCTTAACCGCTTAGAGGGCTAATTCTGCCCAGGAAACATGTAGTAGGTTAACTGACCGGCTCGACATGACCTTATGAGTATTGACTGGGCCGTAAAACTCAAACACCAGACATTATGATGTAAAGGTCCAATCAGCAATTGGACTAACCTCGTAAGCGAACTTTCGAGACCTAGCCTCGTTTTCGCCAGACTATGCTGTATTCAAAACATATCTCGGCAAACAGTTTGGCTTTCCTGTATGCAGGCTGATCTGAGACTTCGACATTTGCATAGAGTCGACTCTCGTTATCTCAAGGTCCAAAGGACTCTCTGAAATACTCCGACATATCCGTACCTCGACATATCATGTTTGCAGAGTTGAGGAAAAAATAAATCGAACAACCATATTTCACAAACGATTATGTAATTTGATTCCTTATGTTAGAGATATATTGAAAGATGTGTTGAAAATATTGTGGAAAAGAGGAGAAATTGTTAGCAATTTCTCCTCTTTTCCACAATAGTTTTTTTACTTTTTTTTAACGGAGAATGGATGTACCAGATTATTTTATTGCCATTTCTTTAAAGGTTTGTTTATTCTTCTTTGCAGTTTTTCCTCTGCTTGTGCTTTCGTATATTGCGTTTGTTTTCTCAAAACATGTTCCCCAGCTCTTCCTTTTTCGTGCCTCATGTTTTGTTTGTTTTGTGTTGAGGTTTTACGCCCCAGTCAACCCATTAAGGATAATGTCGTGCGCGTTCAATTTACCTGACTACGCCTTTTCATTGACAGGCCTAGTTCTCCAAGCAGTTAACCAGTTCTTGTGGACATTCTGTCGCTAGAAAATGACAACTGCCGTTCTTAACTCTTTCACTGCCACAGGCGATAATAATAGGCTTTTGCAAACAGCATAGATCCAGATGAGACGGCTCATCATCAGGATCTATGCTGTTTGACATTCAGTCTTTCAACTTTACATGTAAACTTCTCTCCAAGCAATAGTTTGTTAAAACAAAAAAAAAAAAAAAAAAAAAAAAAAGGCAGACGACAAATGTGGTCTGAAATTTGGCACCAGCGAGAGGGTTGGTGCCTCGTGAAGGCAGTGCTTCGTAATTCTGGCATTTCCTGGGTTTAGGCACTTATGTTTTTGCGGACAGAAACAAAATAGTGCCTTAGAACTTGAAAAACTGGGGCTACTATTAAAGGAAAGAATTTACTCCCAAAAGAGCAAATTCTTTCCTTTAATAGTAGCCTGCAGTGGTATGGGGTGCAGGGGGTGGGGGTGGGTGGGGTGTAAATATTCTGATATCAGCTTTATTTCCCTTGAAAGTGTATCCGGTTCCCTGAATACCCCTATCGCTTGAAGTGCAACAGCTGGTATATAGCATGTTTTTTTACATTTTGAAAGACCATCACGAAAACATACCTATATAATTTTGACCCCTTTAAACCCCACTTTTATATAGTAAATCTGGGGTTTACAGGGGTATACATTATTTTTCTTATTTCTGCTCAAAATATAGATTGTTGGTTCTCGTTAGAACCCCCTCGGCGAGGAGGTTCTAACGAATACCTACAATCTATGTTTTGAGCGGAAATATGAAAAATATCAGAACTTCTACCTGAAAAATTTTCAGATTTTGGTGGTGAAATTTTCAATATATTGGAATAAGCGTGTTTTCGTAATGCCTTTTAGATTTTTATTTTACTACACTACAGCTGGTATTAAGTGCCGTGTGGCAGTGGTAGAATGCCTCCCCGTACTTCACCATAGTGCAGATGATATTTCATTTCCTTTGGGAGCATTGAACCCATTGTTATATCTTTGAAAATTGAGTTCTGCTCATGTATATGCTAGAAGGCGTAAGCAGTGTTGCAAACTTCATTACTGCTTATGAAGAGTCTCAATAAAACCGAGACTCCCATTGTCTATCTGTAATGTGTTCTCTGTTTGTAAAGGCAACCTTTCAGATTTTTATAGAAACATCTCCACTTAATCATAATTCACCATAATGCAGATTATATTTCATTTTCTTTTTGGATCAATGAGCCCTTTTTGAGTTACTTTGAAAATCGAATACAACTTAACCTTCTCTTGCTGAACAGGACATGCCCTGTTTTAGCAAACAGTGTAGATCCAGATCAGTTGGCTTCTGAAGAAGCCAACTGATCTGGATCTGCACTGTTTGTCATTGAGTATGTGAATTTCTATACAAAACCCAGATCAAGTAATCTGATTGGCTGGAAATTAGAAGTGGGCGTGGCATCTTAATTTCTTCAGCAAGGCAAGGCTTAAGCTAGGGGTCGTAAGCATCCCCGCAAACGATATTGCCGTACACGAAGAGACTTAGTAAAACAGTCTCTCCGATTTTTTTGTTTTTTGTGCGTTCTTTGTTTCCAAAGGCACCCTTTTAGATTTTTCTTGAACTGTTCAAGTGGTTTGTTTTCAAAAACAACAATCATTACTGCATAGATACCTTATGACTACGCACTTATAAATAATATTTAACGAAGCCAAAGCCATGTTACAACAAGGAAAATGACGTATACATTGCATAATCACCAAGTACGACGCAGTTTATAAGAAAAAAACACAGCGTAAGACGGCAACACCTGTGAAGAATAGCACGTGTTCAAACATGAATTTATCTGCACAGTGGTTCTAGGTTATATATATATATATATATATATATATATATATATATATATATATATATATATATATATATATATATATATATATATATATATATATATATATGCACCTGTGAAGAATAGCATGTGTTCAAACATGAATTTGTCTGCACAGTGGTTCTAGGTTATATATATATATATATATATATATATATATATTTTTTTTTTTTTTTTTTTTTTTTTTTTGGTTTTGGCTTATTGAGCTCTGTGGCTAGTCTGTAGATGTACTATGTTCTGGATATTTCAGACAACCAAAGAAGAAAAGTTCGCCCATAGATAAGCTAAACATTGAATCACAAAGTAGAGTATAAATAAAAAAAAATAAATAAGTAAACAAAAAGTGACAATTGTACATATATATTGGCCTAGTAGCTAGGCTAGTTCTAGGGCAAAAAATGTGAAATTAGAAACTTCCAGGTGCGAGCGAATGAGCAACTATGAGGAAGCAGCACCGGTGGACGTAGAAAACCAAATGCATTTAAGCTATTTTAGAAACGTTGCCATTGTAAGTATCATTTCCAAGCCGATATCTCGATGAACCAAAGTACAACCCCTAACAGTGCGTCTACAAGGGTCATAACTCTAATTAACTTACAGGTGCTTGCCCAGTAAGCATTCTTTGCAAATCTATAGCGGGCCGTTATCGGCCCGTCAGGGTAGGTGACGGGCCGATAACAGCCTGCTATAGATTTATAAAGAATGCTAGCTGGGTGGTTTGACAGCTGATAGTAGGAACAGGAGCTGGTCAACCTTGTTAGAATAGAATAAATTGAAAGGTAAGGCGTGTCTTAAGAAATACAAGAAAGTGTGTATTGATTGGAATGTTGTGAGTAGAGTTATTCTATGGAAAGCTATGGAAAATTACTTGTTGTCCGGGGCCACTTAAGAAAGAAACAACTAATTTTATGAAGGAAACGCAACGGTACAGTATTTCTGTTATTCAGTTGCGTCAAATCTGTTGGTAATCCGATGTTGCAGAATGTTTATGATAAACCTGATAATTATATAAACATCTTATAGTCAAGTTATGTGGTAATCTGCTATCCAGATGTGAATAAAATAATGATAAAAAAAAAAAAAAACACACACACAAAAAAAAAACACATACTATTTATAAATGAGTTATTTACGTACAATAAGCCCCTAAAATGAATTTCCAGACTTTACTGCTAGTCCTTTTTGTTCAACGTTTGTCCATCAATTTTACTAAAACTTTAATAGTGAGAAAAAAAGTTACGTGTAGTTCCCAGAACAACCCTACAATGACAAATCTTGACTTATATAGTTGCTGTATATTCTCCATATATTGGCTTAATGAGTTACAACCTCTTTTTTCTGACTGACCAACTTAACATTACGAAAACACGCCTATTCAAATATATTGAAATTTTCACCACCGAAAAACTGAAAGTTTTCGGGTAAAAATTCTGATATTTTTTTCTTATTTCTGCTAAAAACATAGATTGTGGGTACTCGTTAGAACCGCCTCGGTGAGGCGGTTCTAACGAGTACCCACAATCTATGTTTTTGAGCAGAAATAAGAAAAAATAATGCATACTCCTGTAAACCCCAGTTTTACTATATAAAATTGGGGTTTAAGGGGGTCAAAATTATATAGGTATGATTTCGTGATGAGATACTTCAAAGTATTGCAGGTAACGGCTGACAATTTGCTACTGAAAGCAAAGTTGTGCTGTTGATTACATAATAGCATATAATTTATTTTAGTATCCTACCGCTGGTGTAACAAGCCGTCTTTTTGGCAGTCACTATTTTTGAGACTGACATTTTGACTGGCTAACTGACCGGTAGTAATAATAATTATACCACTCAGTAGTGCAAGATACAGAATATATGAAGTTTATTGAGACCTCAGTGAAGCGATGAACATGTTTATGCGACTCTGCCGTACCGGACATGTCCTCTTCTAATATAGCTAGCGGGGACAACTCTGTCAAACATGTTTTGTCTCAGTTCAGAAAAGGAGTGTAATTTAACATAAAAGAATTAGCTCTCAGGGGGAGCAAAATGTAAGCAGAGGATACAGAAACTTCCAATAAGAAAGGAACATTGCAGTTTTGCAACACTTCAACGAATATTGATCATTAAGTAACTGAGGATTATCAGTAATCCTGGTATAAATTTTCAAAAACAATCACGTAATGATTACAAAGGACCACAAAATATAAAGTACACTATAGTGAACCCACTTTAATTGCAAGTATAAGATAAATATCACCAGTCCATTGAAAAAAGGATTCTGACTACCCAGCAAACACACAATGTCGCAACAACGTCGTTACAACGTCGCGACGTTGTAACGACGTTGTGTGATTGCTGACTAACCGTTCTTGCGTGATGCTTATAAGCAACATTGTATCTATAAATAGACTTTATTAAATGTTTATTTTTTCTCACAGACGTCTGAGTATAGATAGTGGAACATAGATATTGTTTTCGTCTTTTTTCTCCTTGCTAAAACCAGTCGATCAAGGTTCTGACGGTTTCTAAATTAAGCTTTTCGAACATAATTACGTCATTCAATTTATATTAGGACTTATCTACAGGTTATCAGAAATAGAAAAAAAATCTAACGATATCATGTAAAAAAGATCCTGTATCATATGCAGACAATTAAGGCCTAGATAAGTCTGCGCATCCGCTCAGTCTGATTATGGCCTTCGCTCTTTAGCTTACAGAATCATTGGATGATATAGAATATACTGACAGCAAGATTTTGCCATGCTTGTGTGCATGCGCTGGTTATTATGGTCTTCTGTTGTTCCATTGTGCATTAAGCACCTTTTCTTATGAGAGTGCTCAAATAAAAAAAAAGAATCTACTTGAAGGAAACGATCAAATGCTAACAACCTAAACAGTCCGCACATCTGTGCGATTCCATCAATATCCACACTGTTCGTCCATTCTAAAGCCTTCAAACTCAATACCATATGTTGGCAAATAGCGTAGACCCGGATCGGATCGCTCTTATGTACAGGCTTATCAGTCTTGATTTAAGTTTAATGTGGTTAATGTGGGTTAGTTAAGCGTTTTGATTTAGGTTGTTTTGATTTATTACCGAATAAATCAACCATTAATTTATCATTCACAAAAACGTAAACAGAGGTACGGACACTTCTAATATGAAACAACCATCGCAGTTTTGCTTCTCTTCAAAGATAATTGATCATTACGTTCTTGAGGCGGCCTCGTCAGAAAAGAGGAGTTGAAGGCCAAATAAAATAATGAGGAAACAGGTCAGTCAGATAAGCCGATGAGAGTTTTGCTGTAGATAGACTGACAGTGCATCACGAGAACATGCGTATATAGTTTTGACCCCCTTAAACCCCACTTTTATATAGTAAAACTGGGGTTTACAGGGGTATACATTATTTTTCTCATTTTGCTCGAAAACATAGATTGTGGGTACTCGTTAGAACCGCCTCGACGAGGCGGTTCTAACGAGTATCCACAATCTATGTTTTCGAGCAGAAATATGAAAAATATTTGAATTTTTGTCTGAAAATTTTCAATTTTTCGGTGATTAACTTTTCAGTATATTTGAATAGGCATGTTTTCGTAATGGAAGCCCTGGTCTCCTGTGTGACTGCACAAGCTGATCTGGGCTGCGTATGTCCAGAAGGCAAATTCCATAATAACCTTGCTATAGATAGATGAGCGGATATCGAAGGCCCTGATCAGCCTGGGCGACTGCGCAGGCTGATCTGGGCGTTTGCTGTCCGCCTAAGCCCAGAGGGCACATTGCCCAAAGGACGGCTTGTGTATAAATACTCTTACTGGCAAAAAATAAATTAAATAAATAAATAAATAAATAAATAAAAAATAAGATTTCTGTTGCAATGAAAAAAATATCTATACCTGTTGGTCTGCAATGTCTTGCATGTATAATTTATATAGAGGAATAAACAATTCAAATATACCATTAGCTGTTGATTTACATGCACGTTTCATATTCTAGATCAGTTTCATCTTCATTGTCTGCGCCCTTGGGCGTAGACAATATACAATTGATTAGGACACGGAAGTAATTTAATAGGTGACCCACAATGCACCACTGGTCTTAGTCGCGCTGTTTACAAGTAAATCCCGAGACTAGATATAGTGTTGAATAGAACCGAATAATATTCCAAGTATGGGAACACCAAGGTGTTCTCCAGTCGTGTGCACTTTTTACGGCACACTGCACTTATGTAGATATTCGTATTGCAGCACTTTATCAAAGTTTATGGGATACACTTTAATCTTGACAATTTCAGTTTAACTCGGTGGAGTCATTGGTACTGCTAAGCGAAATTTATAACATTTCCGGGACAGCTTGACAAAAAAAATGATATTCTTATAACTACTTATTTAGGTTTTGATGAGGTAAGCCTAAAAACGATACATTTAATTGTGAGCTAGAGTCATTCTCATTTAGACGATATATCATTTAGATCTCTCCAATTTACCCATAGCATTTAGGAAGTTAGCAGATTTAGCCAAGATAGGCCCCTAGAGAACCCAATACTATTAAAATCAGCTTTAACAGTTATTGTGTGCGAAGCACAGACCAAGCTTTTTTAAGGAAAGCTTATACTTGTACGGTATTTGTCATCATTTTTACCATTTAGTAGCGTAGCGTTTCTTTGTTGGGTCAGTATACATACTATAGTAATTACAGTCTAGCAATTCAAGAATCTTAGTCTCTGCTGAGACACAGTTGGTATCGATTACTACTTAAAACAGTTTATTGTCTCCGTTTGTAAAACAAAATTAGAGCAATTAGTCGGTTTGGCTGGAGAATAAAGTTTTCGTTTATAACGCGTGCTATGCTAAAATCGGCCTTAACATCATTGCTGCATGGCAGCGAAGGCCCGACTTGCATATTCTGATCATGTCACTGCCTTTCACTAATTTACTTTCAGTATAAAGAGCAAATGTCCTATCCGATTTCTAATGTTTACTTAATGTATTTAACCCTTGTCATGCTGAATAAATTAAGATACCACACCCATTTCTACTTTTCAGCCAATCAGATTACTTGATCCAGATTTTTGATATAACTTCACAAAGCTAATGGCAAACAGTGCAGATCCAGATCAGTTGGCTTCTTCAGAAGCCAACTGATCTGGATCTACACTGTTTGCAAAAGCAGGATATATCCGGGTTCAGCAGGACAAGGGTTAAGGAGACAGGAAACCCATATTTTTTTCATGATAATATTTTAACCGGTTATCTTAAACATTATATAACGTGTACGGAGGTCGTATATTATTACAAATATGGGTTTCCAGAGCATTGAGCACACCCATGAAACTGAAAACATTAAAAGTGTCAAGTTTTCAGGACCAAAGTACAGTCGACTCTCGATATCTCTCACTTCAAGGGACTCTCTGAAATACTTTGAGATATCTCGGCGTGTCAGATTTGCAGAACTGAGGAAAAAATAAATCGAACAACCTTCTTTCACAAATGACTATGTATTTTGACTCCTAAAATTAGAGATTTATTGAAAATATTGTGGAAAAGAGGAGAAATAGCTCCTTAGGAGCAATTTCTCCTTTTTCCACAATATTTTGTTTCCTGTTTGTAGATTTCCATGTTAAAACAGGGACTAGAGTTTCAAATCGAGATAAGCGGTTACTCGAGATAAGCGAAATTGAAATAACGATAGTCGAATGTAGCTGTTTCGACCATTTGGGCCTCATCAGTTTCGCTCATATAAAGTTTTCAAAAATCTCGGAATGGTTTAACGAATACAAAGGAACAGACACTATAAACTACACTATAGTGAAGTACAGGGAGACGTTTTACGGCCTCCAAACGGCAAAAATACCACCTGCAGTGAAGACAAATAGATTCTAAAAGGAGTGACCCCGGGAGAGCGAAGGACAAACTTACAAAAACTTGAAACAGCCGAATGTCATGTCCTGATCAGGCCCCGAGGTTATAAAACTTTTTTCATGCTCAACTCAGCTAAGCATGAAAATTTCTCTGCTAATAGATATGAACATGCCAACGATATTTGCCATTTTCATATTTATTAGCAGAGAAATTTTCATGTTCAGCTATATTTAGCAAGAAACAATTGGCAGTTGTTAGTAATTTGAGAATTATTATCAGGACAATTTTCATGCTCAGCTGAGTTGAGCATGAAAAAAAAAATTACAACCTCGGAACCAGACTTGGCTGATCAGGCATTTCGCTGTTTGCATATGCCATAGTGGTCCTTACTTTGAGTGGTGTATCTCATTTAAGTCATCTAATCAGACAAAAATCTGCCTGAAAAGCGGATGTTCAAACTGCGTATTTTCGATCAAAACTGTCGCTAGTACAGTGTAATTTCAGTAAGAGATCCTTCGTTTATGACGTGCGGCAGCACACAAGGGCATTCTAATGGATACATATAGCATAATATTCGGTACAGAATAACAAAATATTGTCCCCAAAGTAAACTATCTGGAGTTACGTCATAAGTCTGTCTTCTAATGATCGTTGAACATACCATAGTATTAGACTTTGGCACAGGAACAATAAAGCGATGATGAATACAAAACGAACAAGCTGTGGCTGCAGTTATCATGCACTAATCTGCAAGGTTATGCGTATTCTTGGCAAGTATCGTTTTAAGACAGATTCCAGCGAGCATTCTACTTAAATCTATATTGGACCGTTATCGGCCCGACAGATATCCTGTCGGGCCGATAATGGTCCGATATAAATTTAAGCAGAATACTTGCTCGAATCTGTTTTGATCAGGCTGATGTATATGAAACAATGTTCACTTATGTCTTTTGGTATAGTTGAATCATAGTGCTGTCATTCCATCTCCCTTCCACGTGGAAAATTCAGCCATGATACTTCCCTCTAACTGTTTTAATCAGTGTCTATTGCTGTAAGAACAAATTAAATTTTCTTCTAATTCATATTGAAATACGGAACAAAGAGATAATGTAACAGTATACAGTTATATCATAAATAATATTTCATGTAGTATATTCACATGCCATTTTTTTTTTTTTTTTTTTTTTAGTATTGTTCATTCCAAATACAGGCTTATCATAACGAAAACATGCCTATATAATTATGACCCTCTTAAACCCCACTTTTATATAGTAAAACTGGGGTTTACAGGGGTATACATTATTTTTCTCATTTCTGCTCAAACACATAGATTGTGGGTACTCGTTAGAACCGCCTCGTCGAGGCGGTTCTAACGAATACCCACAATCTATGTTTTGAGCAGAAATATGAAAAATATCAGAAATTTTTATCTGAAAATTTTCAGTTTTTGGAGGTGAATTTTCTATATATTTGAATAGGCGTGTTTTCAAAATGACTACGAAGTATAAATGCCGAAACTAGCTTGTCTAGCCCAGAGAACTTGACACTACAGTTGTTTTCAGTTTTACGAGTTGTTTGAGTGTTCATTGAGCTCAAGGATCATAACTTTTAGAATTTATATATTAAATCGCAAGACTTTTTTCTGAGTCTCACTTGTATGTTGCTATGGTAATAGACCCATTTTTAAAGAGCTGGAGTTGCTTCCCTTAGAAAGCGTGTCCACCATTTTGGAAAACAGGCTTTACATTGCAACAATAAGGAAAATCTAAGAAGTTAATGTGCCATTTTTTTCCCCCCAATAAATTTGCTCATATGCCCTACATGACTGGATATTAATAAGTGGATTATTATACATATACATCATATGGTTCTTCACGCTTTTTGTTCGCCAGAAGCTTTTTGTTTAACCAAATTAAAAAATATTGCTTCTTTCTGTGATTTTCTCCATATAGTGTAATATAAGGCTCCAGAATGGAGAACAAAATTTCAAAGAGACATAACTACAAAGATTTCCAAAAATGGGTCAAATTGACTACCATGTTTTTTCTTTGTTTTTTTTTTTTTTTTTTTTTTTTTTTTTTTTTTTCTTTTTCTTTCATTCGTACAAGTCAGAAATGGGAATGAAATGTATTTACTGAAATTAAACAATATATATGGACACCCTAATTTCTTATTATTACATATCTAAAACTATTAGGTTTCCTCCTGATTTTCCGTTGATGCGCCTACAAACATGCTAAGCGAATGGAAAATATGACAGATCGTCATTAAAGTTTCTCTCAAGCAGTTTGATCTGGGTTTGATATGGAACATGTGCAAAAGTTCCCCTGACTGATATCTCGTATTCAGAAATTGCTCAGGATAAACGAAATGACCCGTAACGTGAGAAAACGTACCTTCTGACATATACGTCCAACGTAGACGCAAATCAGCCTGCGCATCCGCGCAGTCTGATTAGAGCCTTCCTTGTCCGCATGAAGAAACTTTGCATCCTTGGCTATCCAAAATGCGCCCAGTGAAGATTCTGATCAGACTGCGTGAATGCGCAGGCTGATCTGAATCTTCGCTGGGCGCACATGTCCAGAGGTACGTTTCCTTACGTTGCGGCTCGAATGGTAACGATCTCTACAGAATCTGAAGAATGATTGCATAAGCTATAACGCGGCCAGGTAAACATCCATATCACATCAAAAACTATCGGGAATCATAAATAATTGTTTATCAGTAGAATCATTTAATATCAATTAGGATTGAAGCTTTGGCTGTGAGCGATTAACACCAAGGTATAGCTCTTTGATACGTTTGATCGAAATCGGACGATCATCCTTTTATTAGATTCTTATCTAACTTGGCAAACAGCAACAGAAATCTATATTACGTATCAACCTAGCCGATCAGAATATACGTAGTACAACAGGTTTCGGATATCTATAAATACATACATTGGGGTACGACTACCAGCTTATACATAGTGTTTGTGTTTTTCTAGGAAGCGAAAAGGGCTTATGTTTAGTTTGGTAATGCGAGAAGTAAATGTAAATCTGAGAATCTGGTCAAACACTTTCATTGAAGTAACAGATGTTTATCGCATCAAAATTTACCTTTAGCATTTACTCTGGGTAAATATTAAAAGCCACCATATTGATAATAATTCTTCCAGAAAATAGAATTGGACAATTCCTGCAAATTGTCTCCTAAGGAGAACATTTGCATGAAATATCAAACTCTTTTTTTCTAGTGAAAAACGAAAACTATTTCAATTTGCTTTCTGCTGAAAGGTTTACCCAGGGAAATATGCATTATGAAATGAACATGTGAAGTACAAAAGACCTTATGACATACGCGATCAACATGGAGCCAGATCAGACTGTGCAGTGTAATCAAGGTGCACTTACTTGCTCTTACAATCATCAGTGTTAATGAAGAGAGCAGCGTAGACCCTTATCAGGCTGTACGAATGCACGGATTTGGTCTAGATTTATCCTCGTCTTATAAGGCATAACGTTTATTTTCGTATGAACCGTCTTATATCTCGTATTGATACGGTAACTCGACGCTAACAGCTGCTGCAACATGATGTTTTATCCTCTGGGGGAATTTGTACGTGGAATCTACCAGAGAAAACCAACCATACAATGTATTTGAAGACAAAAACAGAGGAGTTGAGGTTGAGGAGTAGTATTTGATGATAATTTTAGGACAATTTTTTGTAGTCCTGCATAAAAAACAACAACAAAAAACAACAACAACAACATCAAAAAAAAAAAAACAAAAAAAAAAAACATATGTTGTAGGTACTCATTAGAAGCGCCTCAGTGAGGCGCTTCTAATGAGTACCCACAACATATGTTTTTTTGGTGTATAAGAAAACATTATATCAGAATAATTGCCAAACAGTTCTTCTTAAACAACCCTTCTGTCGAAGAATCAAACCGTTTTGCTCACCCAAGTAGAATGGTTAGCTTCTTCGCTGTTCGCCTGTAGAATGGTTGACACTTCCATATATCATATAATGTACATGCATTGAGACCAAACTGACCAGCACAGTCTGTTTATAATCTTCACTGTTTACATCTATAATACTGTTATTTTTTTTCTATGTTACTTCATAAAAAAATATATTTATCAAGACAAAAAATCATGCACAAAAAGATCAAAAGGTAATAGGATAATTGCCGTGGAAAAATATATATTAAGTTTCAGCAGGGGAAGATTTATTTTGAATTTATCATAATGTAAGATCCATGTTTAGACAATTAATCTAACCACATTTTTTCCTGTTTGTTTACCTTTTTTCGCTGTTTTCATTATCTTGTTTATGTAAAAACATAAGTGCATTTCGCGTAAAAGCTGTGTTTGATGTATTATGATTTCACAAAACGGTTGTAGCTGGGATATTCTGTGGTAATCTGCATGCAAGGCTGTTTTAACTTAGATAGCGCTTCTTCTTACGCCCCCGGCCCTCCCCCGGGAGGGCTGTGCTTCGTGATTATGGCATTTTCTATGTATCCTCACTTATATTGTTTCTACTAAAACCTGAAATTTGTACAGGACTCTTGTTATCTCGACCTTGCTTATCTCGAATAACCGCTTACCTCGAAGTGAAAATCTGGTCCCTGTTCTACCATGGAAATCTAGCAACAGGTAAACAAATATTGTGGAAAAGAGGAGAAATTGCTGCTCTTTTTCACAATATTTTCAATATATCTTTAACTTCAGGAGTCAATGTACATATACATTTGTGAAATGTTGTTCGATTTATTTTTTCCTCAATTCTGCAAATCTGATATGTCAAGGTACGGATATCTCGAAGTTTTTAGAGAGTCCCTTGGACTTCGAGATAACGAGAGTCGACTGTATATTGTATTAAACCTAAGTATTGGGACTGACAGGCATGAGTGAACAGAGTACCGAAAGAAGAATTGCAACAACAAGAAAACAACAGCCTTGAAACGACCAGCAGGAAATGAACAACAACTTTGAGAAGGCATATACAGTGTGGGGAATCCACGTGACCAATTGACTAGGTACACGGAGTTTGTTACTATTTTTAGCTCAACATATGGTAGGATTTTTTAAATATGTCTATTTATACCAAATGGAATTTGTTCAAATAAAGCGCAGAGTACGCGGGAAATCAAGCTCTTTCTGGTGGAGTAAGTGCTATTCTGCTATCTGGTCTAATTCTCGAGAACATTCGAAGAATATTTTTGCTGTCAATCTGGGCTACCTGCATTACGAAAATATGCCTATTCAAATATATAGAGAATTTTATCTCCAAAAACTGAAAATTTTCAGATAAAAAAAATCAGATATTTTTCATATTTCTGCACAAAACATAGATTGTGGGTACTCGTTAGAACCGCCTCGACGAGTCGGTTCTAACGAGTACCCTCAATCTATGTTTTGAGCAGAAATAAGAAAAATAATGTATACCCGTGTAAACCCCAGTTTTACTATATAAAAGTGGGGTTTAAGGGGGTTAAAATTATATAGGTATGTTTTCGTGATGTGGACAATGTACATGAGTTTTGACGAAGAATATTCTCCGAAAGTTCTCGAAAATCAGACCAGATTGCAGAAAAACGCTCAAACCACCAGAAAAGAACTTGGTTTTCCGCGTACTCTGCGCTTTATTTGAACAAATTCTATCAGGTATAAATCGAGATATTCTAAAAAAAAAAAATCCTACCTGATACGGAGCTAAAAATAGTAACGAATTCGTGCGCTTTGTCATTTGGTCACGTGGATTCCCCGCACTGATATATAAACCGGATTTACACGTGCAAAGCCTCTATGTGACTCTGTTGCTCGGCTTCGTTAAAAATCTGGGCCCAGTTGTTCAAAGCTAACAATGTCGTTAGTTAACGATTCGATAAAATTTAAATCAAGTGATACGCAAATATGCTGAAATTTTTTGCTGAAAAAATGTGAGTAGCTTTTGTACTGCAAAAGCTACTCACATTTTTTCAGCAAAAAATATCAGAATATTGTACATTGAATCCGCTAAAACAGTTAACGAAATGACCCTTAACGAGCTCGTTATGCTAACGATGCTTCGAACAACTGGGTCCTGATTGATTGATTGCAAAGCCTCATTGTTTAAGTTGTTTGTACTGACGTGTGCTCTGATTTGCAGAATAAAGTCGATGGTGTTTCATAATAAAGAAGCTTAGATGGACAGATTTGTCATTAGGAAAACATGCCTATTCAAATATACTGAAAATTGTACAACCAAAAACTGAAAATTTTCTGAAAAAAAAAAAATCTGATATTTTTTCATCTTTCTGCTCAAAACATAGATTGTGGGTACTCGTTAGAACCGCCTCGGCTCAAAACATAGATTGTGGGTACTCGTTAAAACCGCCTCGCCGAGGCGGTTCTAACGAGTACCCACAATCTATGTTTTTGAGCAGAAATAAAAAAATAATGTATACCCCTGTAAACCCCAGTTTTACTATATAAAAGTGGGGTTTAAGGGGGTCAAAATTATATAGGCATGTTTTCGTGATGTTCTTATTTAAAGGATTATTTACTTGAATGGGCAGAATATTGCCGGAGGGAACTATACATCCTCCCAGCATAGAGTTATAATGAGGTCAATAAAGAAATAATAAAATGTAGACCGTTTAGGCTGATATCTTGTGTCGTGCGTATAGTGTATTTCCGTGGGAATTCGAAACTTATCTAATTCTCATATGAGGAAAAGCTTGTGGAACTTGGAAAAAAAGGTAAGAGAAAAGTCAATGGAATATATTACTATTAAGTTTGACTGTCAATAGATTTGCATAATCGCAATACGAAAAACAGAGATATTAACACTCAATAGTTAGATGTGCCAAATGTTTTCCGCCTTACGAGAAAACCGCTCTTCTGATTAAGGGGACTTAACGCACTTAGAAAATTCTATGCCATTCATGACAATGAGACAATATTCGTTGCTACCAGTTTGCTTTCCTGAACAAGTCCCTTATGATAAGGGGTCTACTCTAAAAGGAAAGAATTTGCTCCCCAGGGGAGCAAATTCTTTCCTTTTAGAGTAGACTATTTTTTTTTAGAAAGGAGGAAAACAATTTTGAAAAAGTTGCCTCCCCTGAAAGTGTTTCCATTCCCCTTAAATAATCGCAGCGAATGCCCGGATTAATATCCGCGTTTGCACAGCCCCACGGGTTTCTTGCTGTTTGTCATTGCCATCATCACTATTTGTGAATTAAGAAAGTGGACCAGTCACAGACTGATCTAAGCATTCGCTGTACGCATAATACACCAAAGAGTTGAATATGCCTAGCGCTACACATCATGAAAACATGCCTAATTTTGACCCCCTTAAACCCCACTTTTATATAGTAAAACGGGGGTGTACAGGTGTATACATTATTTTTCTTAGTTCTGTTCTTAAACATAGATTGTGGGTACTCGTTAGAACCGCATCGTCGGGCGGTTCTAAAGAGAACCCACAATCTATGTTTTGAGGAGAAATATGAAAAATATCAGAGTTTTTTATTTGAAAATTTCCAATTTTTGGTCGTAAAATTTTCAGTGCATTTTTGTATATTTGAATAGGCGTGTTTTCGTAATGAGAATGCTTTGTGGTAAATTGCTATGTTCCCAAAAACGCTTGCTGACGCTTCATGGCGTATTAGCAGCGAGACGCAACAAAAATGGTGACAATACTGGTGACAGTATGCTTTAGAGTGTTGAATGGAGTTTCTTTCGCTACTTAGATCACCTAGGACGATGTAAAGCGTGTATGTGATAGCAAAACAGTTCAAATCAGAAAAAAAATATAATTATTGAAACTTAGGGACCGAGATAACGCCCATTTTTAAAGCGCTTTCGGGGAACGGATTGTTGCATATGGCGAGCAAGTCGTTATAAAACGTTAGCCTTAGCCTGACAACTCTCGCCATGGCTCTTTTTTTTTCTATGCTGCTTTATTTTGTTAATGACTACCATGTAACTGTGAGCAATTGTCATTACTATAAAGGGAATCACACATGTTCACAATTACAGCATTCCAGGTAAAAGGTTCAAGAACGATAATTGAGCCGCTCAGCATAAATTAGACTGGCTCCAGTCTCAAGTGACTAAATATTTTTCTCATTATCCTGTTTAATAATCCACTAAAATAAAAACCAAAACAATATCATGACTATACAGGCTGGTCTAGTGTCCGGCCTCTATAGTCATGATATTATTTTGATTTCATTTTAATGGATTATAAAACAAGATTATAAGAAAAAAAATGTTTAGTCACTGGAGACTGGATCCAGTCTATGAATAAATGGAAATGAGACGAAACGTGAGAAACGTACTTTTGACATGTGCGCCCAACGAAGACTCAAATCAGCCTGCGCATTTGTTCAGTCTGATCAGAGTCTTCGTTGTCCGCATGAAGAAACTTTGTATCTTTGGCGATCTAAAATGCGCCCAGTGAAGATTCTGATCAGATTGGGGAAATGCGCAGGCTGATCTGAACCTTCGCTGGGCGCTCATGTCTGAAGGTATGGTTTCTGACGTTGGGGTTCAATTGTGGCAAAATGTGTCTTCCAGGGCCCAGTTGTTCAAAGCATCGTTAGCTTGACGAGCTTGTTAGTGGTCAAAATGTTAACTGTTATAGTAAGTACAAAATCTAATTTACATGTATATTTGCTGAAAAAATGTGAGTAGCTTTTGCAAATGCAAAAGCTACTCACATTTTTATCAGCAAAATATTAGCGTATATGTCATATTTAATGATCAGAGTTTTAACAATACGTTTACTAAGACATCGTTAGTTTTTAACAACTGGGCGAGCAGTGAAGTATCATATCAGCCAGCGCACCCATACAGACAGACAGACAGACATTCTCTGTCATTTTGCAGAATCAGATGATACTGCATAATTAATTACTTATCCCTAAAATATAATAAAAGATAAAACAAAACAAAAACATTTGGTATATCAAGTTTCGAGAACTCAATAAAACAATCGGTTCCACAAAACTTGATGAGTAGATGACAAGTCACATTGTAATTTGCTTTTATGATTCTCTTGACAGACAAATATTATAAAAGAATATTCAGCGTCAAATGAATGGTCCATAAACGATACATCGGATCATGATTACCGACATTTTAATCATATTAATTCAAAATAAAGGCATTTTGAAAAGAGGTTGCTTAAAGTTACAACATATCTCTAAAACTGTAAATGTAAGAAAAATAAAAACAAAGTTTCCATAAGGATACAATCTAACGTTACTGGATAAGGCTGCAATCTTTTTTAACTTTTGTTTCAGTTGTTCCATTCTCAAAAACAATATCTTTGAAAGTCACTTATTTGTGTGACCGCATAGGCTTCTTTATTATTACTATTATTATTAATATTATTTTTATTATTATTATTATTAAATTGAAGTACGTCATATATGACTAAGTGTTGGGAGACTTTAATTTATAGTAACGTAGACAGTGGATATTAGATATCAGAAAAGTGCAAAAGGGAATTTCATATTAACATAGGAGTACTGTACATACGAGTATATACTAGTCTAAGTCAGATAAATGCAATAGATAAAGGAAAAAGTATGTATCTGTTGAAAAGAAAAGCAATACACTACAACCTTTTTATAACACTATCACTAAAGCGAAAACCGTGTTAGCTAAACAACATTGTTGTATCAAAACACAAATGTATATATTAAATAGAAACATGACCATTTATGGTCATTTTCTATATAATCTATACAGCTTGGTATAAATGGTCATTTTTCTATATAATCTATACAGTTTTGTTTGGATACAATATTTGTAGCTCCATCTGTACACCTTGTTATATTCAAAGCCGTGCAATAATGAATTGTGACATAAAAAGGTTCTTGAGTACCTTTAAACAGGTAAGCCAAAAATATTGTATCCAAACAAAAATGTATAGATTATACAGAAAAATGACAATAATTGGTAATTTTTCTACATTATACTGTTGTGTTTGGATACAATATTTTGTGGCTCCATCTTCACACCGTCTTGTATCCAAAGCCGTGCTATAATTAATCATGTTATACTGAGGTTCTCGAGTACCTTTCAACAGTTAAGTCAAAAAAGTTTGTATGCAAACAAAAATGAAGAGTTTATACAGAAAAAATGATCATAACTTGTCATTTTTTCTGTATGATATATACAGTTTTGTTTGGATACGATAGCTTCATGATCCATCTTTTTACATTACGAAAACACGCCTATTCAAGTATACTGAAAATTATACCACCAAAACTGAAAATTTTCAGATAAAAAAGTCTAATATTTTTCATATTTCTGTTCTAAACATAGATTGTGGGTACTCGTTAGAACCGCCTCGACGACGCGGTTCTAACGAGTACCCACAATCTATGTTTTTGAGCAGAAATAAGAAAAACAATGTATACCCCTGTAAACCCCAGTTTTATAATATAAAAGTTGGGTTTAAGGGTGTCAAAATTATACAGGTCTGTTTTCGTGATGTACCGTCTTATTTCCAAAAGCCGTGCTATTATGAATCGTGTTACAAAGAGGTTCTTTAGTACCTTTAAACAGTTAAGCAGTCACTGAAGAGACCAGAGCACAGAGACACCAGATTAAATGGTATCACTGCCATCAATTTACTCTAACTTTAATTTCAATTTATTTAATTCGAAAACTGACAGATTTCCAATCAAATCCATTTAATTTATACCAAGAGTAGTCTAACGAATATGGTATTTTAATGTAGACAGTCCAGAACCCAGTTTATAGCACGCTTTTCACTTTTGGCGAGGCGCTTCTAATAAGTACCCTCAACATATTTTAGGTGGAGAAATAAGAAAAATATCAGTTATTTTTGGTTGAAAAAGCTACTTATTTTGATTATGTTCTACATTCAATATTAAGACCGTCCCGCTAATAAGACCACTTTTATATATATGTTGTACCAAAGGTGGTCTTTACTCTTATCCTGCTGTTCACGACAACCCTACCTTTGCAAACAGTGTAGATCCAGATCAGATGGCTTCTGAAGAAGCCATCTGATCAGGATGTACACTGTTTGTCATTCAGTTTGTGAATTTGAACGAAAACATAATATGATGTAATCTGATTGGCTGATAGTCGGAAATGGGTGTGGCTAATTAAATTATTCAGCAGGATAAGAATTAATAGCGGCATTTTACAGTATTAGTAACAGGTAAAGGAATTCGGCAGGTCCTGGATCCAAACATCTGAATCTGTTGCTGATTTCCAATGCCAGGCATGTATGCGTATTTAGATTTGCAAGAATACTTTATTAAAATGGAAATAGTCCGCTAAGCACATAACATTTTCATGCAGTTGGTAAGATTCGTGTTTGCCGAAATATTTTAGATAAATTCGGCAATTACTTGACGGAACTGACGTCATACATTCATGGTATCATCGTATATCCTCAACTGATAATGATTTGTCTCAAATACATAACATTTAAAAGCTGTTTAAGGCTTTTCACTTAGCACAAAACCTGTGTAAATGCTTACTACTATAATGACACTTACATAGGTTTTGCACTAAATATGCTAAAAGGGCAATCTTTTTTCGCAGTTTCGGCGTACGGGTAAACTAAATAAGAAAAAGGAGGAAAGCCTTACCTTCAGCTGCTATTTGTTCTAAATTTTTCATATAAATCCAATGTCAATGTAATCCTGCAAGTAAACGTATGTATGAGTACATTTTGCGAAGGCAGATAAAGTTAAGATATACGGTCCACTATCTTTATACCGACACTCGATACAAGGACAAAGTTCATTATAACGATATTTTGACCTGCTCCGAAAGGTGACAGTCAATCAGAAATCATGCAAAATACACTGTATTTGATACTTTGACAAACAGAGGTTTTGGATATTTGCTATAATTGCCCTAGACCTAATATTCAAAACACTTTCTGTGAGGAAATAAGAATAAAACAATAATTTCTTACATATCATTCTGCTCATTAAGGATTCTTAGCAACAACAACAACAAAAATCAATTCAATGACAACATTTTTGGGAACAAATACTGTCGTTGTCACACTGAGTTCCAGTTAAGAGTAACAGAGTACTATGTAGAACACATTATGAAAACACGCCTATTCAAATATATTGAAAATTTTACTTCCAAAAATCTGAAAATTTTCAGGTAAAAATCTCCGATATTTTTCATATTTCTGCTCAAAACATAGATTGTGGGTACTCGTTAGAACCGCCTCGGCGAGGCGGTTCTAACGAGTACCCACAATCTGTGTTTTTTAACAGAAATGAGAAAAAATAATGTATACCCCTGTAAACCCCAGGTTTACATTATAAAAGTGGGGTTTAAGGGGGTCAAAATTATATAGGTATGTTTTCGTGATGAGACATTAGAAGACTTTGGACTTCTGAGAACATTTCATCACCCGATAGCTTCAGACTGCTTGCATTTGAAGACACATGTTAGTCACATGACCAGTAGATTAACCCATAAATTCCTGGATATCTTAAACAAATCTTCAAATCTTCAAACAAGGACGTTGGATATGTTCATTACCTGTTTTAAAGGCGGTATTACATGTATACAGAAAATCTTAATAACATTTTCACGACTAAACTTATTGAACAGGGGTAGCGGTATCATAAACTTCATAAGTTGGTATTCAGAAAATTGTTGGTTTAAAAACGCTTCTACATGGTTTATCGAAACCTGAATTTTATAGTGAATTAGTCTATAGATTTAAAAGGATTGCTGATGTTACTGATTTTTCAGAATGATTAAAAAAGTTCGTAACTAGTTGCTAAAAGATAGTTTACAACAAACCGTATTCGACCTAATTACTGCACCAAGCGCTTAGGTTTTCAAAGTTACTGGAAAACTTACACTTAGGGTACACTTAAAAAAAAGATCAGCGACGGACTTATTTAATAAAGCTTATGCGATTTTTTTTTTGTATTTTTTCGTCGACATGTCGATACAATTCAAATGGATACCCACAATATATACTTTTATAAAGAAGTAGAGGACAAGTACGCTGTCTATAATCTAGCTTGACTATGCGCTTATAGGGATATGTGCGGTAATTAGGTCGAATACGGTAACTGTTATGCGGCAAGCTGCTTGCATCGCTGTTTAACTAAATTACGTAACTAAATTACGAATGGTTAATAATTTGTTTTTCCTGTTTAAGAGTACGATGGTGAGTCAGGCCTTAGACTCAATGACGGCAAATTCGTTTCAGAAGGTTGGGGTTTGTCTTTCTATTTCGGTGATCAGGTCAATCGTAGTCCTAATTGTGGGTCTCTTGTGCCCTAGTTTCAGATTTCCATTCAGTCATTTGCTTTGTTTTATCATAGTGCTTGTGATTATACGTATTTAAAGACATTTTCTAATAATTCGCCATCCTCAAAAATGAAAGTTGAGGCAGAGAGAGAGAGAGAGAGAGAGAGAGAGAGAGAGAGAGAGAGAGAGAGAGAGAGAGAGAGAAACAAAAAAAAAAAAAAAAAAAAAAAAAAAACGTTTCTGTTATTTCATTACGAAAACATGCCTATTCAAATATACTGAAAATTTTACCAGAAAAAAAAAATAAATAAATAAAAAAAAAAAAAAAAAAAAAAAAAAAAAAAAAAAAATTCAAATAAAAGGTTCTGATATTTTTCATACCTGATCAAAACGTAGGTTGTGGGTACTCGTAAGAACCGCCTCGGTTCTGAGGGGTACCCACAATCTATGTTTTTGAGCAGAAATAAGAAAAATAATGTATACCCCTGTAACCCCAGTTTTACTATATAAAAGTGGGGTTTAAGCAGGTCAAAATTAGATAGTCATATTTTTGTGATGTGGTACAAAAATGGGTCAATTTAGTAAATAGCGAATACTTTATGCGCCAATTCAACAGACAGTTTTCTTATTTTTCCCCAGACAACAGGATTTGATATCTCAAGCATTTTGTCTCAACCACTGGAGGCAATTAGCTTGAAATGCCAAAACCTGTTTTTTGAGAAAAATAAGAAAAAGCTTTTAAATATGTCATCCTCTGTTAATTTTACCCATCATGCTAAGCATTAAAAATAGCTCTGCAAAGTGAGTAAGAAATGTGCTGATTGGTTCCCCATATATCACCAAAAACTGTTTTCTGGGAATACAGTCGAACCTCAATAGCTCGAACACCTTCGGGACCATGGAAATTCGTTCGAGACATCGGTAGTTCGAGCCAATGAGGATTAATCATGGCACCAGTTCAGCAAGCAAACAGCGATAGGTTAAGGGTTCTTTTCGATTTTCTACAAAGTAATTGTATGTTGTGTGTACTCATTAGAATCGCCTCGATGAGGCGATTCTAATGAGTACACACAACATACAATTTCACGATAAAGTAAGAAAACTTCCTTAAATATTTGTTTTCTTGAGCTATTTGGTGAATTTCGTAGGGACTCAAAAACGAGTTGGAATTAGTCATAGTAAACAAGCCATCGAGGTTCCAGCCATCGAGGTTCGACTGTAATAAGAAAAGTATTTCAATATTCGTAATTTTACCCAGCATGCTAAGCATTAGAAATATCTCAGTAGACAGCATAAGAAACGTGCTGATTAGTTTCCCATATTTTACCGGATTCTTGACCAATAAATTGATAAGCAATTATATGTAAGAATCTGAATGACGAAATCAGTAGATGCAGGTGGTGATTATATCAACAGAAGCACCTCGACGTGAGAAAACGTACTGAAATCAGAATCAGAATCAATGCAGTCTCATCAGAATATTCATTGTCCGCATGAAGAACTTTTGCAGTCATGGCTATCCAAAATGCGCCCAGTGATGATTCTGATCAGACTGCGCGGATGCGCAGTCTGATCTGAATCATCGCTGGGCGCATATGTTCGAAGGTAAGTTTTCTTAAGTCGCTGATCCTGTATTCATAACTGCATCCTCAATTAATTTTGAATAATTTACCAGATGAAAATTATGATTTATGCTCTTTGTGAGAACTTATATACGAAAGATTCCACTTACATACACTATCATAAGGTTTACAAAAAAATAAAGAAATGAAAGAAAACAAAAACAATAAATAAATAAAAAAAAAAAAAAAAAAAAAGTCAGACTTTATAGTACCTCCCCAAAACAATAACAGTTAATGCGTGAAAACTGAAGTAACTTGAAGTTAACACAGAGAGAGAGAGAGAGAGAGAGAGAGAGAGAGAGAGAGAGAGAGCATTAAAACATGTGAACCAACTGAGATAGAAAAGAATGTAAAGATAAAGACCCTAAGCATTTTAAATATATTTATTTTGGATTTATCTGAACACAGAATGTTACTCATCGTGGGCTAGAAGGCGCAAGTAGTGTTGCCCGTTTATTACTCTTCATTAACATGATAACAAAGAATTCCGGCCCGGGATCATTACTGATGAATGATGCAAGTACTTCTAGGGAGAAATATGAAATACCACTTGGCCCTATCCGACGGGCCATTCAGAGAAATCAAGCATCATACTGTTCCAAGAAACTTGTTTATTTTTAACAAGCGTAGTGTTGCAGTGGTTTTGTCTCCTGACTCTGAAGGGCTAGGCGCTGCCGTCGTAGCCGGCGTGGGTTCGAACCTCACTCAGCCCAGCGGTATTTCATATTTCTCCATATAAACTTTTTTGTTCTGAAGTACTTGCATCCGAAATGATGCTGGGCCGGAATTCTTTGATGAAATTTGTTTAAATCTTAAATTATAATAATATTTTCAAGTTTCAGTATCCTGTGGATCCAGAGAGTTCCTTGTATATAATGAGTGCGCTAGCACACTAAAATATATCCTATCCGACAGGTCATTCTGAGAAATCAATCATAATTCTGTTCCGTGAAACATGCTTTTTAACAAGCGTAGTGGTACAGTGGTTATGTCTCCTGACTCTGAAGGGCTAGGCGCTGCCGTCGTAGCCGACGTGGGTTCGAACCTCACTCAGCCATATATATATATATATATATATATATATATATATATATATATATATATATATATATATATATGCTAAAAGGAAATATGATTTCACATATCACAGCATGCTTTAATAGTCTTAAAATTATAGAATTACAAACATGTTCCGCCTTCACGACCCTTCAGTGTATGACGTTTTAAATCAGAGCGTTGAGTCATGTTTCCTTTTCGCATAGATTTCACATCTTCTGCCGTGAGCTTTTTACCGTTCTCTAATTACTGTAAAGGAAATAACAGCAAGTATGAAATTTTGAAATGTGACCAATATGACTGAAAGCTGCATTTATCGTTATTACCTTAAACTCGTATATGTTAAGGAAGCAAGTCTAACACTGCAATCAGAGCTTTACAGAAGGAACCAGACTACTATTGATGTCACACTGTTTTGGTACCCTGAAAAATAGTCCTATCTAAAAATAGAGTGTTTGTTTGTTTGTGTTGAGGTTTTACGGCCCAGTCAACCCAATGGGGTCATGCCGAGCGCGGCCAGTTTACCTAACCACACGTTTACTGGGCAGGCTTAGTCCTCTAAGCGGTTAACCAGTATTGTGCACAGTCTTTCGCCAGAAACTGACAACTGCCCTTCTTGAATCAGCGGAAGGGAGAGAATGACCGTAGATAGTATTTCATGATCAATCTCCACGAAAGAATGTTGCCGATCTCGGCGGTGGTTGAACCCGCGACCTCCTGGTCTCCGGTCGGACGGCGCAGCCAACTGAGCCACCGAGGCCGGCAAAAAAAAAATAAATAAAATAGAGTGTACGGAGTAGATGTTTTATACAGTGTAAGGTAAAAAAGACTGCATTGTTCTATTTATTTCAGGCTATAGGAGGTTCCTGGAGGAGAAAAATTCCAGATAGTAAAATATTATGTAGGGATTTATTTGGCTGGGTGGAGTGCTACAACGAGTCGGTCGGTCCGTCCAGTTTGTGACCCTGAAAAAGAGGAGTTTTTTGGATGTCATATGGCGGGCAATGTCATGTGTTTTCGAAGTGGTGAAGAGGACATGAAAATCCCAGGATCTGTTGCTAACTCAAGTAGCTGTCACATCCCACCGAAACCTGGATCCGATTTGGGCCCACGGAACTGTAGCAGGTGAGACACCTTTTATTTCTTAGCATTATAGCCTCTGGAGAAATTAATAGGAGTGTGTAACCAGAAAAAACGGCTACCTTCTGAGGAAACAACAACTGATGACGTCAACCATAAACACCATACAGTAAGGCCAAAAGATACACCATCTGGGGAGATTACTCTATCAAAATTACTTGCCCCTTTCTTAAAAGGGATCTACTCTATAAGGGAAGAATTTGCTCCCAGAGGGAGCAAATTCTTCCCTTATAGAGTAGATCCTTTCCAGAAGGGAATTGGTGTACAGGAAAGCAAACCGGAAGTAAGCAAAGATGTCTTCCTTGTGAAAAATGGCGACTAAATATTTAGGGTTGCGCTCAGAAGTGCAAGTTACTCGCGAATGTTTTGTCACGGATCCCGGCTCTTGTTGGAGCATGTCATTAGGTGCAGGGATGCAGGGAAAAAACCTTCGCTATCACTTTGCACTTTTGAACGCAGCCCTTGTCTATCGATTCACCTTCAGGACAAAACCATGACTGAAAACAATATAATCAGAGTCCAGTAGCATAGTCACTCATTCGATTTAAGGCATAATTCAGCTGAAGCGAATTGTTTCATGTTTGTTCTGTAGACGGCACCAAAATAATCTGTTGACTTTATTGTTGAAAAACAAAGTCTGTTGTCGGACTGACCAATCGTGGTCTTGCTTGTGGTTTGCTTGTATTCTGGCTCAGGATCGTAAGTCTCAGTCTTTAAATTTAAGGTAGACCATATCTAAAGGACTAATTTTGTAACTGGACCCAAATGATGTATTAGATTAAAAACATCTTATTCCAATAAATCCTTTCATCCCTGAGTTTTTGAAGCCGGCTTTTCCAGCTTTGAAACTGATTACCTCTTCTGTTTGTTTGTTTGTTTGATTTGGACTTAACGTCGCTTTCAAAAATCTTTCAGTCACATCGCGACGGTGTCTAGGTGTGGCAGGGAGCTCAATGCTCACTTTTAGAGTGCTGCCTCACTGAAATATCACGCCCCCAGACACTTTGACATGATATTCCACCCAGTCACATTATACTGACGCTGAGCTGACCAGTTCTAGCTCTACTTACTTAATGCTGAGCGCCAAGCGAAAAAGCAGCTAGTAACATTTTTTAAAGTCTTTGGTATGAACCGGCCGGGGATCGAACCCGCAACCCCCGGTCACAAAGCGGACGCTCTACCACTGAGCCACTGTACCGGTACATCTTCAGTTGTAAATAAGGATGTAGGAAAAACGAAATAAAAACAGAATGGCAAACTTTCTGTTTCTGATACATGCAAACGGTGTGGATCCATAATATGAGATCATGCAAACATTGCAGATTCATATGCGATCCTAAAGCAAAACAAAACAGTGTATATCAAAATGAGACGGAGGTTAACATCACATATGAATCTACATTGTTTGCAAAGGGACCCGTTTTGGTTTCTCATTACGAAAACACTCCTGTTCAAATATATTGAAAATTTAACAAAAACTGAAAGTTTTCAAATAAAAATTCTTATATTTTGCATATTTCTGCTCAAAGCATTGATTGTAGGTACTCGTTAGAACCGCCTCGGCGAGGCGGTTCTAACGAGTACCCACAAACTATGTTTTTGAGCAGAAATAAGAAAAATAATGTATACGCCGGTAAACCCCCGTTTTACTACATAAAAGTAGGGTTTAAGATGGTCAATATTAAATAGGTATGTTTTCGTGATGTGTTGCACTTTTTATTTGTGCATCTGGTGTTTCATTAGACTGGCTCCAGTCTCCAGAGACTATTTTTTTCTTGTAATCCTGTTAGATAATCCACTAAAATAAAACCAACGTAATATCATGACCATAAAGGCTGGTCACAGGACCAGCCTTTATAGTAGGCTGGTCACTGGACCAGCCTTTATAGTCATAATATTATTTTGGTTTTACGAGTACTAGACAAGCCTTCTTAGTCATTATTTTATTTTGGTTTTATTTTAGTGGATCATCAAACAGGATTATAAGAATAAATATGTAGTCACTGGAGACTGGAGCCGGCCTAGGTGTTTCATGCGTCATGTTTGTTTTGTCATTTGTTTGTTCTTCATATCTTCTTCGTTTTATTTCGGTGACTCGGTGCCTCGAAAAAGCTGTGTTTCGTGATTGTGGCATTTTTCCATATACATATATTTATACCAAGTTAAATACGTCAATAAATAATTCAAGAATGAACATTTGTACACGGAAATATATAATTCCATTCATCAACAGCAGAAATATCTCTTCATAATCTATGAAGTCAAAACAAATGACGGGCACGACACATTCTCATGTTTCCTATTTCCGTAAATCTAGATCCAGACCTTCCCTAATCACTCACTCATGACCAAAACAGCAAAAACAAATGTGCATCTATCCTTTAAACGCCAATCACAACTGCAGCAGACGACATTCTGAAATATATATATGTTTTCCATTTTTTTCAAAAGAAAACAAGTCTTCACATTCCATGTGAATCAGACGATTCACATGAAATGTCAATACTTACTTTGTCTGAAAAATAAAAAAAAAATCGGAATGTCGTCTGCCATAGATTTTGCTTAGCGCTTTAGTGGTTAATTTAATTAAGGTTCTTTAAATGGTGATTCATGATGTGATGGGAAAGTGCATAGTATATTACGTTAACACGTCTATATAGTAAGTGAGTAAGTAAGTAAGTAAGTTTATTCAATTCCAGTAACCCTTTAGGACTATGAGGATATAGAACATATAACATATATTAAATGACAGACAGCACAGGGTCGTTTCAATGCAGTACATAGCAAACAACAAAATCCAATAGACCAGCCTTTATAGTTATGGAATTTTGGTTTAACTAGACTAGCCTTTATAGTCATTATATTATTTTGGTTGGCCGGCCTCGGTGGCTCAGTTGGATGCGCCGTCCGACTGGAGACCAGGAGGTCGCGGGTTCAACCCCCGCCGAGGTCGGCAACATTCTTTCGTGGAGATTGACCATGAAATATTTTCTACGGTCATTCTCTCCCTTCCGCTGATTCAAGAAGGGCAGGTCAGTTTCTGGCGAAAGAATGTGCACAATACTGGTTAACCGCTTAGAGGACTAAGCCTGCCCAGTAAACGTGTGGCTAGGTAAACTGACCGCGCTCGACATGACCCCACTGGGTTGACTGGGCCGTAAAACCTCAACACAAACAATATTATTTTGGTTTTATTTTAGTAGCTTATCAAGCAGGATTATAAGACTAACTATTTAATCACTGGAGACTGGAGCCAGTCTAGGTGAAACATATTTCACTCTTGTTTTGTCATTTGTTTGTTCTTCATATATTCTTCGTTTTATTTCGGTGCCTCGGTGCCTCGGAAAAGCAGTGTTTCGTGATTGTGGCATTTCCTATGTATTTTCCCTTATACAGTAAAACTTCAATAACTCGAATACCGATAGCTCGTATACCATGACTGATTCGAACTCGTAATGCGGTCCCTAGGAAATTCTTCCGATAGCTTAAGAAAACAAATATTTAGGGATATTTTAGGGAATTGTTCTTATTTTATCAAGAATATGTATGTTGTGTGTACTCATTAGAATCGCCTCGGCTAGGCGATTCTAATGAGTACACACAACATACCATTATTTAAAAAAATACGAAAAAAAAAATAAATAAATAAACAGCCCTAAATCATTCCCACTTGCCTTCTGACCTGGTGTATGAGTAACCCTCAGTGACTCGAACTACCCATGTCTCGGACAAATCCCCGTGGTCCCGAAGATGTCCGATCCATTGAAGTTCGACTGTATTGATGCAAGGTTAAATGCGTCAATAAAAATTAAAGAAAGAGCATTAAGATTAAACATATTTCATTGCAACATTAGTCAAAGGGATTGGACACAAGTCATACGTAATGAGAATTTTCACACGGAAATATATAATTCCATGAATTCCATTTATCAACAGCAACAATATCTCTTCATAACCAATGAAGTCATAACAAATGACGGGCACGACACATTCTCATGTTTTCTATTTCCGTAAATTTAGAATGTGAACAATTCCAGACCTTCCCTAATCACTCACTCATGGCCAAAAAGCAAAAACAAACGTGCATCTATCCTTTAAACACCAATCACAACTGCAGCAGACGACATTCTGAAATATATATATTTTCCATTTTTTCAAAAGAAAATAAGTCTTCACATTCCATGTGAATTGTCTGCCAAGCAGACGATTCACATGAAATGTCAGTACTTACTTTGACTGAAAAATGAAAAACAAATCAGAATGTCAACTGCCATAGATTTTGCTTAGCGCTTTAGTGGTTGATTAAATTAAGGTTCTGAAAATGGTGATTCATGATGTGATGGGAAAGTGCACAATATATTGCATTAACTCGCCTATATAAGATGTAAAATTCTTGGCCCTAGCTCTCTGGAAGTCAGTTGTTCCAATCAGAATATTGACATTTTTCTTATTTTCCCCGCCTATGCGCGGTACCCACAACATATCCTTTGTAGAGAAATAAAGCATATCTTGACAGTCCTCTACTCTGGAGTTATGTAAACCAACCATAGAATTTTACCCCTGGTCCTGCTGAACCCGGATATATCCTGCTTTTTGCAAACAATGTAGATCCAGATCAGTTGGCTTCTTAAGAAGCCAACTGATCTGTATCTACACTGTTTGTCATTAAATATTTGAGTTTGTATCAAAAACCTAGATCTAGTAATCTGATTGGCTGAAAATTATAAGTGGGTGTGGCATGTTAATTTGGTCCTCAGGAAGGCTGCGTTTCGTGATTGTAGGATATCCTGGGTATTTTCACTCATGGTCCTGTAATATAAATGCGACGGAGTTCTGGTTGTAAAGTCCATTTCGTTACCCTTGCCCCTCTACCAGCCTCTTAAACAAATAGAAATAATCGCGAACAACACTGTTGAGAGCATTTATTTGGCCATTCGGGACAAACACAAGGCACTGTTCTGTATTTCATTCGGTCCTTCATCAATGTTTCTTTTTTAATCTATATCCCTCTCTAGACAAAACGATGATATCTGTCTTATTCTCTCCAAGAACAGGTTTTGACATTTCATGCAAACTGTCTATTAGACAATATGTATTGAATATCAAAAAAACGTCTAAAAGATTTTATTCTTATTTTCTCCAGAAATAGGGTTTGACATTTCATGCAAGTAGTCTCCTAAGAAGACAATTAACATGGAATATCAAATAAACGTCAAAGCCTATTTTTAGGGGGAAAATAAGAAAATATTTCAAAATGTCTGCTGAAATTTGTGATTTCTGCTAGTTCTCTGATATTTTCCAGAATTAGGCTTTGGCATTTCATGTAAATTGTCTCCTAAGGAGACAATATTAGGAGACAATATGCATGGAGTAATAGTCTAAATATGAATTAATAATAAGAGAAATATTTCAAAATGTCGTCTGCTTAATTTTGAGGCCCTGCTGTGGGGTGGGGTGGGGTACCTCTTCCCTTGTTCCCCTGAAATATTTCAGCATTTTCCTTTGTTCCCCAAAATCAAAATCTCAATTTTCTATGTTCTTTGCTCTCCAAAATTACGTTTGTTCCCCTGTTCCCTTCTTTTTCGACATGTGTTCCCCTGTTCCTCTGAAATAAATGACATCATTCGCCTGTTCCCCATAACCCCTGGGAGGGCCTCAGTTTTTTTTTTTTTTGTTGTTTTTTTTTACCAAGTATTCTGTGCTATGCGTTAAACTTGCACCCACTAAAATTACTTACAAAGCAAGCTCACGAGACTGTCTTGAGATTTCCGACAGTATGCAAATGGTATAGAACGAACTGTTATTTAGATTGACAAATGGAAACATTCTGACGTCTGACATTTTCATTATTGACGGCGAAATTATAGAATAGAATTTGTTGGTCAACATAGACACAAATAGGATTGAAATTGATTTACAAATGAAAATATTTTCCTGGACAATTTTCGCCTGATTGAAGGCTTATGCGCCACGAAGTCATAAAACCTACCTCCGTACATGTGCGCCCAGCGAAGATTCTGATCAGACTGCGCATTCGCGCAGTCTGATCAGAATCTTCGCTGGGCAAAATTTGGACAGCCTAGGATGCAAAGTTTCTACTTACAGACAACGAAGGCTGAGATCAGACTGCGCGATTGAGCAGGCTGATTTGAGATTTCGTTAGGTGCACTACCAGAAGGTACGCTTTCTGGCATCGCGTCTCTTATAGAGTTTTATTGAATTCCTGTCTGTGACATTTTCTATTGTTAGCGGTAAAAATCCATCTAAATTGCATAAGCAAACAGCAAATACCTAGACCAGCCTGCGTGTGATATACTGGATGGTTAAGGTGCTCAAGTTTCGTCTAAAAAATGTCAGGAATTAGTATTAGGTATTGCCATTTTTGTCAACATAATCGCCGCAAAACGTAGCATCTCTTCGGAGTGTAAACTCACTATATAAGCATGGGTAGGGATGTGCCGACAAAAGGGTCTAATTTTCAGTCTGGAACGGGACTGTATTTCATTGTATAAAATCTGGGAAAGGATTCAAATATACCTATCTGCGAAGGGGTTCATGTCTGTTTGGAATGGGGGTCTGCATAAACATGCATCATTCAATCCCTTAAATCCATTTTATAGGACCATAAGGCACCCATGATTAATATCAAAGAATGTTTGAAAGTTCAGAGGTCAGTACCTCGGCTCATATTGTTTAAACCAACAATATTACTATTGTATTGCAAAGGCATTTGGTAAAAATGAAAACTTTGTATATACCTTAGTTAAGCTTGATATTTTGTGATTCTTGTTGAACTTAATAAGTGCGTCCAACGGGAACTGCGAAGCAGCTCCCCGAACCGCTGAGTGGTTCGGCGTGCAGACGCACTACTATAGACTATATACCTATGTAACCAGTGATGTGTGTGACCAAAAATGTGATAGTCCAACAAACGCTTGGGTGGTTCGGTGCTTATCCTGAAAAACAATAAGCGTTCCGTGATTTGGCAGAGACTATTGACACGGCGGCCGTGCCGATAATAGCAACAAAAGAGCCAATAACGCCAAGTATTCCAATTGCAAGGGGTTGAATCACGAGACTTTTGACGTCAGCCTACAAAATTTGCGATCGCGGCCATTTTGAATTTTGTCTTCACTTCGAATTTTATTCTGTCCATTCTCCGTCTGTTTACAAGCTAAGCATGATTCAATTTGTGCATAAGGTTCACTTTGATGTAGATTTTTAGATAACGCATAGACTTTACGCTCTTTTCACGTGATAATCTTAAAAAAGTTCGAACGATAGTATATTGTCGTTGTACCTGTCATGCACTAGTTTTCGGTATTCGGAAAGCATGGCCCCGCCCATCAGGGCCCGCGAAATAGATGGGCTGCCTAAAGCCTCCATGGCAGAGCTGCTAGTACTAAGCAGGACCCGAATTCATGTGATCGGGTCGGGTAAAAGTCCCACAAATTTGGAGGCAATGTCTCTTAACTACTGAAATATTGTTGACGGACGTTATATCGCAATTCATGCAGTGGATTAGAAGTCAAGCGTGGTCTGAAATCAAATTCAATTAGATCTGGCCAACCCACCTGTGAAGCATGTAATGGTAATTTGGACGCACGGATATAGGTAGCACCTATTAAATTCATATTATTGATAATATGCAAGTAAATCCTTGTTAAGTTTACTGACGGAGCAAATGGGAATATGCAAGTAAATCCTTGGTAAGTTTACTGACGGAGCAAATGGAAAGGGGTCTCCATCGTGTCCGGAAAGGGGTAGAGGTCCCGGGCTCCTGACAGCACACCCAATCGTTTTTGTAAGTAAGTTCCCCCTCCCCCGTCCCCAACCCAGGGCCTACGGTATTTCTTCAACTGTAATATGAAAATTAAATTACATGAAAGGTTTGGCTGGTGGCCGGTGGATTGGATTTTGCTGCTTGCCTTTTTGGTGCGGTAGTTCTGATTCCGAGGATATAAAACTTTTTTCATGCTCAACTCAGCTGAGCATAACATTTTCTCTGCTAATAAATATGAAAATGCCAACAGTAGTTGGCATTTCATATTTATTAGCAGAGAAATATTCATGCTCAACTATTTTTTAGCAAGAAATAATTTGCAATTGTTAGTAATTTGAGCTGTATTACCAGGACAAATTTCATGCTCAGCTGAGTTGAGCATGAAAATATGTTTTATAACCTTGAGGCCTGGTGTCTTTCGTTCTTTGTGAGGCCTTATAGCTGCTCACTACGCGAGAAGTTTTTATGTGTTTTTGCCCTGCCCTCATCACGAAAACATGCCTATATAATATTGAACTCTTAAATCCAATTTTTCTATGGTAAAACTGGGGTTTACAGGGGTATACATTATTTTTCTTATTTTGTCAAAAACATAGACTGTGGGTTCTCGTTAGAAGTGCCTCGTCGAGGCGGTTCTAACGAGTACCCACAATCTATATTTAGAGCAGAAATACGAAAAATATTGGAATTTTTTATCTGAAAATTTTCCTTTTTTGGTTGTAAAATTTAAGAGTGATTATTTCTTACCACCAAAAAGAGGTGAAAATGGGGTATCTCAGATTTTCTTGAAAACTGTCCTGTTTTTTTACCTAGGCCTATAGATTCACAAAAATGCAAACTTTTTCGAACTCAGAACTTTTGTTTCCATGGTAACCAAGTTTAAGTTTTTTTTGCCATTTTTTTTTCACTTACAAAAATCTAAAAATACCCATTTTTCCAGCTTCATTATTTTTGGCTGACATTAAAAGAACAAACAAACACTTATATATTTCAAAAGTAACAAGTGTATCTTGTAGTGCCACATATATCTTTTCGTTTCGTGTGTTATTTTAAAGTATATATTGAGATTATTTTCATAGGTCTATTTGGCTTATTGAATAAGCTGAAAAAACAGTCCTATCAAAAATCGATTTTTCTGGAAAATGCAGCTATAGATTTTTTTCAAATATTACCAGTGGAAATTTGGAAAAACATATAATAACATATCCAAAAATTGAGAATGGTATATTTTCTAAAAGATTTTAAATCAAGAGCAAAGTTGCAAGAATTTTCAGTATGCAGCCTTAATAAGTAGTCTGGAGTTGCTCCCCTTGGAACTCTTTCAAAAGAAACCAGAATAAGTAGCCTGGAGTTGCTCCCCTTAGAACTCTTCATTAGCAAAAAAAAAAACAAAAAAAAAAAACAAAAAAAAAAACAGTCTGCACCAAAATACAGATGTCTTTCTGATGAATGTGTCAATAAAATGAGAAAATATGTGATTGTTTAAATCAACAAGTCAATTTATCAATTTAAACTATTTGCAAATGATAAAATGATAGTGAATTACACACTGGAAGAACCGGTAATCTTCTTCTTATGCAGTGAATGGTACACTTTGACATGGATTCGATAAGCCCTAACAGTCATAATTCCTTTGGTTCTGATTCCGTGATGATATCACAGGGAACATTGGCCATACTTTAAAACACATATTGTTGCATGGCTGCACTGGTGTAAATGTGTGACATCTGATGGCTTTACAAAGGGCTAGTTTCATAAATAGTAGTTTACTACCCTGTAAATTCTTTTTTTAACAAACTATGAAATATGCTTCATTTTGTAAGTTTTTTATATTATATAATATTTTGTCTTTACAACTTTGTATGAAATATTTGCCAAAATTATTTTGAATGTACCAAATCGGACCTATCAGAGCACCAAATTCGACATTTTTTTCACATTTTTGGTGTAAAAGGCAGCTGAAAAAATATGAAGCCCCACATTCATGATTTTTCATAAATGTTTCATAAACTAATGAAAAATATTTGGTAAAAAAATCAAGGTTTTGATATTGGGGCTTCATGTTCAAATATGACAAACTATAGTAAGAGATCTAGATAAGCCTCTTCATTCTATTCTGCTTTCCTTTCCAAGTTTTTCTGCGTTTTGAAAGGAGGATATAATCAGATAAAAAGTATTTCATCCAGAAAAAGGAAGAAATCATCATAAATAATAAGTATGACATTTCATCCAAAATGCCAATGAAACCACTGTTTTTTGACAGCAAGAAATGGGGTTTCCAACATTTCGTTACATGCAAAATTCGCGTTTTACAAGGGACCAACTCCAATAATTGCTGAGAGGTGACAGTTCTGCGTTTTTGATAACAGTGGTTTTGCAATTAAAAATCAATGTTTTGCGTTCATTTATTCTACATCGGAGTTTTCTTTATTTTTGTCTCTCAAATGAAAATTTCAAGGCCCAAAATTAGAGGTTTTAGCGGAAATAAAAGAGACTTCATTCATGCTTTGTGAGTGGCTTTTACTTTTTTAAGGATGTCTGTAATTGATACAACTGAGCATTTGAAATGTAATGTACAGAAAACACAATGGTAAACGAAATTAAGAATATCTAGTTTTGTCTTGCATTGAAACATCCAACCAATAACTATTATAATTTTGCATATTTTCAGTAGGTCAATGTGGTATAGTGGTTATATTGTTCGCTTTAAACCTGAAGGGTACCGAGTTCTAATCATGCACATGACATTTGTTTTTTCTGTATCTTTTTTTTTTAATATTTATTTTCAGATAAAATAAGTCTTGACATTTCATGCAAATTGCAGACAATTCACATGAAATGTCAAGACATTTTTTGTTATAATTAAAAGAAACATCAAATTGTTATATGCTACATTTTTTTTCAGAGAAAATAAGTTGTCATTTCATATATATGAATTGCCTCCCAAGCAGACAAATTTACATGAAATGTCAAGACTATCCCCCCACCCATCTCCCCCCTCCGAAAAAAAAATCAAGTGGTCGTCTGCTTCAATTTTGATGGCGCTTAAAGGGTTAATGTTACAAAATATTACAAAGGGGAGAGATTACTGAGCTTATACACAAGTCTCTAGATTATAATTTGCTTAATTTGCTTTTCTTTGCTAGACAGTTCCATGCATGTATGTGGTAATCATTGGTTGTACATAGCCTTATTAGACTGCAGCAAACATAAGTTTGCGAAGCACCTGTGTGGCGGAGTGGTTAGTGTTCCCGATGTTCCACAATGTTTCGGTTTTGAATCTGGAAACTACTGCATGTATTGCAATCTTTAAAGGGCAATAACTCTGTAAAAATGCAGTTGACGTTAAGTTTGAAACGATATGTGATGCTCCGCATCACCCTTATTATCCACCAAGTTTCAGATCAACTGGATGAAAACAGTAGGAGGAGTTATCTGGAAACAAAAAGTCTACAGACAGATGGACAGACACTGATGCGATAACATAATACGACCTTTTTTATCCCCCGCCATTTTCAGTGGTGGGGTGGGGCATATAATATCACTGCTGTCCGTACGTAGATCCATCCCATACGTAACACAAATAGTTTCCGTGCGATATCTTTTGAAGAGATTGGTGTATTGGATGAACATTTTATGCACAGGTATACAATCATAAAAAGTAGTTGAAGTTCAATTTTTTTTCTACCAATTACTCTGAATCAGTCATATCTGACTATTATTTCAGAGGTTAGTTCGATGGTGGAGGAAAGCCTGGGTAGTTTCCAGTTGTATAGGGACTGGGAAATACCCTGTGAAACCACCGCAACCGGGAGAGAACTGCAACCATTCACACATACCTCGTCATTGTGTCCCCAGCTGGACTCGAACCTACACGGCAGAGGTGTGTAGCTAGTCGCGAGACCAACCTCGCTTCCGACTGAGCTATCCCGGCTATTATTAAGATAAAATCCACCAATTATTTTGGGAGTTATGGCCCTTTCTCGACTTTCGACTTTGAAAAATGGTTTCGGTTCAGTATCTTTTGAAAAGATTAGTGTATTGGATTCAAACTTGATACACAAGTATATAATCATAAAATGTAGGTCAAGTGTGATTTAGGGTAAAATCAACCAATTATTTTGGGAGTTATGGCCCTTTTTCAACTTTGAAAAAATGGTTTCCATTCCATAACTTTTAAAATGATTAGTATAATGGATTCATATTTTATACACGAGCATATAATTATAAAATATAGGTCAAGTTCGATTTAGGGTAAAATCCACCAATTATTTTTGCAGTTACGGCCCTTTTTCAATGTTGAAAAATAGTTGAAAACTGGTTTCGATCCGATATCTTTTGAACAGATTAGTGTATTGGATTCAAATTTTATACACAGGTATATAATCATAAAATGTAGGTTAAGTTTGATTTAGGGTAAAATCAACCAGTTATTTTGAGAGTAATGGACTTTTTTCAACTTTGAAAAATGGTTTCTGTTCCATAACTTTTGAAACAATTAGTGAGTTGGATTCATATTTTATACACGAGCATATAATTATAAAATATAGGTTATGTTCGATTTAGGGTAAAATCCACCGACTATTTTTGGAGTTATGGCCCTTTTACAACGTTGAAAAATAGTTTCCGTTTGATATCTTTTGAAAACATTAGTGTATTGGATTCATATTTAATACGCAGGTATATAATCATAAAATAGAGGTCAAGTTCGATGTAGGGTAAAATCCACCCATTATCATGGGAGTTATGGCCCTTTTTCACTTTCAAAAAATGTTTTCCTTTTGATATTTTTTAAAAAAAGATTGATGTATTGGATTCGTATTTTATACACAGGTATATTATCATAAAATATAGGTCAAGTTTCATTTAGGGTAAGCTCTGCCAATTATAATGATAGTTATGGCCCTTTTTTCAACTTCTTTTTTTTTTTTGCAAAATGCCTGCGTGTGGGTGAGGATGGCCATGGGTGGGGGCATCTGTGTCATATTGACACATTTCTAGTTTTTTTTTTCAAAATGACCCTATATAAATGACTAAAATGTCTCATAAGGTGTGTTTGAAGCATAACAAGCAGGGTATAAATGTAAAAATTGTTGATATTCTCTCAGACATTCTCCATTAAATGATGTCTCAAAGATATATACTTTTTGACGATCAATATCTTGGCTATCACTTATCAAAGATTATTCATATTCAGAGTGAGTGTTTTGAGTTTTAAACTCCCTCTAACAACACTTTAGGTCATACAGATCGGAGCTTGGTTTATGTGGTGTATTTGTAAAATACCAAAAAAAAAAAAAAAAAAAAAAAAGCAGTGGGCTCAAAAACCATCTGAAAGACGGCATGAAAATATATCATTTCATAGGTGTCATTCATGTAAAATACCAGTGTCTCCATATTCTGAAGAAATTATTGTGATTATATCCCCGCAAACTTTGTTTGTGGTGGGGTATACTGTTTTCACCTTGTCTGTCCGACTGTGTGTCCGTCCGTGACGCTTTAGTTTTTTTTCTAAATATCTTGAAACAGCAGCGATGGATATTCATCAATTTCTGCAGACATATTGATATCAGCAATGTGTACCTACGTAAGAAAAAGTAAGGGCTAGGGGCCAATTCTCTAGCCCTTTGTAAAATGTCTGAATGCAGTTAAAAATTGGTGTGCACTCTATCTCTTTAATCCATGGCTGGACTTTGACCAAACAAAGCTTGAAGCCCAGATACAGCATTAGGAAGGGGGGAAGAAGTGAGTAGATTCTGGTGACCTTGACCTTATTTTTCAAGGTCACTACATTATAAAGACTCAAAATGTGAGCCTTGTGTGCACTCTGTCTCATGAATCAATAGATGGAATTTGACCTAACTAGCACAGATACATCATTGGGATCGGGGAAAGAAGTGAACAGATTTTGGTGACCTTCATTTTGTTTTCAGGGTCACACCAGCACTTCGTAACTCAAATTTTGATAGAAAATGCTTGTGTGCACTCTATACCTTGAACCAATGGCTCGAATTTTACCAAACTAACACCGATCCATCATTAGGACGTGAGAAAAAAAAATGATTAGATTTTGGTGACCTTGACTTCATTTAATAGGTCATTACATTATAAAGACTCTAAAAATAAGCATTGTGTGCACTCTATTTCATGAATCAATAGACGGAATTCGTTCAAACTAGCACAGATACTTCATTGGGATGGGGTAAAGAAGTGATAAGATTATGGTGACCTGGATCTCTTTTTCAAGGTCACACCGGCACTTTGAAACTAAAATTTTCTACCTTAAATAGGGAGTTACCACCTTGAGGTGCGGGGAGTATGTAATGAACATTGCTTATTCACACTTTTTTCATTGCATCTAATGCTATTTACTGATTCTATTTGACAATGTATACTGATGCTATTTACTGATTCTATTGGCATTTTAGAAGCAGAAATATGATCAATGATGACTGCATTAGAAGAGTAATAACTAAATTAAAAAAAAATACAGTTTTCACCCTAATTAGTGCACATGCTCTTATAAGTGCACACTGCGTACTTAAGTGTCGTTAACTCGATATGATATCAACTCAGTTGCTGTAGCGCAATTTGATTGGTCAAAATATAAGTTTTATACTTCGATAATTTCATTGAGTAAGAAGCGTGTTACTATTTTCATTCTGCCAGCAACTGACATTTAGTAAAATAAAAACCTCAAAGAACACGTTCAGATCTCTAACCTTACCTCTTGTGTATGAAGTGATGACAACAGAGTTCGTTTAAAAGATGGACAGCAACTGACATCAATTTAAGAAAAGAAATAAAATTTTAACGACTCGGGTATTTTTTTTTCACTTGTGATTCTTTCAAAGATTGCAGTTGGAACTTGAATAATTCACCATTGTGCCATAACATTTGGTAAGTTTATTATTATGCTTTCGAAAGAATTCCTAAAATTTACCATTTTGGGGGCATTTTTTTAACACTTAATTTGATGACAAAGTTGGAAGTATAAGGAATGTGTTCATTTTTGTGGTAAAATTTCATTATTCATATGCATTCATTGTGTGGATAAAAAATTGTGGATCCTGATCTGCTGACTTATCAGAAACAGATAATATGGCTGTTCTCTGTTTTCAGAAGAGGGTATAGAATTTCAAAGGAGTAATGCGCACAGTGCACAGGGTAAATATGGTCAGCTTTTTCGAAGGTACTGTTTTGACTTCATTATCACAAGTTAAACATCTGGCTCTGTCAATTTGTATGTTTTCGTAGGTGAACTGTCAAGCACAGGAGTGTGTGGGACGGGAGGGGGGGGGGGGGTGCATGGGAGTGAGGGGGAAGAGTAAAATACTTTGACACAACCTTGCATTTCATCCATTTTCCTGTTGTTGTTTTTTCTTATTGGGTAAACATGAATTCTAATGCACTTGCAGATATAATGCGACGTCTGATTGGGCGAGGTAAACGATTTGCGACATTATATCCTGCAATAAACTGCAGGAAGCCTAACGTCATTAAGTAACATAGATTTTCATTAGCTGAAGTTTGGTCTTACGATGCTGACAACACTTGCTTGTGGTGTCAAAATGATCAAAAAGTGTATATTTAAAAGTGAAATAAATGAATAAGTGCATTAACATGGGGATAACTGTGGTACAATTGTTATTTCAAGATGTAAATTGGCGGTTTGACATTGGCAGATTGCATTTTAAGGCTCAACTGACACGTCGCCATAAAACCAATTTTGTGACCGTAAAACCACAGATTTGCCTCCTGTAAATACAATTTTGCAGACAGGTATCCCCTAGATAGACACTTTTAAGCATTATCATCTTTATACTATCAAACAGATGAAACACAACATAGCTCACGCGGTTCAATTGCAGCAGATGTAAAATTGCACTGAAAGTGAAGTATTATGATACTGTTAAAATCTTTTTGTACAATTTGTCAATGTATGAATACAGGATTTTTATAAAGATTATCACTAGAGGAGCAGAATCTTATAAAATGTCATTCAGGTAGATTCTGGCTTGAAAGGTGTGATTAGATTCTCTACTCTTTAAAAAAGAACGGTTTTGGGGAATTCGTTACAGTACCAATACTCAAGCAGAATTTATTAAAGTTTGAAAAATATACCATCTTCGATATTTTTTTATTTGGTTTCCAGTACGTTGTTCTTCAAGATGCCAAAGTTTAAAAAAAATCTATAGCTGCATTTTTTTGGTATATTCACTGAAAAACATAGATTTTTGGTGTTTTTTAAATACTGCTCTCCAGCCGAAAGGTAGTCATCTTCGAAGTAGTAAAGAGAACAACAAGCAACCCAGGCTCTGAATGTTAAGTCACTTTTATAATAAGCAAAAGTCGCCTAATGAAGCTGTGAATTTTGATTGCTCTTAGATTTGAAGAAAGTGAGATAAATAGTAATCAAAAATGACCCAAAATAGGAAAAAAAGAGAACTTCCAACATAGAAAAAGAGGATTTTTGGCAAAATTGCTGTTACCATGGTAACCGTCACATGCAGCCAAGAACAAATGCTTGTTATGTTGTTTCTGGATCAAGGTTAATATTTACACAAAGTACCTTCAATATCTAGGATACCTCATTTTCACACCCTGTTGCAATATTTTGGTGCTTAGAAATAATCACTCTTAATATATTCGAATAGGCGTGTTTTCGTAATGGCACAACGGTCGCGAGTAGTTTTTACGTGTTTTTGCCCTGCCCTTCTTATTGTGTTATTGTTTTGTTTAGTGGTCTTGTCTGGCATTATGATCACCTTGTATGAGAGGGTTGTTTTGCTTTTCATTAATTTATGATGTGTTTTGTGTCTTAAGTTTATTAATTCTTATTCATGGCAGCTAATGTTCTGTGACTGTTACTCTTCATGGACATCTTTACTGTTTGGCACCTAGCAGATTAGTAACCATATCTTGCAGTGTATGCACGAGAAGTCCTTTTCTGAAAAGGGGTCTACTCTAAAAGGAAAGAATTTGCTCCCAATCCCAATTTTAGAAGGGCTAATAAATTAATTTTGCCTCCCTTGACCGGAATAAGTGATTCTTGCGAACAAAAACAGTTCAAATTTATCTTCTTTTTTTTTTCAACCAATGTATTTTAACAAAGGAAGTTGATTTTAAAATTCTACTTTTACTGGTTAAAATCTCCGGTTTCGATCTCTAGAAAGCAGCGGTTACATTTCATCATGAAAACATGCCTATATAATTTTGACCCCCTTCAACCCCACTTTTATATAGTAAAACTGGGGTTTACAGGGGTATACATTATTTTTCTTATTTCTGCTCAAAAACATAAATTATGGGTACTCGTTAGAACCGCCTCAGGCGGTTCTAACGAGCACCCACAATCTATGTTTTGGGCAGAAATATGAAAACTATCAGAATTTTTTATCGGAAAATTTCCTTTTTTTGGTTGTAAAGTTTTTAGTATATTTGTATAGGCGTGTTTTCGTAATGTTAAGGTAGATAGACCTGGATCAAACTTGGGAACAGTCTCATATGTAAGTAAACACTGCTTACTCAGGCATGTCTCTTTCAAAAGTTAGAGTAAATATGGTATTTTGTTTTTATCGCTGTTTGCCTTCTATTAGAAAGACTTGTTAAAACCAGAAATAGAACATCTGCGAGGAAAACGATTATCTAAGCTTATTTTTTAATAAAATCCCAAAGTCTATATCAGTTCCAATTTACTTTTGAATGACAACTTAAGTCGGAGTACTTAAATTGAAAGTCGCGAATCTGTCAGGCACAATATGCGGGATCAGTCATCGATAAAGCTAGCGGCAATGTTCGTGGCAACAATTCCACAGTAAATATCCGTAATTGTATATGCGATAGGCAATTGTCTCTGACACTGTTTGCATAAATGCATTTTACTCCTGTCGATATGTCTTATACGCTTTATAACTGGAAAACAGTTTGTATTCTGGCCTATCTGTCCGAATATTTAGGGTTAGTATGGTGCCAATAATCCTAGCGGGTAGGGTTAGTGGGGTGTGGCGAAGGTGTCATGTATCTGACGTTACCGGGGCGTCCAGCTGATATTGGCTTACAGTTGGGCAAGTTCTGCTCACCTTGTAGCAGGTAAGGGTAGAGGGGGAATGTTTTTATTTCTTCTGTTCCTTCACGTTCATTCCCTCTCTTTCATATCCTCTACTATTTCTTCTATCTCTTTCCCCCCTTCTCTGGGAGACGACACAAAATGAACCACAAGGGTTGACGTGTCGTTAAACCCAAACGCAATCAATCAAAACCTAGCGGGCACAACGTAGAACAATGTGTATTCAACGTCTTGACTTTGAAGCAACATTTAATCAACGTTGTTTCAACATTGTGTGCCTGCTGGATACGTCCAAAATCATGTCAGTGTTTCGATACATCTTTACGTTGAATGGACCTTGAATCGATGTTGTTTCAACATTGTGAGTCTGCTGGGATACGTCCAAAGAACTGGCAGTGTTTCTCGACATCGACGTTGAATCGACGTTGTTTCAACATTGTGTGTCTGCTGGGGTACGTCCAAAAAATTATTAGCGTGTCGCGACTTTAATAAAACGCTAGATGCAAAATCTGACGTTAGTGAACGGACGAACGAACAGACAGGAAAAAAAAAAAACTACACAGCCAACATTAGCGTAGGCGTGGGCATAAACAAAGCCTTTCATTTTGCCAATAGCTATCAAAATATTTATCCAAGGATTTCAAAACGATATAGCAACTTAAGTACACTTGGGACTTTTTGATTGACAATCGTGTCTAAGTAGCAAAATTTGACGTCAGTGAACGGACGAACGAGCAGACAGGACAAAACAATACAGCCCCTCCGAAGTGTAGGCGTCGGAATAAACACAACCATCCATTTTGCCAATAGCTATCAAAATGTTTATCCTAGTAATCCAAATGTCAGAGCAATTTCAGTTCTCTTGGGGCCCTTTGATTGACAGTCGTGTCTAACTAGCAAGTGGAAAAACACGAGGTGTCACGAAGACGGCAAACATAATAGGAATTATATTTATGCAATCTCGCAGCAATGCCTGACCGAAACATTTATTAAGTACTGTGCTTTCGACATCTTTCAGAAAGTCGTTTTTTGTTTTCGTTTTGCTCTTTTTTTTTTTTTTTTTTTTTTTTTTGCTTTGTGCTTTACACAGAAGACGTAATGTTGCAAACTTTTGTTATGATTTAATGCAAAATTATTTGCAACTACCTATGCTTAAAAAGTTTTATTTACGTCATTGGGTTATAAAAGATCAAATATTTTCACATTTTCGCATAGTAAACATGAATGCAAATTATGCAGAAATCTGTAGGGTATATAAGTAAATCTGAGGTAGATTTTCAACAAGTTCTGCTGGTTTAATTTTTTTCTGAAATTTTCACAGTATTGTTGTGAAACATTAGTAATTTAAATAAAGGAAAAACTATTTTCTTAGACAAACAGTTCAAACAATCACTTCACTACAAAAATTGCATAGGTCAGACGAATTTTTGGCCATAATTTTAATTTTTAGGTAAATATTTGAGAACAAAACACAGAAACAGATAGAGACAAATGTTGTTTTTTTTTTTTGTTTTGTTTTTCTAATAAGATACGGCCTATCAGAATAAAATACTTTCTTTAAAATAAAACGCCAAACAAAAAAGTCTTTCTGAGTGATGTCGAAAGGATAGAAAGTTGTTTTAGCAAACCAAAGAAGTTGTGCATTATATGTGGAGCTCAATGTATATTTTAACCACATCAGACAACAAATTACAGATGGTCGCCTTATTTTTCACAATTAGTACTTGACATTTTATTCAATTTTTAACTGATTCCTGTTCACTTATAACATATAATGAAAACAGGGGTTTGCAAGGGTAAACATTATTTGGCAAATCTTAAAAATTACCTCATTTGTAATTCTTAATTCTGTCTTCTTTATTTCTATGCTTCTTTTATTATGCATTACCTCATTTATGCCTAGCGACCCATAAAAGGGACATTGGCAAACAGTGTAGACCCAGATCAGACGCCACAGAACGCGGCGTCTGATGAGGGTCTGCACTGTCTGTATTAAATAAAGGAATTTCTATAAAACATAGTACAACTAACCTGACACCCCTTATATTAGAAATGGTCCGGTCCGAATACTGAAGGTGGGAAAGTCCATTTGGTATGAATGGGTTAATATGTCTGAATGTAATTATTAGAATGGCTCCAGGCGTTCCTGCACCTGTCTTTTTATGTCATTATCATGTAGACTTAATGTCTCTTTGGGTCTCTTTAACTGGTTAACCGCTTAGAGGACTAAGCCTGCCCAGTAAACGTGTGGTTAGGTAAACTGACCGCGCTCGACATGACCCCATTGGGTTGACTGGGCCGTAAAACCTCAAAACCAACAAAACTCAGTTCACTGTTTTGTTACAGAAGTTATCTTTTGAATTAAGGGATATAGCTGTATAGAATACTGTAAACTACACTAGATTGTACACATTAAAAAGACAAACATATATAAAAGTCTAGAAATGTGTCCAAAGGACACAGATGCCCCCGCCTGAAAAAAAAACTTAAACGCAAATTGCTAACGCCGGACGCGGACGGAGACGGACGGACGGACAGGGGTAACACTAAAGCGCTTTCCACCATTCTTTGAATGGCGAGGGGCATAAAAAAGAGGAATCAGCAGACTGCCTATGTGCCTATGTACTAATAAATACCTAAACATCCCATTTTTTCTCAGCATATTATCATGGCCCACATGATGTGGAGGAAAGCCGAAGACACAGATGTTGTCTCAACTGGGCAAAATAGTGGAATATCTACCAAACGTATTCAGTCCACTAAATTTCTACTGCAGCAAAGAGAAAGTCACAAACGCTGTCTCCCTTGTAAGCATGGAGGAAAATCTACAAAAGGTATCAGCCCTATGGCAACACCAAACCTCAAATGTTTGAAAGAAACTTAGTTCAAAAAATGATCCCCGGCAAGCAGTGTACATCCAGACGGGACGGCTCGGAACGAGCGTCTCAACTGGGTCTACACTGTTTGCCATTCTGTTTTTTACTTAGATCCTCATCGGCAACAATGGATGCTTCGAAATTCAGAAATGGAAGAGTCCACTTCAGAAATACAGCGGTGGAAGGGTAATTGAAGTACTGGTGTCAGTAAACAGTAAGTTTTCCCTCCCCGCACCCACCCCCCCTGCCCCCCCCACCCCCCCCCCCCCCCACACACACACACACACACCCGGCCCTCCACCTAGACTGGCTCCCGTTTCCAGTGACTAAACATTTTTTCCTGTTTGAAAATTCACCAAAATAAAACAAAATAATTTAATGATTAAAAAAAGCTGGACACTAGGGTAATCCTGTTTGATAATCCACTAAAATAAAACAAAAATAATATCATGACTAAAGAGTGACCAGCCTTTATAGTCATGATATCATTTTGGCTTTATTTTAGTGGACAATCAAAGAGAATTATAGGTATGCTTATTTAGTCACTGGAGACTGGATCCAGTCTATCCCCACCGTGCACACAGCAGCATCCACGCCACGCAAAACATAGACGAATGGTATTTTGGTTCGCTGTCCGCAAAACAGGCTAAAAGAAGCAAAAAGGAAACAAACAAAAAAGTTTGCTTGGTGACCTTCTATTACAAGTATTTTTTTTTTTTTTTTTTTTTTTTTTTTTTTTTTTCTGGAATTTTGAACGAATATTTTTAGATAAATTCGTACACTGGATTTTACGAAAAAGAACTGATAAGTTTAATGGGCAATTCAGTTGGTAATACCAATGACAAAACACGTGTTTCTATGTGTTTCCCTAAACTAGTATTTTTGTAAAATCTTATCTAATAAGAAGCAATAAAAAAAACTTATATCAACTGACTGACGACATTTTAAGTAAATTCTGATTTTTCATTGCAAAAAGTAAACGGTGTCTCTTAACAGTCTATTTTCAGAGAAAAATAGGACAAAAACCTGCGTTTTATTTCTTCCTTACAAGTAGTCCAAACAGCTCTAGATAGGAGTGGGAATCAGGTAAATAGTTTTCTTATATCTCCACGAAGGCATATGTTGTGGGTACCCATTAGAAGCGCATCGCCGATGCGCTTCTAATGAGTACCACAACATATGTTTTCGTGGAAAAGAATAAATATCAATATTTGTTTGGACGTAATATTGCCTCATCTGGAAGTTTTGTCCAGTATCAAACGCAACAAGCAGTTTTCCATGACGTCTGGAAATTTGATCACCACTATATAAATAACCTCAAAAAATTATTCTTTTAAGAATCACACCTTGACATGAGGGTCATCAGACAGAAACTGAAATTGTCTGCATCTACCTAACTTGAATAGATCGGCCTCAACATGAGAAAACGTACCTTCTGACATGTTAGCCTAGCGAAGATCGAATCAGGCTGCATATCCGCGCAGTCTGGTCAAAGACTTCATTGTTATCATTGCATCCTTCACTATCCAAAATGCGCCAATTGAAGATTTTGATCAGACTACACGAATGCGCAGGCTGGTCTGAGTCTTTGCTGGGTGCACCTGTCCGAAGGTACTTTTTTTTGCCGTAGAAGCTCAGGTAGTTATCTATCAAAAATGACAAAACGTTAATACAAATTTGGACGTAAATTTCCTATAAACCCTTTTTGAATACAAATAAAAACTAAAATGATTTTGTGGCAGCTGTGATAATATTTGACATTTTGGTGACGGCTTTGAAATCGTTGTCAGCAATGAGCTGTTGCACTTAAAACTGGGCAATAAGTATCTTACAAAATACAGAGGTGACAATCTGAAAACAAAACTATTTCAAGATACCCAGAAGATACCATAGTCACGACGCTCAGCTTCACGTGACGCCCATTACAAAAACAGGACTATTCAAATATACTGAAGATTTTACCACCAAAAATGAAAATTTTCAGATAAAACATTCTGATATTTTTCAAATTTCTGCTCCAAAATTAGATTGTGGATACCCATTAAAACCGCCTCGGCGAGGCGGTTTTAACGAGTACCCACAATCTATGTTTTTGAGCAGAAATAAGAAAAATAATGTATACCCCTGTAAACCCCAGTTTTACAATATAAAAGTGGGGTTTAAGGGGGTCAACATTATATAGGCGTGTTTTCGTGATGGAAAGAAGGAGAGATGAGGAACAAATAATGACAAAGCAGACGACACATATGAAATTACCGACGAACAAAGAAGAACTGTAAAAGTGGAACCACCTTGAAACGGTCAGTAGAAAACTTTATTGTCATTGGGGGAGGGGCTTAAACTAGTTTTACTCGCCGAAATTTCACCCTTAATTCTGATACCGTTCAAAATTCCAGATACACTAAAACCTCAATGACTCGAACATCCTTGGGACCATGGAAATTTATTCGAGAAGTGAGTAGTTCGAGCCACTGTTAATCATGGCGCCATGTCAGGAAGCAAACGGTGGAGAAGTCGTTTTGATCTTCTATACAATAATGGTATGTGTGTACTCATTAGAATCGTCTCGATGATGCGATTCTAATGAGTAGACACAACATATAATTTCATGACAAAATAAGAAAATTCCCTTAAATATTTGTTTTCTTGAGTTATAGGAAGAAATTTGAAGAGACTAAAAAACGAATTCCAATTAGCCATGGTAAACGAGCCATCGGTGTTCGAGCTATTGAGGTTCGACCGTATATTTTCGGTTGGCGTAGAGCTCCTCTACCTAATCTGTGAAACATCATAGTGAAATTCAGTACAACTTCAATGTCTCGAACACCGATGATTCGTTTATCATAGCTAATTCGAACTCGTTTGAGTCCCTAGAAAATTCTCTTCATAGCCTAGGAAAGCAAAAGCAAACCTTTATGGATATTTTAGGGAAATTCTTATTCTATAATGAACTGTAGGTTGTGTTTACTCATTAGAATCGCCTCATCGAAGCGATTCTAATGAGTACACACACTATACCATTATTTTATAGATAAAAAATAAATCTCTAAATTATGTCCATTTTCCTCCTACATGTAACCTGGCGTTATGATTAATCCTCAGTGGCTCGAACTACCCATGTCTAAAACAAATTTACATGATCCCAAAGATGTTCGAATTATTGAGGTTCGACTGTACATATAATAAAAAAGCAAAGGACTCAACGGAGATTTGAACCCAGAAGATCATTAACAAGCCTACGATCCGCCCGACCACAGACATAAACAGATAAGCACCAACCATTACCAAAACACGCCTATTCAAATATACTGAAAATTTTACCACCAAAAAAAAAAAATGAAAATTTTCAGATAAAAATTCTGATATTTTTCACATTTCTGCTCAAAACATAGATTATGGGTACTCGTTAGAACCGGCTCGGTGAGGCGGTTCTCACGAGTACCCACAATCTATGTTTTTGAGCAGAAATAAGAAAAATAATGTATACCCCTGTAAACCCCAGTTTTACTATATAAAAGTGGGGTTTAAGCGGGTCAACTTTATATAGGCATGTTTCCGTGATGCATCTGAAACAGATTGAGGAGGGAACCACCATTTAGTCTAAGGACCGACCCACCGTCGATCAATCAAAGAAGGAAACAAAATTATCAACCATAATTAGGTTAACAGCGGATATTACGTCTCGTCTGGTATATCATGTTGATTTTGGTTTGTACGAGCTCACATGCCAACTGCGAACCTCCAGGCCAACTCACAAGCCTGCATCTTCTTATCCGCTGCCGATATCTAAATGCTAATATATCAACTTCATAATCAACTCAAGGGTTGTCGAGTTTGGCATTTCTGTATTTACGGTCTGAAATAAACTAGTTGGAGCAGGGATTCGAACCTTCTAACCAGTAGGCCAACAAAAAAATCACAAACATTTGAGTAAGTTTTTAGTTTGTATATATTTTCGCGCTTTCTGGACACTTTTTTCTTCAAGATTGTTCCATCTTCATTCTTCCATGAGTGTGTTTCAGAACTGAACACATTTTACACTTGAAGTTCCTCCTAGAAACTCCATCTCACATCAGCTAACCTTTATTACTCTCTGGACCAAATCAGCAGACGACAAATTGAGAGTTGTTCTCTTAATTTCTTTCAGCAAATAGGGCAGGCATTTCATACGAATTGTCTCCTTAGGAGACCACATGGAACGCCAAGCCCTTTTTGCTGAAAAAAAAAAAAATGTTTTCAATTGTCGTCTGCTGCTATATAAGTCCAGCAGACTAAAGTTAAATCTCTGATTAAACTTAACCACTCTCTGGACCAATTCAGCAGACGACAAAGTGATGACATTTTTCTTATTTTTCCAGAAGACGAATTTTGACATTTCGTGCAAATTATCTCTATTTTTTTATTTTTCCCAGTAAACAGGATCTGACATTTCATGCAAATTGTCTCCAATGGAAATGTTAAATCCATTTCCTGTGAAAAATAAGAAAACTATATCAAAATGTCGCCTGCTGAAAATTTTACCCAGAGTGCTAAGCGTTAACAGGGAAATGACAAAAACTCAATAATACAGGAGAGTCTTCAACGAGAAAAAATATTTGCAGACACATTTGCAAGTCGAATTCAATTTAAGTGTTTTTACAACAATGTCGTCTGACAGAGTATCTGAAAATAAATGGGCCGTGCCACGCGAAAACGTATCTTCGGGCATATGCGGACAGCAAAGGCCCAGATCAGCCTGCGCATCCGCGCAGTCTGATCAGGGCCTTCACTGTCCGTTTACAGAATCAATGGACACCATAGAACATATCAACTTAGAGCAATGTCCCGGATCATACTTTGCGCATGCGCAGGATGATGTGAATCAACGGTTCTTGCGCATATTCAAAGGCGCTTCGTCGCTTGACGCAGCCCAAATTTCCTTGTAATACCACAAATCCATTTTGGTTTCCGAATTGTCAATAAGAAATGGAGCAAATTGCGTGACTCGGGGCTTTGTGTGATTTCCTCTTTGGGCATATAATCTAGTCTAAAACGGGGTTGGATAGGTCTGGATTGGAAAGACGTCTGCTATCAAAGTATGGCTTATCAGTAGTTGCACAGTACCAGTTTACTTCAGTTGAAAAAAGGACAAATATGATCATAGTGTTGAATTTCTGGTATTCAAGAACAGCAGGGGTTTGCAGGGGTACAAGTTATTTTTATTATTTCTGCTCAAAACATGGATTGTGGGTACTCGTTAGAACTGCCTCACCGAGGCGGTTCTAACGAGTACCCACAATCTATGTTTTGAGCAGAAATATGAAAAATATCACAGTTTTTTATCTGAAAATTTAAAATTTTTGGACGATTAATTCTCTATATATTTGAATAGGCGTGTTTTCGTAATGATTTGTTTTGCCATCATTTGGTACTTTTCTTTCCCTTTTTGTTGCCTCGGAAATGCTGTGTTTTATGGTTGTGGCATTTCCTGGATATATTCACTTATATTTTTAGGGCAGCCTCTTTTAATATCCTTATTATTCAGATCATCATGAAAACATGCCTATATAAATTTGACCCTCTTCAACCCCACTTTTATATAGTAAAACTGGGGTTTACAGAGGTATACATTATTTTTTTTTATCTTGCTAAATAATACATATTGTGGGTGCTCGTTAGAACCGCCTCGCCGAGGCGGTTCTAACGAGTACCCACAATAACGAGTGTTTTGAGCAGAAATATGAAAAATATCGGGGGTTTTATCTGAATGTTTTGGAGTTTTTGGAGATGAAATCGTCTATATATTTGAATAGGCATGTTTTCGTAATGTACAGTCGACTCTCGTTATCTCGAGTAGCCGCTTATCGCAAAATGAAAAACTGGTCCATGTTTGAACATGAAAAACAGGTAACAAAATATTGTTGAAAAGAGGAGAAGTCGTCAACTCTACTTCGCTTATCTCGAATGACCGCTTATCTCGAAGTGAAAATCTAGTCCCAGTTTAAACTTGAAATACTAGCCATAGGTAACAAACTATGAAAGTGTTAAGGAGGCCACTAAGGCATCTCAAAATTGGTTCAGATTTGACCTGTAAGAAAGTGAAAAATCCGGCTATGTTATACACGTTTAAGCAACAACAGTTGGAAAATTTGAACCACTCATAATGCTTCATTGATCTAGAGATACATGTACTAAAGACACATGTGTGATAGACTCTTTCCAAGTAATAATAGATGGAGGATCTGAATCAAACAAATTCGATGTAGAAAACCCTCACCTTGATTCCATTATTGCTAACTTCACCTCAGCAGTGATTAGCACGCAACATCGCAAAAACAAATGCCGAAAACAAATGAAGCTCTTGACCTCTGTGGTCTTGACCGGAAACAGCTTTAGTATGAGTGAGGTCTCTATCATATCTTCATAGTCTTCAAGAAAGTCTTCGACAGCCTTATATGCAATTATGAGGAAACAGAACATCAATAACAACTTGGTCTGTGCCACTGTGTGACTATATGATAAAGCCACTAGTGCAGTCCGTTCAATGGTAGAATAGCAGAAAAGTGATCCAGGTCCAGGACCTCAGATAGAATGAAGCAGGGATGTCTTCACCAACATGCTTCAACATCTTCCTCGAAAGGATAATGATCAATGCCTTAGCAGATCTTGAAGGGTGTGTCATCATTGGAGGCAAAGTAACTGTCAACATCCGAGTTGCAGATGACATTACTGGAATCGCTAGAGAGAAGAATGAGCTAAAAACACCGCCTGATCGTTTCGACAAAACCACTAAGGAACCGCCTTGGAACAGTCTGTAGGAAAACTTAGTTGGGGGAGGGGCTTAAACTAGTTTTACTCGTGCGAAATTTCATCCTTAATTCTGATGCCGCTCCAAATTACAAATACAGTACACCTCAGTTGCTCGAACATGTCTAAAATTATGAAATTTATTCGAGAAACGGGTAGTTCGAGCCACTGATGGTTAATCATGGCGCCAGGTCTGCAAGCAAACGATGAAAATTAAGGGAAGTCTTTATGATCTTCCACACAATAATGGTATGTTGTGTGTAATTAGAATTGCCTCGATGAGGCGATTCTAATGAGTACACACAACATATAATTTCATGATAAAATAAGAAAAAAAATCCCAAATTGTTTGTTTCCTTGAGCTATCAGAAGAAATAGTAGGGACTCAAAAACGAGTTCGAATTAGCCATGGTGGACGAGCTATCGGTATTCGAGCTATTGAGGTTCAACAATATGGAAATCGGGCCAGAGACGACAAAAATGACGACGAACAACCCAGATGAATCTGAGCTTGGGCCCGAGAGTAAATCGTACAAGATCTGAAACGGTAAAGAGTTTCAAACATCTCAGAAACCGCATGTGTGACAACGGTCTAATTACAGCCAATTTAAGCAAGCACCTTAGGGAAAGCCGAAAAGTTGTTGCTTACATAAGAGTTATTGGTAAACATAAATATAAGAGTTATTGGTATATATAAAATGTATACATGTAAATTTACACTAATTTGACTTTTAAGGGATCTGAAAACATGGCTTCTTAACTCTTCTCTTGCTGAACACGACATGCCATCTCTTAGCAAACAGTGTAGAGCCAGATCGCTAACTGATCTGGATCTGCACTGTTTGTCATTAAATATTGAATATCTAACAAAAACCCGGATCAAGTAATCTGATTGGCTGAAAATTAGAAGTGGGCGCGGCATCTTAATTTATTCAGCATGACAAGGGTTAATAGAGGTGGTTTCTTAATACATATGGCCTTTAAGTTAGGTTTGACTGTATGCTATTTTAGAACCTCCATTACAATTTAACTTGTTTAAAGAATATCGCGAATTGTTAAAATGTTCGTTTTCTGCAGTTCTTGTGCAAAATACAAATGTAAAACCTTAGGCAGGTATGGTGTGCATACATGGTAGCGAAAATGTCTTCCGCGAATTCTTGTAATTTTTCGGAGTAAATGTACCCTTCCAGTCTCTTCTATTTTAAACAACCTTTAAGTGCAAAGCAGACGACATTCTATTTTTTCTTCTTTTTTTTTTCAGAAAAATAAGACTTCGCATTTCATGTGAATTGTCTGCTAGGCAGACGACTCATTATTTTTTTTTCTTTGAAACAATAATAACAAGCTAATCAAAATGTTGTCTGCTGCATTGTTGACTCGCACTTAATAATAACCTCTTATTGATTGTTATATCATGCCCGTAATAATTGTGTGTCAGCTCATTTAAAACGACAGAACACTGCATGTAGGAGTTGCAACTGACTTTACGACAAAATGGACAACATCTTTCTACGCATGCGCCGCCTCTGGTTAGTATCTCAGTCGTATGTAAACATGGTACACATATCTATTAACAGTCTACAAGCGAATGTTATAGATTTGAAAAGACTGCACAGAAGCGCAGACTTATAAGACCTCTGATGTTCACTTACATAAAAAGTTCATTTCCTACTCGGTGGGTTCCAAATAAAAGCCGGTGGCCTTCTCAAACTCATTATTAGGCTCGAGTGAAAACCGCACATATCTCATTGTGCGCATTGCCGAAACGTTTAGCCCAATAACGAAAACACGCCTATATAATTTTGACCTCCTTTAACCCCACTTTTATATAGTAAAACTGGGGTTTACAGGGTTATACATTATTTTTTCTTATTTCTTATTTCTGCTCAAAAACATTAATTGTGGGTACTCGTTAGAACCCACAATCTATGTTTTGAGCAGAAATATGAAAAACATGAGAGTTTTTTATCTGAAAATTTTCAGTTTTGGGTGGTGAACTTTCAATATATTTGAATAGGCGTTTTTTCGTAATGCAATAAAGCGTGTGCATCAGTGAGCTTGGAGAAGATTCTTCAGTGTTAGGCAGTGTTCTTTTGTGTTAACCCTTGTCCCGCTGAATAAATTAAGAAGTCACGCCCACTTTTAATTTTCAGCCAGTCAGATTGCTTGATCCAGATTGTTGCTATAAATTCACATACTTAATGGCAAACAGTGCAGATCCAGATCAGTTGGCTTCTGAAGAAGCCAACTGATCTGGCCCTACACTGTTTGCAAAGGCAGGGTATATCCGGGTTCAGCAGGACAAGGGTTAAGCGTCAAAACAAGATTTTTTTCCATTTACATGTCATAACGTTTGTTTGTTTGTGTTGAGGTTTCATGGCCCAATCAACCCAATGCGGTCATATCAAGCGCGGTCAGTTTACCAAACCACACTTTTACTGGGCGGGCAGTCTTAGTCCTCTATATCTAAGCAGTTAACCAGTATTGTGCACATTCTCTTGCCAGAAGCTGACAACTGCCCTTCTTAAATCAGCGGAAGGGACAGAATGACCGTAGAAAATATTTCATGATCAATCTCCACGGAAGAATGTTGCCGACCCGTTGGGGGTCGAACCCGCAACCTTCTGATCACCACTCGGACGCGCATCCAACTGAGCCACTGAGGCCGGCACATGTCATAATGTACAATATCTATCTGAAGTATTTGAACGTGAAGTCCCAAGCAAAAGGTGCAGATCTAGACCAGACGCCAAAGAGCGGGGGCGTATGATCAGGATTATCAATATCTACCACTAATCCAGTAGTTTTAGACATGTCATCAGGTAATAAAAATTTGGTCGAATTTTAAGACAAGAAGACAAAGTAATGATATTTTTCTCTCTTTTTTTTCCCAGAAACATTACGAAAACTCGCCTATTCCAATATATAGAAAATTTCACCCCCAAAAACTGAAAATTTTCGGATAATAGATTGTGGGTACTCGTTAGAACCGCCTCGGCGAGGCGATTCACTCGTTAGAACCGCCTCGGCGAGGCGGATCTAACAAGTACCCACAGTCTATGTTTTTGAGCAGAAATAAGAAAAATAATGTATACCCCTGTAAACCCTAGTTTTACTATATAAAAGTGGGGTTTAAGGGGGTCAAAATTATATAGGCATGTTCTCGTGATGAAGAGGCTTGGTTATTTCATGCAAATTATCTCTGAGGAGACAATTTGCCTGAAATTTCAAAGCCTATTTTCTGAGAAAACAAGAACAAATATTTCAAAATGTCTCGGATTTTTTCATGTTGCATGCAAAATGTTAAGATGTCCTATCTGAACTTAATAAGATACACGTTCTCACTTTGTGAACCAGTTACATAATGTATTCTATTTCCTGCACATGGCTTGATTTTTCCCCGTTATTCTATATCTGGTATCATTTCCTTGGGAATTACGAAGGAATTAATATCAAATTCTGCAATATCAAATATGCCAGTATAGAAATATGCTGCAATAAAATGGAAATGTCACTTTTTCATATACTTCGAGACACCTGGTACATGAGATGTTATGTTCTAGAAAATTTAGTCATTCAGTATAGAATTATACGATTCAGCAAATTATAACAAAAACAAATGAGCTGCAGACGACATGCACGTACATACATGTAGCTCTAGATAGCAGGAATACCTTGATAAATATTGTTTCTTCTTTATCCACGAAAGCGTAAGGCAAGGGTACATTGCGAGGGTTGATCGCAAGACTGTAGCAAGTCAGATGGTTGTTTTTCCCAATACTTAATCTCCTCACCATGAAGGCGTTATGAAGATTACAACATTTCTTTCTGTAAACAATGGAAATTTAGGTGCCATTGCTCGTATGAGCAATGGCACCTAAATTTGCATTGTTTACAAAGGGGTCAAAGTTGCCCCTAAACAAGGGTTTTCAAAAATATGTTTGAGTTACTACAGTCTTGCGCTCAACCCTCGATTTGTACTCTTAGAAGCGCCTCGTACAACACGCAATAAAATGGACTACAACTGCTGTTAAATGCCGTGTGGCGGCCGTAACATGTCTTCCCATACTTCTTCATAGTACAGATTTTATTTCATTTCCTTGGAATCATATTGAAAAAATTCTGATTTTTAGGATAATCGAGTTTCGCTTAAGTCGGTACTAGGGATGGGGGTAGGGGCGTATGGAGTCCTCGAAATTACAGTCGAACCCCAATAGCTCGAAAACCGTTGGCTCGTTCACCATGGCTCATTTGAAAGCTGCCGATTGCTCAAAAAACAAATATTTAGGGACACTTTATTTTGTCACGAACTTGTATCTTGTGTGTACTCATTAGAATTGCCTCATCGAGGCGATTCTAATGAGTACACTCAACATACCATTATTGTATAGAAGATCGAAAATATTTCCCTAAATTATTGCCATTTGCTTCCTGACCTGGCGCCATGATTAACCCTCAGTGACTCGAACTACCCATATCTCGAACAAATTTTCATGGTCCTAAAGATGTTCGAGCCATTGAAGTTTGACTATATATTGCTGCATACGAAGAACCGGGACTTCTGCTTTCGTTACTTGATGTCTTCGGTGTTTCCTTCCATAACTTAATGTCTTCGGTGTTTCCAAAGGCAACATGTAAAGACTTGATTTATCATTTTAGAGAAAGTATGGTAAGTAGTTAAGAGTTAGGTTGTCCGAATATTAAGGGTAAATACAGTACAGTGAATCCTCTTTATACCGGCACTCGATACAACAACAAACTTCAATAAATGGAAATTTGAATGTCACGAAACCTTCCCTCAAGAGGTGACAGTTAACGAGAAATTGTGCAAAAATATTGCATTAAAACTTCAAGTAACACATGTTTCGGATATTTGTTAGAATCGCCACACTGAGGCGATTCTAACAAATATCCAAAACATATGTTCTATGAGGAAATAATAATAAAACAAGGTCTTCCATTGCGTATTAATCTGTCCATTAAGGATTCTTTACAACAGCAAATTCATTTTAATGGCAATATCTTTGGGAACAAATGCTGTCCATGTAACGAGGGTTCGTTGTATATCATTTGTCATGTAGCACAACCGCCTCATTTAGATTTTTACCCTTTTTAGTAACCCTTTCATCCCTGAGTCTGAAGTGGACTCTTCCATTCTTAAAAGTGGACTTGTCCACTGACGCGATTAGGGGTTTTAGTCTCAAATAAAAAAATCAGAATGGCAAACAGTGTAGATCCTGATGAGACAGCTCATTACGAGACGTCTTATCTGGATCTACACTGTTTGCAATGGTATTGATTTTGGTCTTTCCGGCTGAAAGAGTTCAAATCGGTGCCATCCTACCAAATATTTTAAATAATTTTTCCGCACGTTTTCGTCAAAAGAAGACTTTCTTCCATTTATCTGCCGTCTTGGGAGTCAAGCAGATATTTTCTAACCCAGTTTTAATCAATTTCACGGTAGAACTGCGCAACTCTTTTGGGACATACAGGGGAAAAATTAATTCGAAAAAGTTAAATAGAAACAGCAAGTGATTTATCAAATATTTGTTGCAGAATACACAAGATTCAAAAAAACATAGTCGTAGTGCAGATTATACTTTTATTTCCTTTGAGATCATTGGACCCACTCTGGTTATGTACCAGTCATTTATCCCTCTCCTCTCCCACCCCCACCTCCTCCCCGCACCCATTCACGGGAAATATCGGCCACAACGACTTCCCATCCTTCACAGCCCTGCTATTTATACCGCACTAAGGAGACACTTGGGATGGTAAAAGCATAAAAGCTCAACTTTTTCCACCCCCTCACCAGCGAGGACAATGAAAAATAAAAATTTGGTAAATATAAAATTTTAGTAGTCCACGCTATTTTGGCGCGATCTCACAGCTCCAGAACCGCGGGTGCAATCAAAAGGCCATAGCCCTGCACTTAAGCCCGGCTATCCCCAACCCTTTTCTCATGGAGGGTGGGCCAGTGGATACAAATGACCAGCGCATTGTTGCTTTGTGGTTTAATCTACGAGGCGATTTGTTTTATGTCTTACCTTGTATCATTTTGTTCTTGTGTTTTTCAGTCCTTTTAGCATTGCGATTACCTCGCTTAGGGAAGAGAGAGAGTTAATTTTAGTGCTTTTCGTACGTTTGTTCGATTTTCGCTTGTTTGGTTTGTTGGTTTCCTCTTCCTCCTGGTGTCTGGGAAGGGCTGCGGTTTGTGATTGTGGTATTCCCTGGACTTTTCTCTTACCCTTTTTTTTTTTTTTTTACTCTGAAAATCGAATACTGCTTCAGCCAGTGCTAGGGGACGTACACAGTCTCGCAAACTGCAATGCTGTATATGAGGAGACTAAATAAAATCGGGTCTCCTATTTTCATACAGTGAACTCTCGTTACAACGACAGCATTTGTTCCCAAAGATGTTGCCATTGAAATGAATTTACTGCTGTAAAGAATCCTTAATGGACAGAATAATACGTAAGGAAGACATTGTTTTATAATTATTTCCTCATAGAACATATATTTTGGATATTTGTTAGAATCGCCTCAATGAGGCGATTCTAACAAATATCCAAAACATGTTATTTGAAGTTTTAATGCAATATTCTTGCACAATTTCTCCTTAACTGTCACCTCTAGAACGGAGGTTTCGTGACATTCAAATTTGAATGTCGGTATAAAGAGGATTGACTGTACTTCTATGCGCTTTCTTTCCCAATGGAACTATTTAGATTTTAAGACATTAAGACTAGACTAGAAATGCTATTTATTTATTTATTATTATTTTTTCTTTTCTTTTCTTTTCTTTTTTTTTTTTTTTTTTTTTTTTTTTTTTTTTTTTGAAAATATGATGCCATTCTTCCTCCTCACCACGACCTCTTCAAGACACAATTTGTCCCGTGTAACCTATAAAATTAGGTCAAGGACACAAGAATTTAATCAACTCTAATGATGTATCCCTGCAAATGTGTTGAAAATCCGCCTATCGTTTCAAAAGATACTGTATACACAAGATAATGATGACAAGTGGACATTTTTTACCTTGAAAATATGGTCATGGTTATCAAAATTTCATCAGCTATAATACATGTCACACTGATGTATTCCTGCAAGTTTGATGAAAATCCGCCGACCAGTTCTAGATATATATTGCAAGCAAGAAACAGACAGGACCTAGAGTGAAAACAGTTTTACCCGCAACGTGAGAAAACGTGCCTTCGGACATGCCCAGCGAGGATTCAGATCTGCCTGCGCATTCGTGCAGTCTGATCAGAATCTTCACTAGGCACATTTTGGATGCAAATTTTCTTCATGCAGACAATGAAGTCTCTGATCAGACTTCGCGAATGCGAAGTCTGATCTGAGACTTCGTTGGGCGCATATGTCTAAAGGTACGTTTTCTCACTTGTGGATCACATGGGACTTCATCTTTGGTGGCGGAATATATTTTCAGAGAAAATATGTTTAAGTGTCTCCAACATAGTCAGCGACATCAGCTGCAACATCTGTATACTTCGCTCCATGATTAAGTTCCCGTTTTCTGTTAATGCACAGCGCACGACAAGAGTTAGACTGGCTCCAGTCTCCAGTGATTAAATATTTTTCTCATAATCATGTTTGATAATCCACTAAAATAAAAGAACAAAAAAATATCATGACTTTAAAGGCTGGTCACTCTAGTGACAAGCCTTTATAGTGATGACATTATTTTGGTTTTACTTTAGTGGATTATTAAATAGATTATAAGAAAAACAGTTAGTCACTGGAGACTGGAGCCAGTCTAGACAAGAGTCATCAAGCCATTCGCTGACAACCAAGGCTCGCGATTGCGCACTCTGATCAGAGTCTTCGTTGTCCGCATAAAAAATCATTGGACAATTCAATTGGCTCTCCTTATCTCAAACACTGATAACTCAAACAACTGCTTAAGTCAAACTAAATTTTGGAAAATGTTGTTTTAGTTTTGCTTCAGGTTTCTTTTACATTTCAACTCCTGTTAGCTTAAACTACTGTCAACTCAAACGGAAAATTCGGGTATACCTTGGAGACTGGGATAATGACAGTGTGCAGTGTCTACTGTATATGTTTATGTTGAGGTTTTACGGCCCAGTCAACCCAATGGGATCATGTCGAGCGCGGTCTGTTTACCTAACCACATGTTTACTGGGCAGGCTTAGTCTTCTAAGTGGTTAACCAGTATTGTGCACATTCTTTCGCAAGAAACTGACAACCGTCCTTCTTGAATCAGCGGAAGGGAGAGAATGACCGTAGAAAATATTTCATGATCAATCTCCACGAAAGAATGTTGCCGACCATAGCGGGCGTCGAACCCACGACCTCCTGGTCTCCAGTCGGACGGCGCATCCAACTAAGCCACCGAGGCCGGCATGTGCAGTGTGTTGCAATAGGCTCCTTTTCTTGATCTGCGCATTAATTATGTCATGGAATCGAAGAGGCAGATGAAGAGTAGGCGTGATCATCAATTTCAAGTGCTAAGTGCAAATGGGAGAAATTGTCACTATGAATGAATGTGATATGTGATATTTTTAAAATGTGAGGTAACAGGAGAAAAAGTCATAATAACATGGCATGCGCCTAGCGCAGACACTGGTCAATTACGGAAAGACGCCTATCCAAATATATTGAAAATTTCATCACCAAAAACTAAAAGTTTTCAGATAAAAATTCTGATATTTTTTTATATATATATTTCTGCTCAAAATATAGATTGTGGGTACTACATGTAGTTATAACCGCCACGCTGAGGCGGTTATAACAAGTATCCACAACCTATGGTTTGAGCAGAAATAAGAAAAATAATGTATACCCATGTAAACCCCAGTATTAAAATATAAAAGTGGGGTTAAATGGGGCCAAAATTATATAGGTATGATTCGTTATACCAGCCTGGGTAGTCCACTTTGGTCAGGGCCTTTTCTGTTCAACTATATATTCTACAGTATCTGTTGGTTCTGTGAGCGACAACGAAGGCCCTGATCAGACTGCGCATTCGCGCAGTCTGATCATGGCCTTCGTTTTCAGCATCAGCATAAGAGGCTATTTCTTATGTTGCGACCTACCTAATGATTAAGCCTGTTGACCTCTGGTAGTGCAACCTGTCTGTGATCATGACGTCAGGAGTTGTAGACGACAATAAAAATATATGTATCAGTCGCACTCGCCATGTTCATGTCAAAGTAGATTTAATTTAGCTTAAAACAGACTTTAAACTAGTACTAGCTAGTCTTTCGCTTGATGCTCAATATTAAGAAAGTAGAGCTAGGAACCTGAACTAGTCAGCCCGGTTTCAGTATAATGTGACTGGGTGCACTCTATAAATGTTTTAATGTACAATACATCCATGTTAATGTATTCTCCTGTTCTTCCTATTTTACAATGGTAATATGACCTTAAAGGTTTTATTTGCCTCTTGGCTTGATGCATATGAACAAACTTAATAAAACCGAGTGTCAGATTTTCTTGCTTTTGTTTCCAAATGCAACGTTTTAGATTTGTTATTGCAGTACTCTTTTATCAGAGTAGTTTCCAGGTAAACTTTTCCTTGGTAAACTTTTTCTCTTGGCTTGCTGCATATGAACAAACTTAATAAAACCGAGTGTCAGATTTTCTTGATTTTGTTTCCAAATGCAACGTTTTAGATTTTTTATTGCAGTACTCTTTTATCAGAGGAGTTTCCAGGTAAACTTTTCCTTGGTAAACTTTTCCTCTTGGCTTGCTGCATATGAACAAACTTAATAAAACCGAGTGTCAGATTTTCTTGCTTTTGTTTCCAAATGCAACGTTTTAGATTTGTTATTGCAGTACTCTTTTATCAGAGGAATTTCCAGGTAAACTTTTCCTTATTTCTCTACATCGCATCTTATGCGTATACTCACAACAGATGCTTTAGCATAGAAATAAGAACTATCATCACGAAAACATACCTATATAATTTGGACCCCCTTAAACCCCACTTTTATATAGTAAAACTAGGGTTTACAGGGGTATACATTATTTTCTTTATTTCTGCTCAAAACATAGATTATGTGTACTCGTTAGAACCGCCTCGACGAGGCGGTTCTAACGAGTACCCATAATCTATGTTTTGCGCAGAAATATGAAAAATATCAGAATTTTTTATCTGAAAATTTTCGTTTTTTGGTGGTAAAAGTTTCAGTATATTTGAATAGGCATGTTTTCGTAATGTTTCCAAAACATAACGAAAACATACCTTTATAATTTTGACCTCCTTAAACCCTATTTTTATATGGTAAAATTAGGGTTTACAAGGGTATACATTTGTTTTCTTATTTCTGCTCAAAAACATAGAGGCGATACTACCGAGTACCCACAATCTATGTTATGAGCAGAAATATGAAAACATATCAGAGTTTTTTTTTGTTTTTTTTTTTTGTTTTGTTTTTTTATCAGAAAACTCAATTTTTGGTGGTGAAATTTTCAATATATTTGAATAGGCGTGTTTTCGTAATGAAGATAAATAAAGCCTCATAATGAGTTCATAACATGACCATAAGTTGTAATATCTGATGCTTATCAGAAGCGAAAACGAACGTTTCTCATTTCATGCTAAAGAAAGAGGGCCATCTCGAGTAAACGTCTAATCAGTTAAACGGAGTAGGGTTTCTGTAATCAGATTATAGGGTTAGCTAGTATAAATAATAATCCTGGAGCATATACAACGAGACAATGTGGTTGCAGGCAGTCATACTGACGGACCGTAGCCGTTTTCGTTAGACACAACCCTCGAGTTGCAGAACATTCAGGCCGAGCGGACGCGAGGAGATGCGATAATCAGATTGCCGGCTGTTTCTAGAGGTCGACCAAACCGATTTTCGTTTAGACACAACTAAAATGAATGTGTGTGCAAGATTGTGGCAAAATTCGTCTAGTAGTTCTGGAGGATCTGCGATAGAGAAATCTCAATCATTTTCCTCGGCGACACAGCTAAACCTTGCGTGCAACATCACTTTCAAGTTTCGAGATAACCCACTTAGTGATCTTCTGGGTAGATGCAATAAAGGAAACAAACTGGACATCAGAGGGTCCCCCAAGAGTATTCATCAAACATCAAACAGAACAAATACAATTTGGGCAATGATTACAGTTTTTTTTTTTTTTTTTTTTTTTTTTTTTTTTCATTCCGTTCAAAACACCGATTCAGAGTAAAATATTGTTTTGAATTCAGAATGAGCTTTACTCAAAATCAGACCTAGTATTCGACTTTTACCTAATTCCAGAGCTTCAACCACAGTCAGGCTGACGATAACGCGCAGTTTAAAACAGCGGTTTGATAAGCTGATAACCTTTTCAGTCCTACAGACCAATGTAAAAGCCTGTATCAAACAGTGTAGATCCAGATGAGACGGCTCATTATGAGCCGTCTCATCTGGATCAACACTGTTTGCAAATGTGTTTGCAACTGTGTTTGCGATTTTTGATTGACACCCATAACAAACATGACCGAATTCAAAGATGTAATGATCCATTTCAGGAGCTCATGGTTGATAGAAAATATCTGTAAATGGGTGTTACTCCCGCTGCTTGCAGGTAATCCTCGAAAGCCATTATTTATTATTTATGTTAGAAGTTTAAGTTGTAAAGAAAGAATTTAAGCGTTTTATATAATTTACACATTAACTGAATTAACTACTCAGCGTGCGTATATTAATTTAATGATTTGAGCCTTGTCATGTTAAAATATGCCTTCTGCCTTATACGGATAGGGAATGCTCAGAGAAACCTGCGCAGGCTGAGCAGAGCTTTAGCAGTCACCTAACAGAGCGTCTATGCTGGAAGGTGTCAAACATTCGCCATCACGAAAACATGCCTATACATTTTTTGACCCCCTTAAACTCCATTTTTATATAGTAAAATTGGGTTTTACAGGGGTATAAATGATTTTTCTTATTTCTGCTCGAAAACATAGATTGTGGGTACTCGTTAGAACCGCCTCGGCGAGGCGGTTCTAACGAGTACCCACGATCTATGTTTTGAGCAGAAATATGAAAGATATCAGATATTTTTTTATCTGAAATTTTTCAGTTTTTGGATGCGAAATTTTTATATATTTGAATAGGCGTGTTTTCGTAATGGATGTGAAACATTCGCATATGCTTTGAAAATATAAATGATAATACCTAGGAAATGTCACAATCACGTGGTACAGCCTTCCGTGGTCATCAAAAGAAGAAGAGATGAAGATCAAAAACATACACCAAAAATCCATATGAATTTTTAATGGTGGTACTCATACTTGTTTATTTATTTTTCATATAATCGACAAAGGAAAAGAGCTTCTTTCTTTTCTTCCACCTTTAAAAAATAAGTGAATTCTTCCTAGGACCAGCGCAGGTTCTTTCTTTTCTCCCACCTTTAAGTGAATTTTTCCTAGGAACAGCCTGGTTATGTGAGACAGAAGTTTCTCACACGGGCAAAAAGCCTATTCATATAAGCAAAGGTGGAAGAAAAGAGCTTTCCTTTTATATGTGGTCGGCAAATGCGAAGCCCAGTCCGATCAGGGTCTCTCTCCGTTGACGTGTTTCACATTATATTCATGGATCGATAAGTAGGAGCAAGGACCTTGATCAGACTGATCCAAAGCATAGACTGACCTGGATCTCTATTGCCCGCATTTGCTGAAAGAGCCGTGTTTTCCTGTTGCTGAATCATATAACCATCATCTCATCATGTATAAAAAAAAAAAAAAAAAATTCAATATTTGTTTCGTCATTACGAAAACACGCCTATTCAAATATATAGGAAATTTTATCTCCAAAAACTGAAAAATTTCAGATAAAAAAACTCTGATATTTTTCATATTTCTGCACAAAACATAGATTGTGGGTACTCGTTAGAACCGCCTCGCCGAGGCGGTTCTAACGAGCACCAAAAATCTATGTTTTGAGCAGAAATAAGAAAAATAATGTATACCCCTGTAAACCCCAGTTTTACTATATAAAAGTGGGGTTTAAGGGGGTCAAAATTATATAGGTATGTTTTCGTGATGATCGTATTTTTATCTCTTTTGCTTCATCATGATTTTTTTTTTTTTTTAGTTTCAATATTCCATTCATTTGACAGTTTTAGGCATATGAACAGGTAATATACTGTAGAGTGAATTGTTTAGGTCAAGCATGTTGAGAAGTTAAGGTGTCCGAGTATGTAGGTTACAGTTGCCTATACAACGGATCCATCCAAAGTTCATGTTGGGGGAGCTTAAAAAATCACACATAAATGGGTTAATTAGGCAACTAGACACAAGCAGGATAGAACAGATTATTGTGCTTGTTTGATTAATCTTGCAACTAGACACAAGTGTTCTTGTAAATGTATTTGATTGCCAAATTAGGCAAGTAAACACAAGCGAAAGAGAACATTCTGGCATTTTACTGGTTAATCGGAGAACTAGACATTCTGGAATTTCATTGGTTAATTGAAGAACAAGACACAAGCGAAAGTGAATATTTTTATTTTGTATTCCATTGGTCAATCAGGTAACTTAACACAGATTTACGATAACAATTTGCATTTTTTTTTTTTTATTTGGGTTTTACGGCCCTTTCAAGAATATTTCACTTATATCGAGCCGATCGTTCATCAAAGGTGGGCGAAAACCGGAGAACCCGGAGAAAAACCACCTGACCATCCGTAAGCAGAACTTGGCTTTCCCACATATGACCCGAGCGAGGCTCGAACCACAGCGGTGAGAAACCTTATGGATTAAGAGTCAACTCTCTTATCCACTAGGCTACGGGGGCCCGTAACAATTTGCATTTGACTGGTTTATCAGGTAACTAGACACAAGCGGAAAAGAACATTTTGTATTTAATTGGTTAATCAGGCACTCGACACAGGCGGTTGAGAGAACGTTGTATTTGGTTGGTAAAATATGCAATTAGACAAATAGATGAGAGGACATAGTTGTATTTGGTTGGTTAATTAGGCAACAAAATAGAAGAGGAAGAGAACAACCACACTTGACCGTTTTATCTGGCAACTAGATACAAATGCAAAAACATCCTAGCATTTGGTTGGTTAATCAGGGCAAAAGACGCAAGCGGAAGATAACTTTATTGCAAACATAAATAATAACAAAGAAACTTTAATCCGATGAGTAATATGGATAAAGGGACCTTATCGCATTTGCTGGCGACGAAGGCCCCAGATAAGACTGCGCATGTGCGCAGTCTTATCTGGGCCTTTGTTGCCAGCTCATCGCATCAGTGATTATTCTAGAGCTAACCTACGTACAGAGAAGGTCCTAATCAGACTGCACAGATGCGCAGGCTGATCTGTGTCATCTCTGTTTGCATATGGCATAATGGCCATTTTCTGAAGTTACGCCTTATATAGGATGCCGTTGACATTTCAATGTTGGTCGATGGAGTCATTCAGTAAATATTCAATTCCTCAGCAATTTTAAACTACCATTATGCGCCAAAAATTGTTCCCTCAAAACATTCTGCAGAGATCTTATGTCGTTACTTATGCATTTAGTTTTCCTCCGCGGCTTTAATAGCCATTTTTCTCTGTGATAAATATATCGTGTCAAGTGAAAAGATGTCTTCCGGGCTTCAGCGAGTAGCAAAAGCGAAGCCGTGCCGTACCTGAATTTGATCAGGATTTTTGCAGCGATCTGTACAGGGGAGCGGTAAATCAAACCCGCACAGTTTGATCAGGGTGTTTGCAACAGCCCATACAGTCTGCAGTGCAGTGAACTGCGAAGTTTCTGATCAGACTGCGCAGATCTGCTTATCTGGTCTGGTCCATGATCGTCCGCATTTGCATTGAAGACGGCTTTTTCGACACGCCATGGCTCAATTATTTAATTGATTTTTCCGTAGACTGCAAGACGTAATTAAAGAAAACAAGGAGAAAATGGTTTTGCGCAGCCTGCAAATCACTAATGCCAATGCATCCATGTATTTACATCCTATCTCTGCTATATAGGTCAGTCAAGAGAAAAGTATTTAAATATATGCTGACAACAAAGAGCCAGATCGTACGGGGACAGCAAAGGCCCGATCAAACTGCGCATCTGCAACGGGGACAGCAAAGGCCCGATCAAACTGCGCATCTGCAACGGGGACAGCAAAGGCCCGATCAAACTGCGCATCTGCGACGGGGACAGCAAAGGACCGATCAAACTGCGCATCTGCGCAGTTTGATCAGGGCCTTCCCTGTCCCCGTACGGAATATTTGTAGTTTCTACAATCTACAGTATCACAAACTATGTGACTGGGCATGAGACTTTTTAAACTGGGCATTTCATATATATGGGAAGATATCTTTACATAAGTGGAGGCCTATGCATAATTAGTATGTTTTGTTCTCAAATCTGCACTACAGACACACTTAGCGGGCACACAACGTCAACGTTCATTCAATATATTGACGTTGAATCGACGTTGTTTCAATGTTGTGTGTCTACTGGGTCAACTACTGTAACAAATGGAAATAGAGCGAGCTAATGTTATAGTAAATAAAACTTGGTCAAAAGGGTCATATTGACGTACACTGAGCGGATATGCAGACAAAGTTGGTATTCACTGTTTACATGTCCCCAGTTACAGTAATGGTACTACCGTAAGGGCCTGCTGCATTCGCAAAAGGTTGGGTGGGGGGGGGGGGGGGTGGGGGTGGGGGTGGGGGGGCGGAGGGCATGCTAGTTTTCTATCTGTTTCTGTCATTTGCTTTTCCGTCTTCCTCCACTGTTTCTTTCCTCTACGTCAACTACATGTAGCTCTCCGGTCTCTTTTCTACATTTCTGTATGAAACGACACAAAATGACGACACAAAATGACCAACAAGTGTTGACATGTCATTAAACCAGATGCTAAACCATGAGACTCGGTTCCAGCAAATGCACGGTATGATGTGTGCCCAGCGAAGACGTACTAACATGAATATGATTTTTTTGTGTGGAAGAATTAATAAATAGTAATATTTTTGTTTAAAAGAAAAATGACTTTTCTATAGTGATGGCTGATATTTATTTATTCCACAATTGATGCGCAACGCACAAAACGGGGCCTTATCGAATTTGCGCAGGCTGATCTGGGCCTTCGATGTCCGCTTACAGAATCAATGGCTACTGTAACATATGTCAAAGAACAGAGAATACTCAGATAAGACTGCAGGATACGCACACTGATCTGGACCTACGAAGTCCGCAGATGGCATAAGGGCCCTTTTCGTGCATTGAGCACCAGTCATAAGTGTATTAGCGTAATACATAGATCAGTTTGTTAACGTAAGGCATATGAAAACCCTTTGTTCAATTTATTTAACATTTGAGCCGCGACGTCTGGAAATTTAAAGGCTCCATACTCCTCAAAACAGACATTTTTAAATGTCTAATAAATTGATATACAGCATTAATACGATCATAAAATGTGGCATCTGACAGCCTGTAAAAATTTCAGTTAGTCTCTCTTTTTTGAATTGGATCAAAAATGAAATGATCTTTTATCGTATCTCGAAATTAATATTGGCAACATTAATTCTGAGATACGATAATAAGTCATTTCGTTTCAAGAAGGGGAGACTAACTGAAATTTTAAAGGCTGCCAGGTGCCACGTTTTATGATTGTCTTTATACCAAATATCAATTTATGTAACCTTTCTTGGATAATAAGATGTCTATTTTGGAGGAATATGGAGCCTTTAAGACATGTGCATCGAACTAAGACAGATCAGCCTGCGCATTCGCACCGTCTGATCAGAGTCTTCGTTGTCTGTATGAAGAAACTGCGCATCCTTGGATATCCAAAATGCGCCCAGTGAAGATTCTGATCAGACTGCGCGAATGCGCAGTCTGATCTGAATCATCACTAGGCGCACATGTAAAAAAATACGATTTAGGACGTCGTGACCCATTTGTTGAAATTGCCATATTCAGTTAACGATTCCGTAAGAGCAGAGACAAAAAATTCAATAAAATCATATTTGCGTTCAGGCACTGAGCATTTATTTCGGAGAAGTATTCAGCTCCGAAATTAATTTCTCTAATACAAACGACAGTCTTGGCTGGCATACAGTATAATATTATTCAAGAACGAATTGTGGAAATGCCAAACGTCGAAATTATTTTACGCGTGCAGTCTGACAAAGTTGGTTTATAAATACAAATTATTCGCTTGAATAAAACTGCGATCCCAATTTCTCAAGGTCTTTCTGATCTATCTATATCTTTTTAGGGAAATCATTCCGTCCGACGCCGGAACTGTCGACGGTGTTTAGAAACTCTTCAGTTGGAAAACACGTATTCGTTTTGATAAAACCATTTTGTTTTGTACGCAAGCTTACAAGTTTTAAACCCAGCGGGCACAAGACGTTTATACAACGTCATCTCAACGTCGATACAATGTCATGACGTTGCATCGATGTTGAGACGACGTTGTATAGACGTCACGTGTCTGCTGGAAAAGGCTGATACTTGAGCTACTTTTGATCTAACAAAAATGAGGGACAAATCAAGGCTAAAAACAATTTATTTTGCTAGTTTTAGAACGTTTATCCTTTTCGTTGATACAAAGAATTGTCCAAACGAACGACTGCTTTTTACATGTACACGTACCCCCCGCCCCCTCTAAAATTGTCATCGACAAATTTAATGAGGTTTAACATTATAAAATATATATTATATATCGATAGGAATGAATTTTTTCATAATACTTTGTGCTCTGTCCCTGTTCCCAGTAAATAATGTTCCTGATATCTTAGATGCATGTGTTTGTATGTGTACCCAGCGTAAAGACCCTTAGTATTGAGACAGAAAGCCCCGGGCAATTAGAGTAGACCCAGATCAGACGTCAAAGAACGTGGCGCCGGATCCGATTTTATCCTGTGTGCCACTAATCTAGCAATGTTTAGGCAGATGAAGAGGTAGAAAATGGTTCAAATTTTATAAGTATGGGATGGAATTTATTCGTCCCAGTATTAAAGGTAAATTTGGACCACACATAAGAACAAGGTCAAGGACAAGGATTTCGATGATCATGGCCACACATGTCACGTGAACTTTCTTATAATTTCTGATCCCTCCTCTTCCTCCCTCCTTTATTCCCATATATTTACTTTATGAAGTGGTGAATTTCGGGGTTTACCTGAAATGGGAATAGGACAGTGTTTATCACCAAAATAATCAAAGCACTGACAGCACTGGTGGGTCGATTGTCTCTGAATGTAGGCTGGAAAAAAATGGCCCTGAATGGGGACTTAAGATTTTTTTTTTTCAGTTCCTTTAATTTAAGCAAACAGTGCAGACCCTAATCAGACGCCGCGTTATGCGGCGTCTGATCTGGGTCTGCACTGTTTGCCAATATCCCAGTCCAGATTTTACAGATAGCCATTTCTGACGTCTCAGTGACAAGAATAGCGCGGCTATAAATAAACGTCACCTGGATTTTGTTTAACGCGCGGTTTGCTTACATTTGTCGATGATAATCACGTGAACAACGACCTTTAAGCGTTTGTATACTATGGCTCGATTGTAAACAATCGACCCAAAAAAAATGAATCACACAAGCATTCTATTAACATACTCATGCCAAATGTACACTTCATAGCCACAGTTCTACATAGGCCAGTTTTAAAACAACCATACGAGGCAGCTCACCACAAAACCTACAATAAGGCCTGTGTGACCAATAAAGACTCGGATCAGCCTGTGTATTCACCCAGTATAGCGAGGATTCTCGCTTATCCCTTTTTGGATAGCCTGGGAGCTGAAGAAGGTACATGCGATCAGCGAGGACTCTGATCACTGCACGGATGCGCAGGCTGATCTGAGTCTTCGCTGGTCGCGCAAGTTTTATTGCACGTTTTCTCGTGCGCTGACCCAAATTATTCCTCCGCCAAAAGTATATGTTGTGGCTACTCATTAGAAGCTCCTCGCAATGCAATCCACCAAAGGTAGGTTCCAGGTACTCATTAGAAGCGTCTCCCAGAGGCGCTTTCAATGAGTTCTCATAACATGTTTTGACGGAGAAATAAAAAGAATACTAATAATGCGCAACGCACGAAGACGAAGAGGGCCCTTATATAATTTGCGGACAATGCAGGCCCTGATCAGCCTGCACATACAGAATCAGTGGATATTGTTGTATATGTCGACGAACAGAAAATTCCCAGTTTAGACTGCACAGATAGGCACGCTGATCTGGACCTACATTGTATGCAAATTGCATAAGGGCCCTTTTCGTACGTTGCACATTTTTTTCTTGATACCTTCAGATACAGAACCATGGCAGTTTCACTATATTATGGGAAATGAGGTAGACTGTGGTTGTTAAGGAGATTATGCAGTACAAAAGGTTACAAGAATTAATAAATAGAGTTTATTTGGTTGTTTTGATCGATTACGAAGAAATAATTCAATTGTGTTCTAAGGCTTGCCCGTAAAAAAATGTTTTACATTTGAATTTTCATATTCTGCCGTTATAATTTCCAACCAAAATAGTTCCAGTCAGTGCATGAATTTCAGGAGGCGTGGTTTAGTTTGAAAATCAATCGCCATCTTGTTTTTACTTTAATGCAAAAATCATCCCGTGCTTGAAATAAAGACACAACAATGTCACTAAAGTAGCACTGGATTATCAAGAAAATCATACTTCATATTTGTGTTGCAGGTCTTTCCTCAAAAACGCCAACGGGACGTGAAAATTGCAGTCTGATTTCCATGATTTTATCATATTTCCGCAAAACGTCATTATTATTGATGTCACCAACAACGTCAGCAACGTCGCCTAGCAATTATGACATCAAAACGTTCGAAATGAAATAATTCACTCAGTTAATTATCGATATTAATTCACTGACAAATCTCAGCAAATCCTGCTGAAAATGTAATAAATAAATAAAAAAGCGGTTTTAAAAACCGCAAAATTATGAAAAGCGGCCTAATAATGCAGACCCCTGCATAGCTCTGTTTTTACTATATAATATATACACTGCTGTCGGACTATTCACCGCATCTAAGGATTTGAGCTGAATTTAAAAAATGTTCGCTAGACCAGTTTTAATTTTTAAATGTACTAGAACGAAGAATAATTTATTACAAATAAAACAAGTTTATTTTCATTTAATTTCTGCTTCAAATTTAGCAGATAATAATCCCTCAACTTCATCACCCCCTTGTTTGTGTGTCATAAAAATGTCTGCCAATGTCACGCACCTGATAGAAATTTTGTCTGTTGCCTTGGACATAAAGATTGTTTTTAGATTAAAGATGCATTTCTATGATCACTAATCAATTCAGAATATATTTGTGCATTTTCATTGTTCACACTGACAAAACCACCATTTCAATTTCAAGTTCAGGGAAAGGGGTCCTTTGGTTTTAGCGAAAACAACATTTTCCTCATTATTTTGAAATAAACTCCTGATTCCCCAAGCAAATTGTAATGGCCATGTACCTTTTGATATGTTTCATCACAAACGCTCACAAAATGATACTTTGGGATTTTTTGGGAGAAAATATTTGAGTGAGCAGCATTGGCAGATGCGCCACATTAGGCTACACGGCTGTAGAACACGGCACACATTACATATACTCGTAAACGTAATATTTTTTGTTTGGAAATGCCACTTTTGCGTTACCCATACCATATCATTTTGTGAATCAAAGCACACGTCCGTTAGAGACTGGAATCGGCTGGTCATTTTCTGTTATTCATATCGCAGACCTTTTGATGACAAAACATGTCTAGCCTATTGGACCCTTTGTATTTAATTTGATCAGTTTATTTATTTTTGCATAAACGTCAGAATAGATTAGTATACGTCTGACTCTCCTGTCTGCAGCTTGCAATAGCTAATAAAGAAAATGAGATAGTCCACACCGTCAGAAAAGGTACCATCGGACATGCGCGACCAGCGAAGATTCAGATCAGCCTGCGCAATCGCGCAGGCTTATCGGAATCTTCACTGGCCGCAGTTTGGATAGCCAAGGAGGCAAATTTTCCCAATGCGAACATCAAAGACTCTGATCAGACTGCGCCGATGCGCAGGTTGATATAAGTCTTTGTTGGACGTACGTCAGAAGGTATTTTTGTTCATGTTTCGACTCAAAGAGCTTGAATGTGGAAAAAAAGGGGTCTTATCGCAAATGCGGACAACAAAGGACCAGATAAGCGTCCACATTTGCGGTGTATGATACAGCCGTCTGTGTCCGCTTGTGGGATCAATGGATACTGTAGAATGTACATGTATCGACTAGTTGACCTCGAATGTAATACTATCAACCCTCTTTATATTGACGCTCGATACAACGACTATGTTCGTTATAATGACAATTTGAATATCACAAAACATTTGCTCAAGTGTTGACACTTAATGAAAAATTATGTAAGAAATTGCATTAAAACTTCAAGTAACATATGTTTTTGATATTTGTTAGAATCGCCTCAGTGAGGCGATTCTAACAAATATCCAAAACATATGTTCTGTTAGGAAATAAGAATAAAACAAGGTCTTTCTTACATATCATTGTGTCCATTAAGGATTCTTTAAAATATTATTTGCAACGGCAAATTCATTTAACGGCAACATCTTTGGGAACAAATGCTATCGTTTTAACGAGGGTTCACTGTAATAAGTTGACTCCTTGAAGAAGCTGTTGTTGGGCATGTACCATCAGCCATGGCAGATCATCAGAGAAAGTAAACGGTCCCTTTTTCACGATTCTTTGACAGAAACTAATATATTTTCAGGGGTAACAGATGATTCCTCACTAGAAAAAACATATTCAGTCCATTTCGGACCTTGAAAACTGGGTTAAGGTCACATAAATCTGATCAACTCGAAGTATATCTCGATGATATATATCTGGACATTTGACCAAACGTTTCCTGAGATGCAGTGTAAACAAGCCTAATTTAGTTGAAATTATGCTGGTTTGATGAAAATGCACCGATCCATTAAAGATTAGATGTGGTCAGTCCGAACAACATGTTTACATTTAAAATCAAAGGGCTGAATAGCCCTGAAATGACAGATTCTATGATAAACTAATAAATTCCCGGTATCGTTCTGTTCTCCATTTAAGTTTGTAAGTCGAAAAAAAACGAGCTATAGCGAACAACAAAGGCGCTGATCAGCCTGCGCGGACGCGCAGGCTGATCTGCGCCTTTGTTGTTCGCACATATATTAAGGCGGGTTTTCTTAGCGGCTCTCGCCATAGATCAAGCACAAGTTGCACTACTTTTGTATGGACAGCTCTTCAATGGCGTACTAATATACACACATTGAAACATTGGGTCTACTTTTGTGCGCGGATAAATACGAAATTGAATAGTAGTCAAAGTCACTTTCTCTAAAACCGTGCGTGGCAACGAAGAATGACAGATAGAATCTGTCATTAATAAAACGACCATACAAAACCTATCTTTCCGAGGGATATCGAAAGGACAGGTAGTGTGCATGCAAACGATTTCCAAATTTCAAAATGGCTCAAAGTGTCCTTTCTGATCGTTGCAACTATTGACATTATAAAACCAAAATAATACCATGACTATAAATACTAACCACTCTAGTGACCAGCCTTTTATAGTTATGATATTAATTTGGTTGTATTTTATTGGATCATCAAACAGGATTATAAGAAAAAATTATTTAGTCACTGAAGACTGGAGCTAGTCTAGAAAAAAGGCCAACTGCGAAAGAAACACATATTTTATCTTGTCAATACAATTACAAATTTACATAAATATTCGGACACATTTTGTTTACCATCACGAAAACACGCCTAAATAATTTTGAACCCCTTAAACCCCACTTTTATATAGTAAAACTGGGGTTTACAGGCGTATAAATTATTTTTCTTATTTCTGCTCAAAAACATAGATTGTGGGTATTCGTTAGAACCGCCTCGCCGAGGCGGTTCTAATGAGTACCTACAATCTATGTTTTGAGCAGAAATGTGAAAAATATCAGAGATTTTTATTTGAAAATTTTCAGATTTTGGAGGTGAAATTTTCTATATATTTGAATAGGCGTGTTTTCGTAATGCTATTCCTTGTTCTAGCAGATGAACAGGTCCAGCTCACAACCTACTCATGTGTATAAAGACTACTGAATGAGTGGTAAACAGTGTGGATTCTGATCAGACGCCGCGTTCTATGGCGTCTGATCTGGGTCTGCATTGTTTACCAAGGTCTGTCTGTCCGATTACTTAGGTTAAATACAATATAAATATCTTCGAAATTTACCATAATTGACGTGTTTTCAGCAGCGTAAAACTTTCATTTATGAATATTCATACATGACTGCATGATAATTCATTCCTATATGTATTACGTAAAAATGCTACGCCATATAGATCTGCTAGAATGATTTAACGTTTAGCATGCTCAGTAAAATTTTCAGCAGACGACATTTTTAAATTACTTTCTTATTTTTTCCAGAAAACAAGTTTTGACTTTTATTCAAATTTCGTCGTTAGAGACAATTTGCATGAAATGTCAAATGCTGTATTCTTATTTTCTGGGATAAAATAATAAATAGATAAATACCACCTTCACACTTTTTGCTGAATTAGCGCAGGTAAAAGTTGCGTTATCGTTACTGTTTAAACAAACAGTTAAGACATTACGAAAACACGCCTATTCAATTATATAGAAAATTTCACCTCCAAAAACTGAAAATTTTCAGATAAAAACTCTGATATTTTTTCATATTTCTGCTCAAAACATAGATTGTGGGTACTCATTAGAACCGCGAGGCGGTTCTAACGAGTACCCACAATCTATGTTTTGAGCAGAAATAAGAAAAATAATGTATACCCCTGTAAACCCCAGTTTTACTATATAAAAGTGGGGTTTAAGGGGGTCAAAATTATATAGGCGTGTTTTCGTGATGGAGATCGGAGAAAAAGACCCTGGGAATGAGCACTTACCCCGAAAACGAGCCTCCTTATAAATACATGGTTTTCTGGCCATGCATCAATGCAGACTTGGACTGCAAGACGAATTATAACTGACGTATTAAAAGTTACTAATCACTAGTAAAGAACAGAACAGGCGTCATAGCTTTTAGATCAGCCCTGCTTGTTGTCTACATAGGCTTTGTAGAACACTAATCAAAGACACAGAGATTAAGGTGAAGTGATACACTTTCTGGAGAGATAACTCTGTCGAAATTGTTTAAGATCCCTTCCGAAAAGGGGTCTATTCTAAACGGAAAAATATGTGCTGCCCGTGGGGCCAATGTCTTTCGATTTAGAGTTGAACCCTTCTTAGAGTTGAACCCTTTCCAGAAGGGATAAGTTACGTAGTAAGGCAAGTAGATGTCATAAAATTTGTTTCCCTTGTACATTGTGTTGTGCCGATTGATCGAAATAATCGAAAACTGATCGGAAGAGCCCACTATCGGCAACCATCGATATTTTTTAACTATCGATTATTTGAAATTCTATTTTTAGAACTGTGGGCCAAAGGTCACATAATGAGACCTAAATAATAAGCGTATTATGAAAGACTCTTTGACTAGAAACAGGGCTGCAAAACCTGCTTTGTCTTGAAACAACCTATATCTTAAATTACCCTAGTTATGCTTTTATACACTGTTGCACTTTAAGTTATATAGAAACATAAAGCGCATATGCTATAATGATTTATTATTTGATGCCAGTTGCATATCTGATTATATAATCGATAATCAATCGGTTTTACTTTCCCGATAGTCGATTGTGATTTTCCTCTCCGATTCCCAACACTACTTGTACAAAACGGCGTAAAATCAAACAAGTGTATCTCGTCCGCTTAAATATTTGTGAAACGTTGTGGAGAAACACGCAATACGGGGGGTAGGGAAACCGACAGGAAGCAAACAAAAGCCTTCGTAGAAAACTGCCATAATTCAATTGTTGTATGCGAACTAACAGGGGGGCTGAACAGTGCCGAGCAACAAACGTAGTGAGAAAACGACATAGCATAGAAAAAAGCAAGAGTGCATATCAGCTGCCTGGATAGGTGGCCTGTGAAAAATTCACCAATACATAATACAGTCGAATCTCAATAGCTCGAACACAGATAGCTCGTTTACCATGGCTGATTCGAACGCGTTTTTGAGTCCCTTCGAAATTCTTCCGATAGCTCAAGAAAACAAATATTTACGGATTTTTGGGGAAATGTTCATATTTATCATGAAGTTGTATGTTGTGGTTCTCATTAGAATCGCCTCAACGAGGCGATTCTAACGAGTACACTCAACATAATATTATTGACTAGAAGATCGAAAATAATCCTTAAATTATCGTTATTTCGTTCCTGACCTGGCGCCATGATTAACCCTCATTGGCTCGAACCACTCATGCCTCGAATGGATTTTCATGGTTCCAAATACGTTCGAGCCATTGATGATTTACTGTACATGTATACAGAGAGGGTGCTAATTAGCTCTCTAGATAGAAACACCGTAAAATGAAACTATATCATAAATGAACAAACGATGTGAGAAAAACGATGTGAGAAATCGACAATACATCATATACGAACAGAGTTGCCTGTGATAAATAAAAAATACATTGTATACGAATAGAGAAGGCAATGGCTAGCTGTACGGGCAGACACATTGTGAGAAATGAATACTACATCATATACGAAGAGAGAACACAGAATAAGTGCCTGGGTAGAAATATATACAATCAACCCCTCTTTATACAGACACTCGATACAACAAACCAATCGTTATAATGACAATTTGAATGTTACGAAACCTTTGCTCAAAAGATGACAATTGATGAAAAATTATGCAAGAATAATGCATTAAAACTTCAAGCAACATATGTTTCGGATATTTGTTAGAATCGCCTCAGTGAGGCGATTCTAACAAATATCCAAAACATAATGTTCTATGAGGAAACAAGAAAAAAACAAGGACTTCCTTACATATCATTCTGTCCATTACGGATTTTTTACTACAGCACATTTATGGCAACATTTTTGGGGACAGATGATGTCGTTGTAACGAGGTTTCACTGTAATATGTCATATACCAAAATGCCACTGACCAGATGTCTAGGTAGAGATTTTGTGAGGAATGAACAGTACATATATACAATGTACGTACAGATCGGCCGCTGACTTTCCCGGATAAAACCTTGAAAAATCAACGCTACACCATTTATGAACCAAGAAGTCGCTGACCAGTCGCCAGTGTAGAGATGAAGTTAGGAATTAACAATACATTATAAATGACCAGAGAGGAAACTGACCTCCTGCCTGGTCAGAAACGTGAGAAATTAACAATACTTGGTGTACAAGCCAAGGAGGCACTGAAAAGCTGTGTTAACAATCAATAAAACATCATAAAAATACAAAGAGGGCATTGGCCATCTACCCCTCCCCGCCCCCCCCCCTCCCCGCCCCCCTTCCAAAAAAAAAATCAGCCAAGAATCTGTTGACAAGCTCAAACTGAGCGGCTGCAAGGCTGATAACACCAAGAAAACATGCCTATATAAGTTTGAACCCATTAAAACTCTCTTTTATATAGTAAAACTGGGGTTGACAGGGGTATACAATTTTTTTTCTTATTTTTGCTCAAAAACATAGAGTGTGGGTACTCGTTAGAACCGCCTCGCCGAGGCGGTTCTAACGAGTACCCACAATCTATGTTTTAAGCAGACATATTAAAACTATCAAAGTTTCACTGGGGTTTAAAGGGGTATATTTATTTTTCTTATTTTTGCTCAAAACATAGATTGTGGGTACTCGTTAGAACCGCCTCGCCGAGGCGGTTCTAACGAGTACCCAGAATCTGTATTTAAAGCAGAAATATGAAAAAAAATATCAGAGTTTCTTAATCTGAAAAGTTTTCAGGTTTTGGAGGTAAAATTTTCTATATATTTCAATGGGCGTATTTTTGTAATGCGACCATTCGCTATCCGCATACAACATACATGAAAGCCTTTTTCTCACGTCGTGCTTCATACACCATAATTCATATCGAAATTCTCACGTTTTATTTACCATATTTCTGGAATTTTAATGAAGGATGTGTCTTGCTATGAAGGTGATCGGAAAATTTATTGATCCTTTCCACAGACTGCGTGCGTTTGATCCTGATCGCAATTTGCTTTAGGTCAATGTTGTTGTTAGTCTCGCCGTGAGAAAATATACCTTGAGGAATGTAAGTAGAGCGAAGATTCTGGTCAATGGGCGCATTTAGCTTAGCCTTCAATATTTATCGATTTATTTTACAGAATCACGAGCTGGTGGCTACTTGACAGAATCCAGTGCCTTTTAGCGGACAGCGAGAACTCGAAGAACGATGGATAATAGCAGGTTTCATACTTGGCACGATTGTTTTGGGCTGAAACTACTAATGACATTGGAGGGCCATTGCAGCATTTGTGAACAGAGATGTGCAGATCAGCCCGTGCAATCAAACATTCTGATCAGGGTTTGCTCTGTTCGTAAAAGATTCTACAGTATTCAGTGATTCTGTAAGAGGACTATGAATACCCTGATCAGTCTGCACAGATGCGTGAATTAAAAGAAAACAACAGCTTATTGCATACCGGAGCAAAGAAGGCCTTGATTGATTGCGCTGGTGTTTAACGACATGTCAGCATTTGTGTCGTTACCCAGAGAAAGGGAGAAGAAAGATAGAAGATATAGTAGAGGAGATGAAAGAGACGGACAGGAGAGAAAGAGAAAAATGAATGAAAGTGAAGAAACAGAAGAATTAAAAAACATTCCCCCTCTATACTTATCTGCTGCAAGGATAGCAGGCCTTACCCAACTGTAAGCCAACATCAATTGGACACACCGGTCACGCAAGATACACGATACCTTTGCCTCACCCAAACACCCCAAAGAAGGCCTTGACTAGCTTGTGTATTTTACCTACACTGGTCACTTACAGAACTTACAAAATCAAAGATACTGTAAAATATATTGAGGAACAGAGATGGCACTGATCAGACAGCGCATTCGTGTCGTTTTCGTTGCCCGCACAGATGATAAGACCTTTTCACATGTTGCTTAAGAAATTCTTTTCCATACTTAAGACAAGGGAACTTGTCTTTAGCTTGGTACATTTTCCGCCATATTTCACAAGAAAGAAAATCTTTGAGACCTCTTGTTTGCCTTTCAACACCAATCCCCTTCTGAAAAGGTATCTCCTCTAAAAGGAAAGAATTTGCTCCCCATGGGAGCAAATTCTTTCCTTTTAGAGTAGATCCCTATTCAGACGGATGTCAAATTAATTTCCACAGAGTTGTTTCCTGTTTCCTTTCACCTTAAACGGCTTCATTGACAACTTATTAATATTTTCTGCGAACAATAGCCGGAAGGAAACAGAATCTATATAACTCGTAATTTTCAAGTTTGTGCCGAGATTTAGCAAAAATGACATCTAAAATCGATCAGAGAAGCCATATGAACGCTCAGCACTCTGGGTAAAATTTTCAACAGACGACATATTGAAATATGTTTTTTTTTTTTTTTTTTTTTTTTGTTTGTTGTTTTATTTTTTTTTTATTTTATTTATTTATTTATTTTTTTTATTTTATTTATTTATTTTTTTTTGTTTGTTTTTTCTCCAGAAAACTGGTTTGACATTTCATGCAAATTGTAGAGACAATTTGTAAGAAATGTCAAACCCTGTTTTCTTGGAAAAATAAGAAAAATATCACCAATGTGTCGTCTGCTGATTTAGCCAAGAGAGTGGTAAACGTCAAATTGACTTTTTCTTAGTCTAGCCTGAGCAACTTTGATCACCATCACTGGGGCGTCCAACTGATATTGGCTTACGGTTGGGCAAGTCCTGCTATCCTTGTAGTGGGTAAGGGTAGAGGGGGAATGTTTTTATTTCTTCTGTTTCTTCACTTTCATTCCTGTTCCTCTTTCTTCCCTGTCCCTCTCTTTCATCTCCTCTACTCTCTCTTCTATCTCTTTTCTCCCTTTCTCTGGGAGACGACACAAAATGACCCTCAAGGATTGACGTGTCGTTAAACCCCAACACAATCAAAAAACTTTGATCACTAAAGTAATAATAAGATATCTACATGACGGCCGTGTTAATGACCGTTCTGACTGTAACGTAGTGAGTTCACAATGAAATGTAGTTCTAACGAAACAAGATCACAGCCAAATGTGTTTTTAACGAAGCAAGTTCACAAAAGAAAGAAAGCAAGTTCACAAAGAAATGTGCTTCTAACGAAGCGTTTTCTCAATGAAACGTGCGTGTAACGAAGCAATGGAATGTGCTTCTAACGAAACAAATTCACAATTCACAATAAAATGTGCTAAAAGCCTAGTAATGTGCTTCTTACGAAACAAGTTCACGATTAAATGTGTTTGCAACGAAGCAAGTTTACAATGAAACGTGCGTCTAACTAAGCAAATTCACAATAAAATATGCTTGTAACAATGTATCTCAGGTATCTCAGAAAGCCAATGTCAATAACAGTAGTGACTGTGACGAAAAACATTTTCATGAAACAGACTTCTACCGACACAAATTCATAATGAAATATGCTTCTGACGAAGTAAGTTCACAATGAAATATACTTCTAATGAAACAAGTTCACAATGAAATAGCCTAGTAACGAAGCAAGTTCACAATGAAATGTGCTTCTGACGAAGTAAGTTCACAATGAAAAAAAGCTTTTAACGGAGCAAATTCACAATGAAAAGTATTTCTAACGAAGCAAGCTCACAATGGGATGTACTGACAACGAAGCATGTTCACAAGTGAATAAGCTTATAACCAAGCAAGATCCCAGTGGGATGTGCTTCTAACGAAGCAAGTTCACATAGAGTTCACAATGAAATGTGCTTCTTACGAAGCATGTTACAACGAAATGTGCTCTAAAAAAGCAAGTTTACAATGAAATATGTTTCTAACGAAGCAAATCCGCAATAATATGTGCTTCTAACGAAGCGAGTTCAAGCGAAGTGTGCTTCTATAATGAAGCAAGTTCAGAATGAAATGTGTTTCTGACGAAGCAAATTCACAATGCAATGTGCTTCTAACGAAGCAAGTACACAATGGAATGTACTAAAATCATACGCAGTGCTGAAATCGAATGCATTCTCTCAACATTATGACCTAGGCCAAGTTGTTCAAAGCATCGTTAGCTTAAAGAGCTCGTTAGTGGTCAAAATGTTAATTGTTCTTGCAAGTACAATATCTAATTCAAAGGTATTTTTGCTGAAAAAAATGTGAGTAGTTTTGCAAATGCAAAAGCTACTCACATTTTTTTTCAGCAAAATATTAGCGTATATGCCATATTTTAATGATCAAGTTTTAACGATACCTTAACTAACGACATTTTTAGTTTTGAAGAACTGGGCTCTAGTATGAGATTAATAGGGTATTTACACTAAATCTTCTGACAATTTGACTCGTTACACTACCTGACCTAAAATGTGAACAAATCCATTTTGCTACCTGTGATCCGTTTTCGCTGTCCACATGAAGACGCTTTGTATTCTTAGTTACATTCAGAGTGCCCTCGGCGTTCATGCAATCTGGTAAGAAATGCTGTGCGCCGTCTCAACTGATAACAATATCTGGCTCATATAAATCATTTAATATTTCTCTCTAAGACATTAAAACTTCCTGATGACAATTCTGTTATAACTATTGTTTCATACTGTGTGACCAAAAACAGTGTACTTAGATTGCACATAAACGAGGACAAAGGAATGCATATCGATAAAGAAATGATCACCAAAAGTGCATACCGACAAGTACATATCTGCTTAGAATGGAAATAAATGTTGAAAAGAGGGATCCTTTGGAAGCAAGAAACAATTCAAATCAATGAAAATAGCAGAGTCAGATTTACTGAGTCTATTCATAAACAGTAGTGTAACAAACAACCTAATAATTTTCAAATAAATCCAAATGACCTCTATGATCCTAAAACACCAGAAAATACAATATAAAAAGACAAGTTACAGTAAAGCTTCAATGGCCGCCATTGAAGCTTTACTGTAACTTGTCTTTTTATATTGTACGGCGTTCATCTTTAGGACCAGTGAAATTTATTCGAGACATGGGTAGTTCGACCCACTGTAACTTGTCTTTTTATATTGTACGGCGTACATCTTTAGGACCAGTGAAATTTATTCGAGACATGGGTAGTTCGACCCACTGAGGGATAATTATGGCGCCAGTCGGGAAGCAAAAGGTCATAAGTTAGGGAAGTCTTTTTGATCCTCTGTATAAATATTGTATGTTGTGTGTACTCATTAGAATCGCCTCATCAAGGCGATTCTAATGAGTACACACAACATACAATTTATGATAAAATAAGAAAATATCCCTGAATATTTGTTTTCTTGAGCTATCTGAAGAATTTCGTAGGGACTCAAAAACGAGTTCGAGTTAGCCATGGTAAACGAGCCATCCGGGTTCGAGCTCTCATAGTCCGACTGTACTTATATGTACATGTATATAGAAGTATACAAATGACATTGAAAGTTATATTTCTATTCAGAGTCGTAATATACGCTAATCAGGTAGTGTTATAGTGACAATTAAGGAGAATTGATTCACTTCAAAGAGAGATTACTGTCAAAATTGTTTTTGTCCAGTTCTGGAAAAGGGGTCCACTCTAAAAGTAAAGAATTTGCTCCATGGGAGCAAATTCTCTACTTTTAGGGTAGAACCCTTCTCAGAAGGGGATTACTGCACAGGAAAGCAAATCGGACGTCAAAGACGCTATCTCCCTTATACAGAATGGCCTAAAATTAATTCCCCGTAAAAAAAAAAAGCTCGAATCGAGAACAAATTTCCAACCATTACTGTACTTTCAACATCTTTCAGATAGTTGTTTTTGCCGGGCGTTTTACACAGGAGAAGTACATTTGCAAACTTTAATTATGATTTAATGTTAAACCATTTGTCATAAAGCTGTATGCACAAGAAGTTTTAAGCTATTCAATGTTTTTTTTGTTTTTTTTTTGTTTGTTTTTTAATTCGAATGTTTTCATTTTTTTGAGTTTTTTTTACGGAAAAAATCCGTCCTTTAAAATAGTGATTACCGGGCAGGCGGGCATCGGGTGTCGTCCGAGGTTTACCTTTTGGTTAACCTTTTTTTCAGAGTGATATGTTACCTTTATTCTTCAGTGGAAAAACCCGTCCATTAGGCATTTTTCTTTTCCTAAAATAAAAATGGCTGCAAAATATGCAGAAATTGGTAACTAGGTAAACTTGGGGCAGGTTCTCGCAAGTTCCCCGTATTCAAACTTTCTGAAATTTTAACAATATTGTTATGGAACATCAATTATCTAAAATACGTTAAGAAAAGCGAAAAAAAGGTTTTCTAATAAACAAATTCCAAAAATCCAGTTTACTTTAGAAATATGTTAGCTTAGACCCATGTTTGGCCATAAAATTAATACGACGGTAAATATTTGGAAACAAAGCAGAGAAACGGAAAAGATCAATGGTTCGTAATATGGCATTGCTAATCAGAAATCAATGTTTTCATTTAAAATAAAACGCAAAGCGGAAAAAAGTCTTTCCGAGGGATATAGAAAGTACAGTTATATCCATAGCTCATACTACATCACGAAAACATACCTATATAATTTTGACCCCCTTAAACCCCACTTTTATATAGTAAAACTGGGGTTTACAGGGGTATACATTATTTTTCTTATTTCTGCTCAAAACATAGATTGTGGGTACTCGTTAGAACCGCCTCGGCGAGGTGGTTCTAACGGGTACCTACAATCTATGTTTTGAGCAGAAATATGAAAAATATCGGAGTTTTTTATCTGAAAATTTTCAGTTTTTGGAGATGAAATTTTCAGTATATTTGAATAGGCGTGTTTTCGTAATGTAGAGGTGCCCTGTCCTGGGTATAACGTAAACGGGGAAGCGCCTGATAACAGACAACGGCACTATGAACTTTAAAATATGGGTTATCAATGACAGCAAGGCTGCACATAGCACATTCGATATTGCATTCATTTGCTTCAGACTTCTGAATGCGTTAAAACCCTGCTGCAAAGCTATGTTTAAACCAAGCGAAAAAGTGTCTTAATTCGAACATGCGCAAAAATGCATAGATTGAAATTCATCCCGCGCATGCGCAACGTCTTATCTTGGCATTTCCTCTCCATTGATACATTCAATCGTGTCCAATGATTCTGCTAGCGGACAGCGAAGGCCCTGATCAGACTGCGCGGATGCGCAGGCTGATCTGGGCCTTCGCTGTCCGTATATGCCCAAAGACATGTTTTCACATGGCGCTACCCATATGGGAGAACAGTGGACTGCATAGACTTATTTACGTAATGGAAATGGCTTTGAAACAACTTTTCCTCCCATATCCGTTGTTTTTTTTTTAATGACACCGTGTAAATTACAAATATGAAACGAACTTAAATTGGCATTAGTTCTCAAAATATGAAATGAACGTATATTGGCACCAATTCTCAAAACTCCTGCTTCATTTAACCTGTGAATTTTATTGAATGCAGTCAGTTAAGAAACGGTTCCGGTTGTGTTTAGTTAGCTTTGTTGTTTATTATTTCAAAGGAGATTGAATTGTTCTTGCTTCAGCCTTTACTACTCTCTAGGCAAATCGAGCAGACAACAAATTGTTGTTTTCTTCTTTCGTATTTTACCCAGATTACAGGGTTTAATAGTGATGCAAAATGTCTCTATAGGAGACAACTTGCATGAAATGTCAAAGCATATTTACTGATTAAAACAAGAAAGTTATTTCAAAATGTCGTCTGCTGACATTTTACCCAGCATGCTAAGTTTTAAACCTTAAAGCCATTTGCAGAATTGTAGCAGACGACATTTTAAAATTGAGTTTGTTATTTTTCAGAGAAAATACGACTTGTCATTTCATGTGAATCATCTGCCTAGCAGACTATTCACATGATATTTCAAGCATTATTTGCTCAGAAAAACTAAAACAAAAATATTTCAAAGTGTCGTCGGCTTAAATATTTACCCATCATGCTAAGCTTTAACACAACCTTCCTTGCAGACATGCATCAGGAAAACACGCCTATATAATGTTGACCCCCTTAAGCCCACTTTTATATAGTAAAACTGGGGTTTACAGGGGTATACATTATTTTTCTTATTTCCGCTCAAAAACATAGATTGTGGGTACTCGTTAGAATCGCCTCGCCGAGGCGGTTCTAACGAGTACCCACAATCTATATTTTGAACAGAAATATAAAAAAAATATCAGAATTTTTATCTGAAAATTTTCATTTTTTGATGGTATAATGTCCAGTATATTTGAATAGGCTTGTTTTCGTAATGTCTAGATTTTTTGTATCGACTGAAACATCCTTTTGTTATGACAAATGAGACAGAGATCAAATGATCACATGGAATAATCTGCTAGATCAAAATAAATGAATGGCTGGCATCTGTCAACAGTTCATTGATCATATCAATCATAGTCGGAGGTTGAAATGTTTCAGGATTTGTTGTCAGTGCCGGTAGGACCCAGGGGATAAACACGTTCCTTTTGGTGTTACAAATAACTAAATTTTCGCAGGCCCAGCACGGTTTATGGTGTTACAAATAACCATTTTCGCATGCCTAATAAACTGCGTGAATAAGCATGTTGTGAGATTGGTCAGTTCGTAGACTGGCTCCAGTCTCCAGTGACTAAATGTTTTATCTGATAATTTTGTTTGCTAATTCACGTTGCTAATCCACTGGAATAAAACCAAAATAATATCAAGACTAAAAAAGCGAGTGACCAGCCTTTATTGTCTTGACATTATTTTGGTTTTATTCTAGTGGCATGTCAAATAAGATTATAAGAAAAAGTATTTTATCACTGGAGACTGGAGCCAGTCTAGTCAGTTCGCATTTTCCGGGGACTGGAAACATCTTCAAATACTTTAACTTTGATATGGAAATATTCGATTCTCTTCTAGTTTGGGGTGGTGGTGGGGGGGGGGGGTGGGGGGGGGGGAGCTACTTTTAAAAGAAACAAATTGCTACTCTGTCCACTCTGGAAGCAAATGTTTTCCTTAAAGAGTACTCCATTTTCGAAAGGATTCTTATCTGCATGGGTTGTTTCCCTTAAAAATGGCGACAAAATCATCAGACATACCCATTTACCATAAAATCCAGTATTATTAAATATAGTCTACACAAACTGCGCTTGTTTAGACGAAACTGGACTGTGCGCATGCGTAGTCTCTTCAGAGGATGCAGTTAGTACATTCACCAAAACAAAAAAAAAAAGAAAAAAAAAAAAAAAGAACATTTCGCTTCGGTGTGACCCCTGCGCATGCGCAGTCTCGCCTGAGTATGTAGTTAGTAGTACTCATTACGAAAACATGCCTATTCAAATATATAGAAGATTTCACCTCCAAAAACTAAAAAATTTTCAGATAAAACCCCCGATATTTTTTATATTTCTGCTCAAAACATAGATTGTGGGTACTCGTTAGAACCGCCTCGGTGCGGCGGTTCTAACGATTACCCACAATCTATGTTATTTAGCAAAATAAGAAAAATAATGTATACCCCTGTAAACCCCAGTTTTACTATAAAAAAAAGTTGGGTTGAAGGGGGTCAAATTTATATAGGCATGTTTTCGTGATGCTGACCGTTCCATTACATGCAACTGTTAAGGTAGACTGCATGGGAGAAAGTTTTCAGTATTAATACTGAATTCAGTATTTATAACATTTTTCATCCTATATATAAAGTCTATGTATAAGGTAATTTTCTGTATTGGAAAAGTGAATTTTCAGTATGGAGAATTTCTGGGACTTTTACTCATGAGACTGGCTCCAGTCTCCACTGACCAGTCACTAGTTACCAGCCTTTATAATTATGATATTATTTTGGTTTTATTTTAGTGGATTATCAAACAGGGTTATTAGAATAAACATTTAGTCACTGGAGACTGGAACAAGTCTACTATTTAGGCAAACAGTACACGCACAATGCGCAGACATTTAGAGGTACATTGCTTTTCGACTTCAAAATATTCCAAATCATCATGTCTCTCAAGAATATTAACCTTTCGCTAGTGCTATCTCTCTCATGGCAGAAAAAAAACAGACGACAAAATGTTGGCATTTTTCTTCTGTTTCTGTAAAATTATGGCGGGATTTCATGCGAATTGTCTCTTTTGAAACTAGGGGTATTGCTTTAAAATAAATTGTCTCAAACTGAGGAGACAATATACATGTGATATCAAACCCTTCTTTTTAGTGAAAAATACAGAATGAAGGAAGTAGTTTATATAACGTAATAGCAGAAAATATTTCCCAGCGTGCTAAGCGGTATAACCGATTCTAATCTAGAGACCCCTAAAAGGGTAAACAGTGGCAAACAGTGTAGACCCAGATCAAATGCCACAGAACGCGGCATCTAATCAGCGTCCCCACTGTTTGCAAATAGTTTAGCCATGTTTCTTTAAAAATATCTAAATTTCATGGTCTGACGCACCTAGAATTGAAATTGGATTCTTCCAATAAATAGTGTGGGAGAGTCTATTCAGTGTAAAATGGGTTAATAAATTGAGTCGCAATGTGAGAAAACGTGCCAGTCTGATCAGAGTTTTGTTGTCTGCATGAAGAAACTTTGCATCTGTGACTGTCCAAACCACGAAAAATTACCTATATAAATCAGACCCCCTTAAACCCCACTTTTATATATAAAACTGGGGTTTACAGGGGTATACATTAATTTCCTATTTATGCTAGAAAACATAGATTGTGGGTACTCGTTAGAACCGCCTCGGTGAGGCGGTTCTAACGATTACCCACAATCTATGTTTTGAGCAGAAATATGAAAAATATCAGAATTTTTATCTGAAAACTTTCAGTTTTTGGTGGTGAAATTTTCAATATATTTGAATAGGTTTTCATAATGAATGCGCCCGGCAGCTCAACTGATGTTGGGCGAATCAATAACAGATTCCTGGAATATCAATTTCTTATTAGTTGTTTTAGAACCAACCGTCAATATCTTCATATCAATCTCGATATAAAAAGAAAATTTAAGACCAGTCAAGCATAATTAGAGTCCAAACACTGACGCAACAGACCCAAGCAACGAATCGGACAATCTGAACCGGATCGAACTAAGCCGAAACGGATCGAACAAACCGAAAGTGCTGAATCATAAACCTAATTAGGACAAGAGCGATTTCACGAGTCTTAATGAAGTTCGCCGTATGGAAGAAACAAAATTTTCACAATGGTGAACAGCAAAAACCCAGGCCAGCCTGCGCATGCGCAGGCTGGTCTGGGTCTACACTGTTCGTTGCGTAACATTTATTGCTAAATATTGTGTTAACTAAGATAACCGTGACTTGTCTCTGTGGATAAAATGTCTCGAATGGGATTTTGTTATTTATCTTATTAAAAAGTGTGAGCTTCCCCAAAGTGGGCGAAATGTAATGTACCGCCTTAATGGAGGTTGCGTTCGGGAAAACAAACATTAACCGAGAAAGAAGGTAAAACTCGAGACCAGCTTGCGCATCCATACAGTTCGCTCAGCACAGGCGTCATTCGTAAACATACTGTAGAAAAATTTTGACGAACCTGCACAACGAGCATCGAACAGCTAGCCTAAACTGTGACACTACTACTAGGGATCATCGCTGTTACATTCTGGAATAATGTCGATTTTCAAGCAGCGGCATCCTTTTGTTCTTTAACAGCAAATGTCAACTTTGACTTTTAGTAAATCACTTAAGGACGAAATTAGCTACCATAAATAGAAATAATATAGCTGACTGAACAATCAAGCATTACAGTTATACAGCCTGTGTGACTTTTATTTGGCAAAGCACACAGGAACTCTTTCTCTCACTTTCTTTTCTTTTTTTTTCTTTTTTTTTTTTTTTTTTTGTATAAAGGCCTCAAAAGCTCCGCATCATCGTTACATTGCTTTAACACATCCATTAAGAACAGAACAGAATAGAACATCACTTTATTAAAAACAAATAATATCTGTAAAAAAAAAAAAAAAAAAAAAAAAAAAAAAAAAACAGATACACGACGTAGGAACGAAAGTATATTTACATGCTAATAACAATGATAAAAGGGAACGGGACAGATTCCCCTCCCTCAAAAAAAATCCTGGGTTTCGAACCCGCAACCTTCCCTGTGGTAGGCGAACCCTCTCCCGACTGAGCGATGGGGGCTGTTTCGGTGCCGCTCGAAAATTAATTATATATTGCTAAGCAGCTACATTTTTCTACAGCTAAAAATACGTAACTCAATAATGTGCGCATGGAAGGACAAAGTGTACAGTATCGTTCGAAAAGAATTATAAGCATCCTGTTTTTATTTTTTCAGTACTTTCCTGTTTAGGTTTGTCCTAACCTCGTAGTTTTACCGTGATCTCGAAAACACTTTTCAAAGCATAATGTACAATGACTAAGATGGCAAGCCCTTTTTCGGTAATAACAGAAAATGTCGTTGTGCAGATTCTTTACGATTGTATGGCATATACGTGATTTCATACAGCTGCTCAAGACGATAAGCTTAAACGACTATGTCGAATAAACTCAGGCCACACCATCACGAAAACACGCCTATATAATTTTGACCCCCTGAAACCCCACTTTTATATAGCAAAACTGGGGTTTACAGGGGTATACATTATTCTTCTCTGCTCAAAACATAGATTGTGGGTACTCGTTAGAACCGCCTCGACGAGGCGGTTCTAACGAGTACCCACAATCTATGTTTTGAGCAGAAATATGAAAAATATCAGAGTTTTTATCTGAAAATTTTCAGGTTTTTTTCGAGGTGAAATTTTCTATATATTTGAATAGGTGTGTTTTCGTAATGCACAGGTGTGGCCTAAGAGCATACACAGATAAACAAATGGCATGTAATTAACATACATGTATAAACATGAGCAGATGCAACAATGAAAAGGAAGCAGAAGCATCAAGTTACCACGTCTACGCAAAACAAAGGCCCCATCAGAAACGTCTCATTTTGGAAGTTCTAATAAGCAGCCACAATCCACGTCCGGAGCAGAAACAAGAAAAATAATGTAAAGCCCCGGCAAATACCTCTCCTTCCCACATAAAGTGGGGTTTGTCGGGTCTTGTTAACATGATGCAAATTGCAAAAAAAAAAAAAAAAAAAAAAAAAAAAAAAAAAAAAAAAAAAACACACACACAGAATGACAAGAACATGTGACGCCTTGTTCCCCTAAAACTTGTAAAAAACAGGGGTATGCGTCACGAAAAAGGCCTTTATGTAATTGGTGGACAACGCAGGCCCTGATCAGCCTGCGCATGCGCAGGATGATCTGGGCTTTAGTTGTCCGCTTACAGAATCAGTTGATACTGCTGTATACGCAAACGGACAGAAACTGCCCAGATAAGACTGCGCAAAAGCGTACGCTGATCTGGACCTACTTTTTCCTCAAATTGCATAAGGGCCCTTTTCGTGCGTTGCACATCAATTATATAATAAGGCTGTTTTCTATTGGAACGGGTTCAATGATTACGGGTAATGCGAGTGACCAAGTTTATACTTTATCGAGAACACGTTCCTTTCATTTAGGGTGTCATAGAATTCTTTAAGTACGACACAAACATACCGTATTCGATCTAATAAACGCACATTGCGGTTAGGTTTTAGCTCACCTGAGCACGAATAGCCCTGGGCCAACTGACTCGATACTTGGTAGGAAGCATCGGGGTGACTTGTAGATCAAAATTAGCTAAAATCGTTCCGATCGGAAATCCTAAACCCAAAATCTATTTTTCGCTTCTTCTCCTGAACCGAAAGGCCAATTGACTCCAAACTTGATAGGAAATATCGGGGTGACTTGTAGATAAAAAATAGCTAAATTGTGCCGATCGGAAACCCAAGATGGCCGCCATGGCGGCCATCTTGAAAATCTATTTTTCGCTTCTTCTTCTAAACCCAAAACCAATGGACTCCAAACTGGGTAGGAAGCATTGGGGTGACTCATAGATAAAAAAATAGCTAAAATCGTTCCAATCGGAAATCCAAGCTGGCCGCCATGGCGGCCATCTTGAAAATCTATTTTTCGCTTCTTCTCCTAAACCCAAAAGCCAATTGACTCCAAACTTGGTAGAAAGCGTTGGGGTGACTTATTGATCAAAAATAGCTAAAATCGTCCCTATCGGAAATCTAAGATGGCCGCCATGGCGGCCATCTTGAAAATCAATTTTTCGCTTCTTCTTCTGAACTGAAAGGCCAATTGACTTGAAACTTGGCAGGAAGCATTGGGATGATTTATAGATCAAAAATAGCTAAAATCGTCCCGATCGGAAATCCAAGATGGCTGCCTTGGCGGCCATCTTGAAAATCTATTTTTCGCTTCTTCTTCTAAACTGAAAAAAGCCAATTGACTCGAAACTTGGTAGGAAGCATCGGGGTTGACTTATAGGTCAAAAATAGATAAAACCTTTCTGATCGGAAATCCAAGATGTCTGCCATGGCGGCCATCTTGAAAATCTATTTTTCGCTTCTTCTCCTGAATCGAAAGGTTTATTGACTTTAAACTTGGTAGGAAACATCGAGGTGACTTGTAGATCAAAAATAGCTAAAATCATCCCTATTGGAAATCCAAGCTGGCCGCCATCTTGTTTTATATATACTTAAATAACTTTAAAAATCTTTTCGTCTGAAACCAGAGGACCTTGGCCTTTAATATTTGGTTACATAGCTTCATCTAGTTCACATGCCTATTCAACAATAAGTACCCTGCGATCATGCTTCTGTCCAGCACCCCAAAGCCTGTCATCCGGAAACATTCTTTTTCAACAAATTTTAAACATAGATAGTCCTATGAAGATAAATCATAGTCTTTTAGAATATACTAGAGACAGTGACACTCAGGTGAGCGAATTAGGGCTCTCTGGGCCCTCTTGTTCATAATTACTGGAAAAAGCCTTGTAGTGAAATATCCACTTAATAAGGGCACACTTCCAAGGAAGATCAGCAGAAAACTTTATGAGAGGCCTTAGCGATACTTTTTTTCTGATATTCTCTATAAATGAATGTGTTGAGAGTACTTATCTGAATTGCCGAGTCGGCGTGGCAGTTCAAATAAGTATTCGCTACATGGGTTTTTTGTTTGTTTGTGTTGAGGTTTTACGGCCCAGTCAACCCAATGGGGCCATGTCGAGCGCGGTCAATTTACCTAACCACACTTTTACTGGGCAGGCTTAGTCCTCTAAGCGGTTGACCAGTATTGTGCACATTCTTTCGCCAGAAACTGACAACTGCCCTTCTTGAATCAGCGGAAGGGAGGGAATGACCGTAGAAAAAATTTCTTGATCAATCTCCACGAAAGAATGTTGCCGACCCGGCTGGGCTCGACCCGCAACCTCCTGATCACCAGTCGGACGCGCATCCGACTGTGCCACCGAGGCCGGCTATGTTTTCTTTTATAAAGTAGATAAAAATATACACAGGCTGTAATCTGAAGACTAAACATTAGCTTGACTGTGCGATTATAGGGGTGTGTACGGTAATTATGTCGAAAACGGTAGTTATATTTCCTAAATTTGATCGAACATTGAACAATAGACTGGCTCCAGTCTCCAGTGACAAAATATTTATTATTATAATTCTGTTTAATAATCCACTAAGCTAAAACTTAAAAAAAAAATATCAAGACTATAACGGCTGGTCACTAGTGACCAGCCGTTATAGTCATGATATTATTTTGGTGGATTATCAAACAGGATTATAAGAATACATATTTTGTCACTGGAGACTGGAGCCAGTCTAACAGAACAAATGAGCCTCGTCATAAGAAAATGTATTTCCGGGAGTAATGCGAACAATAAAGTGCAGCCAACGGTGTGAAACAGAGTCTGACCAGGTCTGCGCTCTTGGCCATGATCTTCTACAGACACATTTCATCAGTAAGAGGACAGTGAATGCCATGCTCAGACTGCCCAGATTCACTCACTAATGCAGGCCTTCAATGTCAACGATTCGCGTGAAATGTCAACAATTTTCTTTGAACAATGATACAAATAGTCTCAGTATCATTTGCTCATATTTAAATTCGGTGTATAAAGATTCCAAAAGCAGTGAACATCTTTCACTATTGCAGTCCGCTTGAACGTAATGTTTTAAAGTAATGTTGAACGGAGTGTTTGAACGTAATGTTCAACCGGACTGCAACGGTAAAACATTTGAAGTTATCTGTTATGACGCTTATATTCATTTAAACTTAATTCCTTACAAATAAACGGGGAGTGGAAGGCTATGGCGAAGGTGTCGTGCATCTTACGTCACTGGGGCGTCCAACTGATATTGGCTTATAGTTGGGCAAGACCTGCTATCCTTGTAGCAGGTAAGGGTAGAGGTGGTGGGTATTTCTTCTGTTTCTTCACTTTCATTCTTACTCTCTTTCTTCCCTATTCATCTCTTTCATTGACCGGCGCGGGAATCACACCGGCCTGTTAATATAGCTCTGGATTTTTATATATGGTAGAGTGTTCGATTAGCTCACAAAGGATTTTTTTATACTTGCCGGGATCGTCGGTGTGTGACGTTTCATGTTTGTGTCTGTCGGGAACACCAGTGTCTGACTTTTCATCCAAGCTATTAATTTGTTGATTTCAGTAATGTCTAACTTTGAATGCGCATGTTGAGACACTCAGAGGGTCTAGGCCCTGGTAGTTTGGCTTAGAAGGCTCGTATGAGCAACTAGCTATGGTTCTGGCGAGATCGCACAAATTGCGCAATTAGAAGATCGCTCAACGAACCGCACAAATAAGGTTTTTGAACCACAGTGAAAGTTGAGGGCGAGGATTTTAACTGGCCGTTCCAAGTCGGCTTTTTTGTTGTGGTTTATTACTGTTCTGTGTTTATGTTGTTGGTGATTTATTTCATTTTCCGGTTTTACTGCATCAGAAGGCCCCTATATCGGAAAACTATGGCAGAAATAAAATAAAACCGTGATATGCATTTCAATGTTAAGAGTCTAAAGAATAAGAATACAAAAATGATAAACTAAGTTCGTGTTTAAGACTCACGCCTCGGGTGGTGGGGTATCTACTGGTGATTTTCGTATAGATTTGTCCATTCATATACTTGGACTTTGAAAAAGGGACCCATTCATATACTTAAAAAGTTCAAATATATTCATATCTGACGCATGCTAAAATAAGCTTCTAGATAAGATCTGGTAACTTATTTAAGTTCTGGCAGGTTTTTTAAGAATAATAATGTATAAAATAAATCTTGTGGAGATCCCAAAATGATTAGGATTCGCATATTGCTTGACATTGTCAATACCGCAAAATTTGGTCCCGATCCCGAATCGTGTGGCATGATCGTATATATTTTGGTTCAGAACGGGAAAAGTATTTAATAGTAAGACTAAATTTTATATGCATGTAAAGAAGAGGCTATATTCTACACATGCTCCCAACTTTATCTCGACAGGTGCATGTTTACTGCCATTATTCGATTGTTCAAATTTAGTCCCGACTATTTTAAACAGATTAATGTCTATTTTATTTTCATTTCAATCAAGAAATTTCATCAAGCTTAATAAAAGCATACATTAAAGAATCATATTGTTTTTTTTTTACCTGTTGCATTTAAAAATTTATTTAACTTTAGTATACCCTTGTCCCCTATCTATATGTAAACATGAACAAAATTTGTGCCGGTACTTATATGTTTACGTCTAAATATTTTGTCTTGTCTCATCTTCTATCTCTTTTCTCCCTTTCTCTAGGAGACGACACAAAATGACACACAAGGGTTGACATGTCTTTAAACCCCAACACAGTCAATCAATTTACAAATAAACACTTTGTAGCCAAGTAGTTAACCAGAATATAATTAGGTCGATTGTTTACAATCGAGCAAAATTATACATTAACCTAAGTTTCCTACAGATAGTTTTCCACGTGATTATGATTGACCATGAAATCAAACCGCGCGTTTGTACGAAATCCTTGTAACGGTTATTTATAGCCGCGCTATTTTTGTCGCTGTGACGTCAGAGTGCCGTGTAAAGAGGGTTACCTGTAAAACCTGGACTGGGACATGGCCAAACAGTGAGATCAGACGCCGCAGAAAGCAGAAAAAAAGCAGTCCTAAGGATACAGCTTGGATAAAAATATTTTTCTTAAGCATTTTTACATTTCTATAGAATTGTGTTCCTCATTACAATGTGACATACATACAAAAACTACAACTTTCTCCCTTTAATAATAAAGCTGTTATAAAAAAAAAATCCTTTTTAACGGCAGTTGCTAATTTTGTTTTCCTTAATAACATTGCCATTTAAATGACAATGGCTATAAATTTATCCACGTGATAAATACTTCTGCTTTCTTTTGTCAGTTGCTCTTTATCCATGCTTACTGCAGAATAACCATAACATTTTTTTTGGCCTTGATACTGCTGGAATTAATACATCACGAAAACATACCTATATAATTTTGACCCCCTTAAACCCCACTTTTATATAGTAAAACTTGGGTTTACAGGGGTATACATTATTTTTCTTACATCTGCTCAAAACATAGATTGTGGGTACTTGTTAGAACTTTTTTTTTTGTAACTGCTTCCATTCAGAATAAGTGTGGTCGTTTTTGTAATGAAGGACTGACTGAAAAAAATACGGTGGATAACTGATTTAGCTGTAACTTTACTACTAAACATTTATCTTTTTTTTTTTCAAAATTTTATGATACGATTTTGTTCATTCACACCTCTTCAGTCTATTCCTAACCTTGGGGCTCTGTAAGGGTCTTTGCTTTAATACTGAATCAGGAATAACGTTGACAGGGCTGTAAGGGCATAGTTCGCTTACCACCTTTAACAAACTAGATTCAGACAGAAACAATTGAGTCATTTAAGAGTATAAATTATAAGCTTTAAAATGATATAATAACATGATTATGTTACTGCTTGGGAAAATGCTGAAAAAAGGTATAAACATGATTGGGGTAATTTTGGTGAACTGTATCCTTAAGTCTCTTTTCAGAACCATTTTCCGAGCCTACTCTCAGAGACAGTCGACCCACCAGCGCTGTCAGTGCTTTGATTTTGGTGTCTGTACAAAGAAGTATAAAGGTGACCAATTATTTAGGGGTAACATGGTACATCTTAATGATCTGGCATCGTTCTACCTGGCAATGACTGTCAGAGCTTGGCAGAGTCATAAGTTCGCTACCGCCACTTAGCTGTCATAAACAATACAGCTCTCTTGAAACAATAAGAACTGCTATTGTGGTGTTATTAACCCTTGTCCTGCTGAATAAATTAAGATGCCACGCCCATTTCTATTTTTCAGCCAATCAGATTACTTGATCCAAGTTGTTGATACATATTCACATACTTAACGACAAACAATGCAGATCCAGATCAGTGAAGAAGCCAACTGATCTGGATCTACACTGTTTGCAAAGACATGGTATATCCAGATTCAGCAGGACAAGGGTTGATATTTTGACTCGTTAGTGAAAAGGTTTCTGATAATACATTCAGACAGCGTAGACAATGATGGCTAATAGTTTGTAAAAGACTAGCTTTGTTTTCATTTGGAGTTAAGGTCATGTCAAACCGAAATAAAAGATAAGGTATGGTGACAAGAAAATCCGGCCTGAAAATGTAGATTACCTGCAAGTGCATCCGTGTAGTTACCCCAGGTAATGGAGCGAGTGTGTGTGTGTGTGTACGTGTGTTTGTGCGGCGCGGGGGGTGGGGGGGGGGGAAGGGGCGGCATTCATTATATAAGCATAGGTAGTGATGTGCTGACAAACGCAGTCTTATTTTCAGAGTCTGTCTGGAACAGGGGTGTTTCACTGTAAACAATCTGGGAATAAATTCAAATATACCTGTCTGGAAATGGTTTCATGTCTGTCTGGAAAGGTGGTGGTAAACAACCTTACCCAAATTCAAACATTGTACGAGGGTCGTGCAAAAAGTTCTGTCACTAACAGGCTTCCTTAGTTTTATCCCAGGTATATTTTAAAATGCTTCACTGCACTTGAATGGTGTGTTCAATAGCTAACGATACCCGTTTATTTCGTGCAAATTGCTTTCCAACTGACCGAGTTATTTGAAATTAAAATAGATGCAGTCATATACACTGACCAATTTACTTGTTACATTGGAACATGGACAGAAGACTGAAATTCGTAGCTATATTAAATGCCGCATTAGGCTTAATATAGATTCAAAGCAGATATTTAATGAATTGTGTAGTATATATGGACCTAAGACCATTTCAATGCGCACAGTTTTTAGGTGGGTTAAAGCTTTTAAAGCTGGGAAATTTTCTGTTGAAGATGATACCCGTCCAGGAAAGCCTAAAACCTCTGTTATCAAGGCTAACATCGCTGCTGTAAAGATTGTAGTCGAATAGGATGCGCGATTGTCTGTCAAAGATATAGCTAGTTGTACTGGTATATCAGAATGCAGTGTGCAAACAATTCTGAAAAAGCGTTTGGACCTGAGAAAGGTTTGCGCTAGGTGGGCACCTCATTTGTTCACTGAGGAGCAAAAGACAAAACGCCTGAAATGTGCCTGGGAACTTTTAAAAACATACAAAGGCTGTAATAGTCGGGTTATTTCTAACTTGCTAACAGGTGATGTAACCTGGGTGCACATGTTTGAGCCACAAAGAAGGGCTGATAATAAGCAATGGAAACGAAAAGATCAAAAACGCCCATGCATTGCCAAGAGAACAATAAGTTCGAAAAAGATGTACACAATTTTCTTGAATTCAAGTGGGCCGATTGTTCAAGTGCCTTGTCCATCTGGTCACACAGTCACTGGCCGATTCTACAAGAGTTCTGTACTGAAGAAAGTGAAAGAGTTTTACAATAAGAAACGACCTAGCAAAGGATGGTCAGGAGTCCACCTTTTACATGACAACGCCTCCTCTCATAAGTGTGAGGTTGTTAAGTCTTCTCTGGCTTCTGAAAAGGTGAAAGTTTTAAACCATGCACCTTATTTACCTGACCTTTTTATTTCCAAGGCTTAAGAAAATGCTTTCTGGAAATAAGTATACGTCTAGAAGTTCTCTCGGCAGCGCGATTTATCAACAGATACCTAAAGAAGACTATTTATCTGCATTTTGCAACTGGGTAAAAAGGTTACAAAAATGTGTTTCAGTAAAGGGGGAATACTTTGAAGGTTTGTAATGAAAGATGTTTGATAAAACATAGCACTGAAGTAATCCGAACCCAGTGACAAAACTTTTGCAGAACCCTCGTATGTACCTTAGTTAAACTTGATATTGTGTGATTCTTGCTGTACTTAATATTGATAACATGCAAGCAAATCCTTGTTTAGTTTAATGACTGAGCAAATGAGCATATACAGTCGACTCTCGTTATCTCGAATTCCAAGGGACTCTCTGAAATACTTCGAGATATCCGTAGTTCGACATATCAGGTTTGCAGAATTGAGGAAAAAATAATTTGATTAACCACATTTAACAAACTGATAGGTAATTGGACTTTTGAAGTTAGAGATATATTGAAAATATTGTGGAAAAGAGGAGAAATTGCTCCTTAGGAGCAATTTCTCCTCTTTTCTACAATATTTTCCATCGGTTGTTAGGTTTTCATGTAAAGGCAGGGACCAGATTTTCACTTCGAGATAAGCGGTTATTCGAGATAAGCGAGGTCGAGATAACGAGAGTCAACTGTATTGTTTGTCTAAAATGGGGTACATGTTCGTCTTACTATTGTCTGGAAAGGGTTTCAATCGTGTCTAGAAAGGGGAAGAGATCCCGGGCTCCTGGCAGCTCACCCCTACCCTTTTTGATAGTAAGTGCCTCACCCCCTCCATAGCTCCAGGTAAGGTGCTTTGATTCAACAAAAAGTACTGGGCCCAGTTGTTCAGAGCGTCGTTAGCTTAACGAGCTCGTTAAGGGTCTTTTCGTTAACTGTTTAGCAGATTCAATATACAATATTCTGATATTTTTTGCTGAAAAAATGTGGGTAGCTTTTGCACTCAGCAAACAAATCAGCATATTTGCGTATCACTCAATGTAAATTTCAACGAATCGTTAACTAACGATATCGTTAGCTTTGAACAACTGGGCCCTGATATTTTTCACTTAAAATTCAGCCGGCCAATGCCCGTAATTCACTACTTCATATAGTACGAAGGGTGAATCGTGTGTGCGTCTGTGTGAGGGCGTGGAGGGCGGGTACGAGTGTTTGTGTCTGTGTGTATGTGTGGGGGGGGGGGGTGGGGGGGTGGGGGAGTCGCGTAGAAATTATGAGCAATATTTTTTTCTATTTTTTTCTCTTTTTTTTCATAAAAAAATATAAAGAAAATATGAGCAAGTTCGTTTCATGAGGGTCGAACGTATGAAGAAAGATGCCTTTTTACCTGACGTGGTGATCTTGTTGGTCTGAGTATATAATTTCCACACAATTTGTACAAACGAGCTAATAATGAGCCCAGTGTGTCGATTAATAAAAATAACTAGATAATAAGACACAACTATGTTGGCGTCAAAGACCTATTTATATTCATAAAACAATCGTAACAAAGCTTTCTACTTGACATTACACGTGATGCTATTGATGGTACGTACCGCCTGTTTTGCAATATACAAGCTATCCATAATGTAATCCATCTAATGTTCACTTTTTTGGCAAAATTATCAGAAGAAAAGTAGTACATTTTTACAGAAAATCAGGCTTGATATTTCATTCAAATTGTCTCCGATGGAGACAATTTGAATGAAATGTCAAGTCTAATTTTCGATGAAAAAAATGTTTTTCTTTGAAGTCAGCAAGTTAAAATTTAAGCTTTCAACTTTCAACTTTGGAACCCCTCTAAAGTGTTTGCCCTCATTAGGCTCCATCCCGTTTTACTCGACATCACACGTGATGCTACTGAGGGTATGTACCTCCCTGTTTCGCATTAAATAAACTTATCTAGATAGTTCTTATTGCAGCGTTCCGTCCATATACATTTTGGGCTTAAGATGTAAGAAAAATAGTTATATATTCCTAGGAAATGAGGTTTATATTTTATTCAAGTTTTCTCCTTTGAAGATAATTTAAATGAAATGCCAATTCCTATTTTCTGTGAAAATACGAAAAAAAATACTTCAAAATATCGATTAAAAGCACAAGCGTTGTCGTCACGAGAAAGACAAGTGGCGAAAACTACCAAATTCATAAAAGCACTGAAAAAGAGGATATATCTAGTTTATTTTATCAAGAGCCTGAGTCTGATAACTGTATCATAAATAACAACTCTTGAATTCCTTTAAACAAACATGCTTTGTCAGAATTAAAGGGACCAGGCGGCAAATTACTTTTCCATAGATCCATTATAGCATTCTCCTAAATTCTGGCCCTAGCAACATTCATTGACTCCCAAAGTTGGTTCAAATTAAAGGTAAGCCTCAGACCGACATCGTACATCAATCAAAGCACTGACGGCACTGGTGGGTCGATTGTGACGGCACTGGTGTGTCGATTGTCTCTGAATGTAGGCTAAGAAAATGGTCCTGAACGGAGACTTAAGACTGTTTCATTTAACTTCCTGTAAGTTTAAGCAAACAGTGCAGACCCTGATCAGACGCCGCGTAACGCGACGTCTGATCTGGGTCTGCACTGTTTGCCAATGTCCCAGATGTCCCAGTCCAGGTTTTACAGATAACCCTCTATCAACAGCACTGTGACGTCACAGCGCTAAGAATAGCGCGGCTATAAATAACCGTCACCTGGATTTCGTCCAACGCGCGGGTTGATTACATTGGTCAATGATAATCACGTGGACAACTACCCTAAGGAAATTTTAACGTTTGCATACCATGGCTCGATTGTAAACAATCGACCCAAAAAATGAAGGGGCATATCAGCATGTTTTGCACTTTCCTGCCTTTGAACACATGCAGCATCATTTTGATGAAACATAAACAAAAGAAAATGATAAGTATACCAGGTCTGATTTTCAACACTAGCACACTAAATATACCATTGATAAATTTCAATTTGGTCTACAATTAAATTAATATATTTTGTGTAAAACTGACATAAAGCCAACGAGTCTCATCTATTATTGTCCAATGAGAGTCAAACTTTTTATCAACTACAGCCCTTGGCTTTCCCGTACATTTTGCTGGCTCCAGTCCTCACCATCCTAGTTGGTACTTTGTTCCTTTAAGAAAACTCAATAGAAAACTCGATTGTTGCCAACAGTGTCATTCGAGTTGTGGTTGAATACGTCGTACAAGGATAGTTTCGCCAATTATTTGCTTGCTGCACATTTACCATATAATATAATGTGGCATTAAATGCACAATCAATTGGCTGAAGGACATTTTGCACAATGAGAGAGCGTGTGAATATACACAAAGTCCTTTGTATATCGGATATCATGTTGGCAACAATGACAGCCAGCGAGATCGCGTATTCTGATCAGTGATTTTGTTGTCCGCATACAGAGTTAAAGTATTGTCAACTACATCGACAGCATGGCTGGCACTGATCAATCAATGCGTATGCACATTCTGGACTGCATTTTACTGTTCCCATTTGACAAAAGGATCTTTTTTTCGTGTTGCGATTCTTGTCTTTGGCAACTGCATTCCTTGGTATTATATAAAGAACTGTGGAATACAACGTAAGAAAACCCTTATGAAGTCTGTGCTCAGCGAAGACTCAGATCAGCCTGCGCATTCGCGCAGTCTGATCTGAGTCTTCACTGTCCGCTTAAAGACACCGTTGACCATTGCTAGCCACGGAGCGCCTTGTAAAGACACTGATCAGACTGCATGGACGCGCACGTTGACACGAGTCTCCGCTTGGCAGTGCATGTCTGATAGTACATTCTAAAATGTTTTAGTGGTTTAACATGTCATGGTTTCATTTGAGAAAATAGTAGTTTCTTTGTAAGTTATATTTATCACCTTGTTATTGTTGTTGTTATTGTTGTTTACATTACTGCTATCGATAAGTTCAGTTAAAGTTGACCCTTAATGAATTTCTGTCTAATAATTTCAGCCGTGTACTCCAAACTCCAGAGATTCGGAGCGGGTTCGGGGGTTTCAGTCGAATCCTCTTTGACTCAAAATTTCATTTTCGTGGGAAATTTTGGATAAATTTGGGATATTTCCCTTATAATTCTCTTCAACGTCAATTTTACTGCCTGTGAAAGTGTATAAAATTGCTGGGTGAGTGGTAAACAGTGCAGAGCCTGATCAGACGACGCGTTCTGCGGCATCTGATCTGGGTTTACACTGTTTGCTCAAGCCTGTCTGCCCGAATACGTAGAGTAAGTACGGTTATATGATTTGATCAAACCCTAAAGAAATCCGCCCCTGAAATCGATACTTTTGCAATAGATTTATACGAGACGGTCTACACTGTTTGTTATTCTACGTTTGAATTTTGCATCACGAAAACATGCCTATATAATTTTGACCCCCTTAAATCCCACTTTTATATAGTAAAACTGGGGTTTACAGGGGTATACATTTGTTTTCTTATTTCTGCTCAAAACGTAGATTATGGGTACTCGTTAGAACCCTTCGCCAAGGCGGTTCTAACGAGTACCCACAATCTATGTTTTAAGCAGAAATATAAAAACAAAAATCAGAGTTTTTTATCTCAAAATTTTCATTTTTGGAGGTCAAATTTTCTATATACTTGAATAGGCATGTTTTCGTAATGGGCCTTCAGCAAGGCCTCCTAAAGTACAAATATCACCAGAATCACCGTCATAAGTTATTATGAAAAACTACACAGGGATGTTTAATCGATTTTCTTGTACCAAATCTGCACCCTAGATTCAAATATCATAAAAAAAGTTTCAAAATAATTCTTCTGCTTGCATAGTCTTCCTAACTCAAGCACTGAAACATCAAAGAAAAACATGTAAATCAAATTCAATCACTGTGATAAAACAAGAATGAGGACACCTCAGACACTCACAGCAGGGCTAAAGAAAACCACTTGACAAGTATTAGCTACATGTATTTCAAAAAGCTAGCGCATTACGAAAACACGCCTATTCCAATATACTGAACATTTTAACCAGCAAAAAATGAAAATTTTCAGATAAAAATTCGGATATTTCTCATACTTCTGGTCAAAACATAGATTGTGGGTACTCGTTAGAACCGCCTCGGCGAGGCGGTTCTAACGAGTACCCACAAACCGCCTCGGCGAGGCGGTTCTAACGAGTACCCACAATCTATGTTTTTGGACAGAAATAAGAAAAATAATGTATACCCCTGTAAACCCCAGTTTTACTATATAAAAGTGGGGTTTAAGGGGGTCAATATTATATAGGCATGTTTTCGTGATGGGGTCGTTTAGCTTCAGCAATTTCATGTACGCATGACGGCATATGTATCAAGATTAATTGAATTAACCTAAATGACTCTAGTTATTTTCCGAGTTTTGGTTCAGTCCGAGCTATCATATTTACCTCTGACGTGTACACAAATACATTTGTAATAGGTGCCACGGACTTTGTTGACGGTTACTATTATACTGTGAGGTTTTTAACATTTTGACTATAGCAGGTCACTAGACAGTGTTACAAATCTGGCTGTGTGCTTTTGTACGCTTTCCAGTTCTTCCTGGCAACATCTCGAGGTCGCAAACCTATCTGCCTTACTCAAGGACTGGACGCACTAATATTTTATAAGCTGCTCCTTAAATGTTTTGATGGATTCTCGTTTTTGCTGAAGCATCATTTCATTCGAGGGCGAAATCGGTGTGGAAGCGTTAATTGCATACCCGAAAGAGGCTATTATTTGATGATAAAGCATTCTATTCTATTACATTTTATTCATTATCAGATGCACGACTACTATGTCAACAGTCTTGGTATTTACTTCCGCCTTCGAGTTCGGTATAATTCCCGTATTTGATGTTTGATCAGCACAACTCCTATATATGCGGCTCGGCAGTGCGACCCGCAATGAACCATGAATGGCCCGATCAGTGGCATATTGTAACATCAGGCATCATCCTTCGAATGAAAGGTTTAGGTCGGCACCTTCGCACAGTCTGAGACCCGACCCACCGTCGTGGAATATTAAAGGAAAGCTTAGTAAGTTTAACACCTACAATGCTTTGGGCAAATTCAGCAGACGACAACTAATGACTTTTTTTTTATTTATTATTTTCCTAGAAAATTGGATCTGACTCTTCATGCAATTAGGAGACAGTTTTCATGAAGTGTCAAATCCTATTTTCTAGAAAAAAAAATAAGAACAATATTTGAAAACGTCGTCAGCTGATCTTTTCTAAGCATGCAAAGAGGTCTACAGAGCGCTTGCGCAAATGTACAATCAGAGCTTGCAAATTATCAGTAGTTAATTAAATAATATTGAACTGCTCAGAAGTTCTTTGTTGCTAAATTAATTTTCTTTCATGTCTAGCACAATTTTGCTGAGTAGAATTAGTTTTGTACTCAATGATCTCTCTATTCGTATCATTTGAAATATTGTGTAATGTCATACGCATCAAATAGGAAATGGAATTCTTCAATGCTAAATTGGACTTGATGGCAAGTCGAAATACGCATTCGCAGATCAGACTGCGCATATACGCAGTCTGGTCTGCGCATGCGTATTTCGCAAGAGTCCAGATTTTAACATATGAAATACACATGCTGGACAGACTGCGCATGCGTAGGCTGGTTTCCGTTTTGATGATATTTGCAATGTTCCATAAGGAGATATTGACATGACACGGCGCATCAATAAGATTTCTATTTCTGTCATAGGCGATATTTAATAGAAAGAAGGAACGAGTCTCGCCAGTGATGAGGGATCAGATGTCAACAGCCATTGCATATAAAGCAGTCACTGGGATTCTTTGACAAATGCTCACACAGGTGAAACGGCACCAACACTATACTGATCTGTGAGTTAGAACTGACACAAGATGTCACAATATGTTAAGGGGAACAGACACAAAGGGAGATTTTCTGCCATTTCTGAAACTGAAGACAACCTTTATGAGTTCTTTTTTAATTTCCTGCACACCTAAGCCCTTCTTAAAAGAGGTCTACTCTAAAAGTCAAGAATTTGCTCCTAGTGAGAAGCATTTGTTTTGCGATTAAGAGCAGCTTCCTTTCAGAAAGTATATATAAATCCAATTTGACAGAATCGCTTTCCCCGAAAATGTACCCGTGTCCCTTTAGCAAAACCAATCAAAGGACTGAATAGCCCTAAAATGACAAACTAATAAATCCAAGAAAATCATTTTACCCTCCTTTTAAGCTTGTGAGAAAATCTGCGTCGAAAAAAAAACACGAACTATAGCGAACAACAGAGGCGCTGATCAGTCTGCGCGGACGCGCAGGCTGATCTGCGCCTTTGTTGTTCGCACATGTATTAAGGCGTATTTCTCAGTGACCCGTAAGAATACTTGACATGGATCAAGCACAAGTCGCACTACTTTTGTATGGGTATCACTTCAGTGGCGAACTAATTAATATATACACATGAAAACATTGGCTCTACTTTTTTGCGCGAATAAATACGAAATCTTGTATTAATCAATGCAACTTTCTCTGAAACCGTGCGTGGAACGTAAAATGACGGATACAATCTGTCATAAAGAATAAAATAAAATAACATAAAAAACTGCATCGAGCGAAATGTATCTATAAGGGCCTTGAAGGGTTATATCAGCTTGCGCTTTCACGCACTTTGGTTAGATCATTCTTGACTGCTTACAGGATGGTTGTATATTGTATCTATACAATATACATGTATCAGCGGAGAGGAATCACCTTGATTAGATAAGATTGCCCGGGGTCGCAAAATGATCTGAATTTGAACATTGCGCATATGTTGGCAGACACTTGTTTTCTCTTGATTATTTTTTGTTAAGGTTTTGCGGCCCAGTCAACCCAAGGGGGTTCATGTCGAGAGTGGTCAGTTGCCTACACTACGAAAACACGCCTATTCAAATATATAGAAAATGTCACTTCCAAAACTGAAAATTTTCGTCGAGGCGGTTCTAACGAGTACCCACAATCTATGTTATGAGCAGAAACAAGAAAAATAATGTATACCCCTGTAAACCCCAGTTTTACTATATAAAAATGGGGTTTAAGTGGGTCAAAATTGTGTAGGCGTGTTTTCGTGATGTAACCGTACTTTTACTGGGAAGGCTTAGTCCTCTAAGCTGTTAATCAGTACTGTGAACATTCTTTTGACAGAAACTGACAAAAGGGGGTTTTCTCTTGACGCAGCCCTGTTTCCCAAGATTAGGGAAAACAGAATAAGTTTGTGGCTTGTGTACCGTCTGTCATGGTTTGTTTGCCCTTCTCCTTGATGTCATCGGTAGGCTATGTTTTGTGACTGTGGTTCTTTCTAGATAACGTCTGTACTATTCTGCTTTATAACGCCATGCACTTCGCTGGTAGATTCTACCTTTGTTTTCAATATCTACCTTACGATGAAAGTTATATATATATAATCATGTTTGATAATCCACTAAAATAAATGCAAAATAGTATCATGACTATAAAGGCTGGTCACTATAGTGACCAGTCTTTATAGTCATAATATTATTTTGGTTTTATTTTAGATGATTATCAAAAATTAATCACTGGAGACTGGAGCCAGTCTAGGAAAGCAGCAGAACTACATTTTGGGACCGAAGATTATTTAAATTTCAAGCTGGAATATAAAACGCGTACCAGTTAAGAGAAACGCCAACCAAATGGTACACTGTCGTACCGTGTATACGCTAAGTATTCATACATCTTGTCTCCTTACCATAATTTTTACTTTTACTTTTTCATTTTACTGTAAGCCTGTTGACGTTTCTCGAAACTGCTATATGAGTGCCAGGCAATGCAGACCTCATTTAGACGCCCAGATAGAATTCTACTTAAATCTATATCGCACCGTTATCGGCAGGATTCCTGTTGGGCCGATAATGGTCCAATATAAATTTAAGTAGAATGCTTCCTTGGCAAATACTTAGTTTAAATAAGGTACCTAGATACCGGGAAATTTTATGATTTGTTTAACCCTTCTCATGCTGAAAAAATTAAGATGCCACGCCCACTTCTAATTTCCAGCCAATCAGATTACTTGATCCGGGTTTTTGATAGAAATTCACATATTTAATGACAAACAGTGCAGATCCAGATCAGTTGGCTTCTTCAGAAGCCAACTGATCTGGATCTACACTGTTAAGACAGGGTATGTCGTGTTCAGCAAGAGAAGGCTTAAACTGTTACTACGATAAATGGAAACAAATCACAGTGATATTTATGTAGCCAGTTTTTGTATCATTGCCTTGTCAAAGGCGCAGGGTGACAATGGATAAAACATATGTCGGCTTTGCCTTAAAAAGTAAATCCTACCTTATTTGGTAGTTAATAAATCCTGCTTTAAGAAACTAGATATTCCAAATTCACTTCGAAATCCTGCAAATATAATAAAAAATGCTAAACGGTTTGAGACAAGCCGGAGAAGTAATATTAAACGAGGCTGCATGCAGCACGAGCCGCGAAATGTGTTAGCAATCACACATACACAGAAACACACAAAAAGGGGCCTTAGTAACCATGCAAACCTAAAATGACCAGACCAGCCTGTACATCTGCAGCCTCTGATCCAGACAGCAGATGCTACTATGGCCGGAAGTTCTAAATGCGAACAAGAGAAGGAATTGGTAAGACTGCATTCAGATGCAGTTTATCTGGGTATTCGCTATTCATATTTTGGAAGTTCTTGTATGTCTAAAACGGCCCAATTATTACCTGGAGGTACGGTCACTATTTACAGTAGATCAGTCACGATAACCTCTGAGAAAAGGTCATCCTGCCAAAAATGCTGTATGCTGTTTGTGATATGTTCATGTATATTGGTGTAATCGAATTCCGCCAATACAAACGACTTGTTCCCAATTCGTTATCTATTTGGAACCAGGCTACCATTGACTTCGCACTGTTTTGGTACCCTGAAAAATAGTCTTATCTAAAAATAGAGTGTACGGAGTAGATGTTGTATACAGGGTGAAGCAAAAAAGACTGCATTGTTCTGTTTATTTCAGACCACATAAGGTTCCTGGAGGAGAAGAATTCCAGACAGTCATACATTCTGCATGGGAACTACTTGGCTGTGTGGAGTGTTACAAAGAGTCAGTCGGTCATTCTATTTTTTACCCAGAATAGGAGCAGTTTTTGGGATGTCACATGGCGGACAGTGCCATGTGTTTTCGAAGTGGTGAAGATGATACGAAAATTTCAGGATCTGTTGCTCACTCGTGGCTGTCACATTCGACCAAAACCTGATCTGGATCTGATTTGGGACCAAGGATCTATAGCAGGTGAAAGACTTTTTAACTCTTAGCATTTTAGCTTATGGAGAAATAAATAGGGGAATGTAAGCCATACAGGAATCAGACTACTACTGACGTTACACTGTTTTGGTACCCTGAAAAATAGTCCTATCTAAAAATTAAGTGTACGGAATAGACGTTGTAAATAGTGTTAGGTAAAACGACGACATTGTTCTGTTTATTTCAGACCACAGGGGGTTCCTGGAGAAGAAAAACTCCAGACAGTATAGAATAAGAATAGAATAATATTTGTTGGAAAACCTACATGTACAAAAGGTGTTCTCCTTTCACATGAAATATATAATATAAACCTTAAAAATGATATTCATGAGAAAACAAACAATAGATCTACTGCCTTAATTCCAGTGCTTCCTGAATAAATTCACATGTTTTTTTGAATCCACAGCACTGCTGGGGTTCATCAATTTATAAAATAATTTAGTCATCAGTATTGACTCTCAGAACTGGTATCTTTAAATGTAGTTTATTCAATAAGTAACCCGCAAATAGTATGTTTGCTACAAAAAAGAAACCAAAAAATGTTCCTCATATTCTGCCAGATTGCACTGCATATATATTCGCTGTTCACGTAGAATTCTTGGTCTGAAATAGCGGCCATGTTCAATCAATAAATCATGAGCAATAATTCTAATTTTTGTAGAAGTTCTTTTGTCAACGATTTGGGAGCCCAAAGGATAAACAGGATTGCAAACAGAAACTATCATATATTTTTGAGTATGTATACAGCCTATTGTCATTTATTTGACGTTTAAATAAATTTATGTCTTCATATACGATATACATGTATGTGTGAACAATACTTCTTCGAAATCTTATGTGATATATCCCGGCATTCCAAGTTAGTCTCACTGATATTCAGTTTATGCATAGAATTTTGGATAAAAGAATACCAACTTCTGTAACCTTCATGATGGAGGGATTAGTCAACTTCACTAACTTCTTTGAGAAAGTAGATTCACTTGACACGGCCCATTTGAACATTGCAATTCTGTAGAATACTGTTAAACCAACCCTTATACCCATTTAACAATGCTCTCTATGCAAAAAAAAATCATTTCATGCTAAATTGTTAACCAGAATTTGAATTTGGTGTCTGTACTAAGAAATACTACTGGAATTAATTTCCGCCCATGCAAATCACATACTCCCCAACCTAAACTAAATATGTTATTGGACGATTCTTCTGGTAAGGTGACATATACATACAATAATGGTGCCCAGATTTATTTTTGGATTGTAATACTAAGATTCAACCAAGGAAATATTAACAAATTCAGCCCTGTTGCCCAACACGGACACATTAAGTTTTGGACAGTGTAGACCCTGATTGCTGAATATGCCCATAGCGTGGTAGGTGTTAATAAGGCGAGACGTGTCTTATGAGAACCCACGAGAACCTTAAGCTCTGGGTACCCATTAGAAGCGCTCGTTAAGAGCCGTCCCGTCAAGATAAATACAGTTTGCTTTCCATTTTTGTAACATTAAGATGAGTACCCACAACATCTATTTTCGTGAAGAAATCAGAAAACTATGAATACATTATGGTTAACAAGAAACATCTTCAAAAAAAGATGATAAGCGACAAAGAATAGCAGATATTTTTTGGCATTTATTTTCACTATTATAATTAGAGGTTCTTAAAACGAAGCCCAATTTTTACACCCGAAACTTTGACAGTTTCCTTGTCAAAGGCACATCCCACTCTGTGTAACGTAGGATACGAAGTTGATATCTAATTTTACCGTTCTTTGCACGATAGCTGGTTTAAAATGCACACAATGAAAGTTGAATCAAAGTATTCGACAAAAAAATAACCGTTTCATGAGATTTATCATCGCTTTAAAGCATGAACATTCTTCCATACAGAGGCTGATATGCTTAGGTCACATATGATCTTATTAGACTTCGTCTAAAAATGTTTAGTTTGGAGCGATGGCTCATAACTACAGTCGAACCTCAAAGGCTCGAACATCTTTGGGACCATGGAAATTCGTTCGAGACATGGATAGTTCGAGCCACTGATGGTTAATCATGGCGCCAGTTCAGGAAACAAATAGCGATAATTTAGGGAAATCTTTTCGATTTTCTACACAGTGATTGTATGTTGAGTGTACTCATTAGAATCGCCTCGATGAGGCGATTCTAATGGGTACACACAACATACAATTTCACGATAAAATAAGAAAATTTCCTTAAATATTTGCTTTCTTGAGCTATCAGAAGAATTTCGTAGGGACTTAAAAACGAGTTCGAATTAGCCATGGTAAACGAGCCATCGGTGTTCGAGCCGTCGAGGTTCGACTGTATCCATTTTAATGAGATGAGTTACATGTAGTGTAACGCATGACATACGGCATGTATTTCAGCGAGATTTTAAGTTACTGCACCCATGGAAGCAATATTCTTGCATTCGATACATTTATAAAAAAGATCGAGTTCAATTCATTTGTTGTCTCCGTAGCAAGGAAATTTGTGACATGGCAACGACACATGAATTAAAACATCAACGGAAATAGAAGCGCTCTTCACGCTAAGCACTCTCAGCAAAATTTTCAGCAGATGATGTTTTGAAATATTTTCCTTATTTTTCCAGAACAGAGGCTTTGATATTTTATGCAAATTGTCGCAAATGGAGACAATTTCCATGAAATATGAAATCCTGTTTTCTGGGAAAATAAGAAAATTGTCATCAATTTGTCGTCTGCTGAATTAGCCCCGAGAGTGGTAACGGTTAATCAGGCTTTATCTCCAAGTAATTACAATTTTAAAACGCAAATTGATTTCAAATCATTTTATACTATGTTTTATTGAATCGTAATCCCAGCCTACGGAGGTAAAAGTAATATCAAAGCTTGCGATATTTTCTGCATATGAAGTAATATAAACTGCAATAGTCGAGACAGGTCATACGCGAAAAGCAAAATTGGAAATCAGCTTGTCCATTCGCTAAATTTCTATCCTCTAGCAAGTTAAATTCGACAGAAAACTTGGCGTATTTATACAGAGTATTCGGACAGACGGTTCTCAACATACAGCCATCACGAAAACATACCTATATAATTCTGACCTCCTTAAACTCCACTTTTATGTAGCAAAACTGGGGTTTACAGGGGTGTATATTATTTTTCTTATTTCTGCTCAAAAACATAGACTGTGGGTACTCGTTAGAACCGCCTCGGCGAGGCGGTTCTAACGAGTACCCACTATCTATGTTTTGAGCAGAAATATTGAAACTATCAGAATCTTTTATCTGAAAACTTTCAATTTTTAGTGCTGAAATTTTCAATATATTTGAATAGGCGTGTTTTCGTAATGACAGACCAATATCAAAGGTCACAGAACGTTTTTGTTCGATGCAAACAATTAGCAAAATGAACTTGTCGAATATTGGGATAAATTTGACAAAGGATTAAGGGTTTTATTTTTTTTTTTTTTTTTTTTTTTTTTTGATATTTAAGATAAATATGTTTGTAAAATACATACGACAATGCATTTCTCATCACAGGCGGCAACTGAATAGTGTTTTACATCGCAACTGTTCTGCAAAGCGGCATGGATGCCATTATTTAAGAATTGATCAGTTATACTAAATGTCATGCAAACAACAGTTCAGTATGTAAAATGCAATATATGTTTTGTATAAGATAATAATTGCTTCCGTTTGCGTTTCATGTAAATAGTATGGTATGTACCTGGGCAGCACAACAAATGATGGACGGAAGTACGTTACCATGTACAATGTACGACGCGTGTTAATAATAATTATGATATTTTAATATTGCTGGCCCTCGCGGAATAAATTAAACTATTGCCAATTCCACAATAAAGTCGATTTACCGCAAAACATGAAAGGCATTCAATACATATTAGTGTCCTCTATGAAAGAGTATTGCAAGCGATCGGCCCAATAATATCGTTAAGTAGAGTATCTTTAGTTCTATCAGTGTCAACAGTTAACCCATCGAAGACTGGAGACCCCTAAACGGGGAACTTGGCAAACAGTGCAGACCCAGATCAGACGCCGCAGAACGCAGCGTCTGATCAGGGTCTTCACTGTTTGCAAATAGTTCAACCATTTTTCTTTAGGAACATCTATATCATACAGCCTGGCATACCTAAAATCGAAAATGGACTCTTCCAATATATAGTGTTGGAGAGGTTATTCCATCTTTAATGGGTTAAATATACAAAATATGCTATAAACATCATACATTGTATGGTGCCTTCTACCCATCTACGCATCATTTATTCTCCAAGAATATACTAAAAGCTATAATTCAGGATTGCACAGACAGATCTGCGCCTTCACAATTCGTATACAAGCCAGCGCACGACAAAACCCACCATAAGACTTCAGCAACCACAGTAGATTTAAATCAGCCTGCGCATCCGCGCAGTCTGATCAGAGTCTTCGCTAATCGCATGTGCCTTCTACAGCCTCCAGGCTATCCAAAGAGGCATAAAGGAGACCCTTGCCATGCTGGATCGATGTACCGACTGATATTTGCCGGTCACAAAGGTCTTATTGTAGATTTTGTCGTTCGCTGGCTCATATATCCCAAGAAACCTTTGCCCATGGCGAGACACATTACGAAAACACGCCTATTCAAATATACTGAAAATTTTACAACCAAGAAAAGGAAAATTTTCAGATAAAAAATTCTGATATTTTTCATATTTCTGCTCAAAACATAGATTGTGGGTACTCGTTAGAACCGCCTCGCCGAGGCGGTTCTAACGAGTACCCATAATCTATGTTTTTGAGCGGAAATAAGAAAAATAATGTATACCCCTGTAAACCCCAGTTTTACTATATAAAAGTGGGGTTGAAGGGGATCAAAATTATATAGGGGTGTTTTCGTAATGACAAATGATATTGATGATCTCTGATCGCAAACTTATTCTGAATGTTAACCCCTACAAAATGCTGCTTTAACAGCATGATACATGTATACGAAATAACAACAACGACTTTGAATAACAACCTTTATTTAGGCAGCCAATAAGTATTGGGTAACCCGTACGCTTCATTGTCAAAATGTCGGCCGAGTTACCGTTAAAAATGTTTGAAAGGTTACCTGTTTTCATTTCATCTATATATCACTGAATCTAAAATCAGTGTCACCATTAACCAGAAATAAAAAAAAATAAACCCTTCTTTGTCGTAAGAAACTTTCGTCAATTCAAATTGCAACAAATTCAATGAAAACACTTTTCTAGGCCTATCAACACCACCCGTATATTTATCTCAGCATGACGTCAGTATATGAATAGTGCGGCAAACAGGTTGGCAGCCAGAATGGCCGAAATTTGTTTTCAGTCATATTATTATAAGAAAATTATAGTCAAACTTCAAAGGCTCGAATATTTTTGGAACCATGGAATGTTCGAGACATGGGTAGTTCGAGCCACTGAGGGTTAATCATAGTGCCAGGTCAGAAAGCAAATGGCGATAAGTTTGGGAAATCTTTTCGATCTTCTATACGATAATGGTATGTTGAGTGTACGTATTAGAATCGCCTCGATGAGGCGATTCTAATGGGTACACACAACATACAATTTCATCATAAAATGAGAAAATTTTCCTAAATATTTGTTTTCTTGATCTATCGGAAGAATTTCGTAGGGACTCAAAAACGAGTTCGAATTAGCCATGGTAAACTAGCCATCGTTGTTCGAGCTATTGAAGTTCGACTGTAGTATTCAAGATGTCCGGGAAGAACAACAATCACAGATTACAGCCTGCTGATGACACTAAGAGGAAAAGTACACAAGTGACAGACACCATTCCTGGCAAAGACCAAAGAAAAGCATTGGAAGCCTCTTCCCCAACCATCACGAAAACACGCCTATATAATTTTGACCCCTTTAACCTCACTTTTATATAATAAAACTGGGGTTTACAGGGGTATACATTATTTTTCTTATTTTGCTAGAAAACATAGATTGTGGGTACTTGTTAGAACCGCCTCGCCGAGGTGGTTCTAACGAGTACCCGCAATCTATGTTTTGAGCAGAAAAATGAAAAATATCAGAGTTCTTTATTTGAAAATTTTCAGTTTTTGGAGGTGAAATTTTCTATATATTTGAATAGGCGTGTTTTCGTAATGAAGACTAAAGAACGTATTGGAATCAGCACCCTGTTCCCCAACAAGGTGACCACAATGCTAGGCAGGATCAGCTAAGTGCAATAGTAAAGCTCCCCACCCACCCCCACCAAAAAAAAAAAAAATATATATATATGTATATACATATGTGTGTGTGTGTGTGTGTGTGTGTGTGTGTGTGTGTGTGTGTGTGTGTGTGTGTGTGTGTGTGTGTGTGTGTGTGTGTGTGTGTGTGTGTGTGTTCAGGGGAGCATGTTTGAAAAAATAGATAGGGTAGGTAGGAACATTTTTTTTTTTTTTTTACATTTTTATTTAGGATTATACCACAATTACTAGATATATTTGGACTTAGCTCTGTAATTCACACAAAATTTACCAAGTCTCTTTTGCTGTCCTTTGATGTATCTAAAATACTGACAGAATGGCAAACAGTGTAGACCCTGATCAGACTGCTCCTATAAGGGCAGTTTGATCAGGGTCTACACTGTTTGCTCATACCTACTTGTCCGAATATTTAGCATAAAAATAATTTATCCCTTTTTGCAGAGAAAATATGAAAAAAAAATACTAGGTTTCACCAGGAAAATTAGGCAGGGTAGGGTTACCTTAAACATACACATATTTTTATTATTATTTTGCCTAAGGTAATGAACAGGACGAAACTTAAAAAAAAAATAAAATAAATAAACAATACAGCGAACAACCACAAGGCCATTAAAACGAACAACCGACACCCGAAACACCATCTGATAACGGTCGGTAGTAAAAACTATCGGGGTGGTGTGGGGAGGGGGGCGTCAATCGATTTACTGGCACCAAATTTTCTTGTTAGGTTATTCTGATATATTTCTTTAAAAAGTGAGAGGACAATGTTAATATTGACACTGTAAAACCGAAACTCTTTAAGGAATTCCATGAGATGAGTTGGGGGGATAAGGTGCCTTTTATTTAGTATAGTATACTAAATATCACTTAGCCAAAAATGATGCCATCACCTTTTATTTGTTTATTTACTTGGTTTTGCATTAGTTGCATAGAAACAGATGCAGGAAAGTGTAAAAATACCCATGCTTAAAGTGGCACGGTTTTCAGATGCGTCATTTTAGCGCAAGAAATTCCAAAATACTCCAATAATAAAATTATAATCTACAACAAAAGTGGCTAAAAGGATAATAATGCGGAGTACCTTGCTACTTACATACAGACGTAGGTGTCAGATTAATTTGAGCCGTAACGTCAGAAAACGTACCTTCTGACACGTGCGCCCGGCGAAGATTCAGATCAGCCTGCGCATTCGCGCAGTCTGATCAGAATCTTCACTGGGCGCATTTCGGATAGCCAATGCTACAAAGTTTCTTCATGCGGACAACGAAGACTCTGATCAGACTGCCCGGATGCGCAGGCTGATCTGAGGGTTTGTTGGGCGCACGTTCCCGAAGGAACGTTTTCTGACATTGAGACTAAATTAATCTGAGAATGTAAGCACATAGCAGAAATTGTGCTACATTGGTAAGGTGTTATATCATAACAACAACTGCAAATTGGATGCAGCACACCTTGCATTTTGCAACAACCTTGTAATTAATATACCATCCGAACTAAAACGGGTCTTATGCATTTCAAGATACAATATATACAATGCGACTGGGCATCTAATTTCTATCCACAATTCTGTTCTTAATGGGGACACCTCACGAAAATATGCCTATATAATGTTAAATCCCTTAAACCCCATTTTTATTTATTGAAACTGGGTGGTTTAGGGTATACGTTATTTTTCTTATTTCTGTTCAAAGACATACATTGTGGGTACTTGTAAGAACCGCCTCGCCGCGACGGTTCTAACGAGTACCCACAATCTATGTTTTGAGCAGAAATATGAATAATATCAGAATTTTTATCTGAAAATATTCACTTATTGGGCGTAAAATTTTCAGTATGTTTTCGTCATGAGATCTTAGTAATGGCTGTTGTTCATGAATCAGGTGGGGAAGGGAACACGTTAGTATTTTTGTTCTGTTGTTGAAATGACATTGGCTTTCGCTCTTATTTTCCTCTGTTTCGGACTTTCATCTATTATCTCTCCTTTTCCGTTTCTCCATTTCTCTGGGAGACGACGTAAAAATGATAGACAAGGGTTAACGTATCATTTAACATGGATATTTCTTTTTTTCCGTTTCGCATCACGAAAACATGCCTATATAATTTTGCCCCCCCCCCCCCCCCCCCCCCCACACCCAACCCCCCCCCCCCCCCCCCCCCACCCTCCTTAAACCCCACTTTTATATAGCAAAACTGGGGTTTACAGGGGTATATATTATTTTTCTTATTTTTGCTCAAAAACATAGACTGTGGGTACTCGTTAGAACCGCCTCACCGAGGCGGTTCTAACAAGTACCCACAATCTATGTTTTGAGCAGAAATATGAAAATATAGTTTTTTTTTTAACTGAATTTTTTCAGTTTTTGGAGGTGAAATTTTCTACATATTTGAACAGGCGTGTTTTCGTAATGCAAATTATACGTCATACTGATGTTGGTTTTTCTGTCGTGGTTCTGTTTTTGTTCAGGAGACGGTTCACATTACGTTAACGAGCATTACGTGTACTTAGCAATGTATCCCACCTATATCCACCTGTGACATGAACTGAAAGCAATGCTACAGAGGGGTGAAGCATTAGGAAGATTTATTCAGTATTTTAACCAGGTTTACGGTTTGTTCTTTTCTCCTAGAAGCATATTTTCTGTATAGATCTGTCGTAATGCGTTTAATAAACAAAATGTCCCAATGTCCTTCAACTCTTTCGGTGCCAACTTTCAAACGACATTTGTCGTCTGCTTTTTTATTTTTAACAAACCATCGCTTGGAAAGACGTTTATAAACAAATCATCGCTTGGAAAGACGTTTATATGTAAAGTTGAAAGACTGAATGTCAAACAGCGTAGATCCAGATGAGACGGCTAATCTCATCTGGATCTGTGCTGTTTGCAAAAGTCTGTTGTTATCGCCTGTGGCAGTGAAAGAGTTAACATATGGTAACAATACTATGATTTACAATACTCTTAATAAGAGGGATATTCAGATAAATATTTTCTGATTTTTCTACAGAGGCATATGTTGTGGGTACCAATTAGAAACACGTCACAAACATAATTACATGTGTATGTAGTGTGCACTCATTAGAAACGCATCGAGGAGTACCAACAAGGTATTTTTGTGGACAAATCAGACAAATATCAATATTTAGATAAAAAAAAAAAAGAAAAAAAAAGACTTTTGCTGGAGCCAGGGGCTAAGAATAGGTATGAAGACGTTTGTTTATGTTTTTCCAATTATTCAATATTATATTGACGGTTTTTTTTGTGTTTTTTTTTTTGTTTTTCTTTTTTTTTTTTTTTTTTTTTTGTACTTTTGGTTTTGTTATGTTTATTGTTTGAGTGTATTCGTGTTGTTTCTACTTGCGTGTCTACTTAGCTGAATTTATGTGGGAATTTTGTACATGAACAGTGTTTCAGCGAAATACTGTAGTTCGTAATGGCAGCTGAAGGATTTTAATAACGAAAATTACTCCTCGTTCAAATAATAATATGTTTGCAAACGGACGGAGCAAATAAGACATTACTATACAGTGCCGAAGCATTTTAAAACGAATTATCGTAGTCAACCCGTGTTAAGGAAGCACCTTTGGGAAAGTCATTATGCTATTGCTTATGAAAGTTACTTGCTTAATACAGGTAAATTTACACATAATTTCATTTTACGGAACCTGAAAAACTGGTCTTTAAATACAGGTGATAAATGCAGATGACAAGACTCAATAAACTCTCCCATACTATATATTAGAATCATTTTCGATTTTAGGTATGTCAGGCTATATTACGAGGGTAGTTCTATAAGTTCGTAGAACTCGGTATTTTTCTATACAATTCAAGGTTTCTTTTTTCATTTTTGTGCAGTGTAAACCTTTGTCAGTTGAATGATAACAGCCATTCAGCCATTCAGTCAACACGTACATTTTTTGCTCTTACTTTTTGTTTGAAAACCTATACCCATAGGCAAAAATGGAAAGTTAGAATATTGAGTTCAGAGCAGTCATAAAGTTCCTCACTAAGGAGGGTGCAAAGGCCAAAGAAATCCATAGGCGAATGGCTGATGTGTATGGTGATAGTAGCCCAAAGTATTCCACAGTGGCAAAGTGGTCAGCAGAATTTAAACGTGGGCGAGATTCCTTAGAAGATGACCCAAGGCCAGGTTGCGCTGCTGATGTCATCAGCCAGGAGATGATCGACCGTGTTGAGAGACTTGTATGTCTTTACGTGTGTCATTTTGTTCTTGTGTTTTTCAATCCTTTTAGTATTGTGATTACCTCGCTTGGGGAAGAGAGAGCTAATTTTAGTGCTTTTCGTACGTTTGTTCGGTTTGTGCTTGTTTAGATTTGTCGGTTTCCTCTTCCTCTTTGGGTCTGGGAAGGGCTGCGGTTTGTGATTGTGGCACTCCCTGGACTTTTCTCTTACCTTTTTTGTGCTAAACAATCGCCGAATCAAAGTTGCTGAACTTGCTTCAGAATGTGGTATTTCTAATGGAAGTGTTTACACTATAATCCATGAACATTTAGGCATGTCAAAAGTATCTGCCAGGTGGGTACCCAGAAACTTGAACATGCAAGATCGTCAGCAAAGGGTGGAGTCAAGTCAAGAACTTCTGGAAGTGTACAATGCCAATCCAGAAGACTTTCACACTCGTCTTGTAACAGGAGATGAAACTTGGCTTCACCACTTGGACCCAGATACTAAAAAAAGAGTCCATGCAATGGAAGCACCCTGGCTCACCCCCACCTAAGAAATTTCGTACCCAACCATCAGCCAGCAAGGTAATGGCCACGGTGTTTTGGGACTCCAAAGGGATTGTATTGATAGATTACAAGCCTGCTGGTACTTCAATTACAGGAGAATACTATGCCAATGTCATTAAATAATTAAGGGTTGCTATTAAAGAAAAACGAAGGGGAAAGCTAGCTGCTGGTGTCCTTCTTTTGCATGATAATGCCCCTGTGCACAAGTCCAGAGTTGCACAAGCGGCTATTCATGAGTGCAAGTTCGAGCAGTTAAATCACCCGCCATACAGTCCAGACCTGGGCCCAAGTGATAATTATCTGTTTCGAAATTTGAAGTCCCACTTGCGTGGAACGAGATTTCGGGACGATGATGAGCTCAAGGCTGCTACAGAGGCTTGGTTTGAGGACCAAATAGACGAGTTTTATTTCAAAGGCATAGACTGCTTAAAAGAAAAGTGGGCCAAATGCATTGAAGTAAAGGGGGATTATATTGAAAAATAATGTTGAAACCATCTTCCAATCTGTGAGTTAAACCCCAAGTTCTACGAACTTATTGAACTCCCCTCGTATATAGATATTCCAGAAAAGTGGTTGAACTATTTGCAAACAGTGGAGACCCTGATCAGACGCCGCAGAACGCGGCGTCTGATCTGGGTCTGCACTGTTTGCCAGCCTAAGTTACCCGTTTAGGAGTCTCCAGTCTTCAATGGGATAAGACAGATGTGACTGTAATTGCCTTAAGTGTTGGAACAGACAGGCTTGACGAATATAGTATTGACCCTGATCATACGCCGCTGAATTGGAATGCAGTGTTTTCCCCATATCCAGCCGTGTTTCATCACCAACAGACAGTAAATAGACGTCTTCAAACTTTGGGACAAGTATGTTAAAGGAAAACATTCACAAATAAATAATCTGTTTAAAGTTAAAGACCTACATTAGCTGAGAAAATTGATGCAAATTTTATCAAAATCGGTTGAAAAGTAAGAAAGTTATGGGGATTTGAAGCTGTCACGGGCGATGCCATTGTTGTGAGTTTGTGACGTCATTTGCTCCTAATTAAATATGCATAAACTGAATAACTCACATATGCAAAAACATCAAATGCTATCTTTCTGCATATGCCTTCTTTGGTATAATAGCAATTTATTTTCCCTAAAATTGCATTGTTTTCTAACAGAAAGTTTTATTGTCATTTTAGAATTTTATTTTTCAGTCCCTCATTAAATATTCAAAATGGCGGCGCCCATGTCACAATTACAAAAGCTAAAAACTCCAATAACTTCCTCATTTGTTGATGCGATTTGATCTAAGTTGCATTAAAATGTTCAGTTTGTAAATATCTTGAGCATCAGACATACTTTATTTTTTGCGAGTGTCTCCCTTTAAGGCCTTTGCCTGAATAAGGTATATAAGGTAACCTCGAACAGCCAGGCCTGAGACAACAATGTACCACCGGATCAAACTTGGCGTCTGATCAGTCGAATCTATTTGACACTAGCTGTTTTAGATCAAGAGGATGTAACTTTACGAAACACGCCTATTCAAATATATAGAAAATTTCACCGCCAAAAACTGAAAATTTTCAGATAAAAAAACTCTGATATTTTTTTTCATATTTCTGCTCAAAATATAGATTGTAGGTACTCGTTAGAACCGCCTGGGCGAGGCGGTTCTAACGAGTACCACAATCTATGTTTTTGAGTAGAAATAAGAAAATAATGTATACCCCTGTAAACCCCAGTTTTACTATATAAAAGTGGGGTTTAAGGTGGGTCAAAATTATATAGGCAGGTTTTCGTGATGATTAGAAGTTCAAATTTTAGAACAGTAGTGTAGGATACAGTGAACTAATTATTTTTCCTATAGAGCTCCAAAGTAATTCCATCCTTTTGGTGGTTAAGGGTTCATTTCAGGGTATATCTGGGCTTCCAAATTTTGTTTTAATTCAATCACCAGGCTTGGCACAGCAAATAAAAAAGGAAAAACACCACTGTCACCAGTACTTTCTGGGACATTTTGGAGGCTGAATGTAGCATTCCCTCAAGTGGCAGGTATCAAAAATTGAAACGTTGCAACTTCACCAATTCTTCTTTTGGCTCCAGCAAACACAAACAGAAACATGTATTTCTTTGAAACAATCAGGAAATTACACACAAACATTTTTCTTCTTCAAATTAGAATGATGAGTTTTAATTCATTTTATTATTAACCAATCACAGGTCGCCTTACACAAAATAACTACTCCGGGCTTCCCTACACTTTTTAGCACTAATCCTGTCACAACAAGTTTACTGTGCCCTGTAAATAATTAGTGTAAAAACGGTATTCAGCAAAGAAAATATAGTATATATTCATTACGAAAACACGCCTATTCAAATATATTGAAAATTTTACAACCAAACAAGGAAAATTTTCAGATAAAAAATTCTGATATTTTTCATATTCCTGCTCAAAACATAGATTGTGGGTACTCGTTAGAACCGCCTCGGCGAGGCGGTTCTAACGAGCACCCACAATCTACGATTTTGAGCAAAAATAAGAAAAAAAGAATGTATACCCCTGTAAACCCCAGTTTTACTATATAAAAGTAGGGTTTAAGGGGGTAAAAGATATATGGGTATGTTTTCGTGATGACTGTTATAATTACAGGCAAAATCAAAGCACTGACAGCATTGATGGGTCAATTATCTCTGAGTGTAGGCTGGGAAAATGGTCCTGAACGGGGATTGATTATTATTTCGTTTAATCTTTAAACTTCCTGTAAATTAAGCAAAACAGTGCAGACCTGATAAGACGCCGCATTCTCTGTCGTCTGACATGGGTCTGCACTGTTTGCCAATGTCCCAAATGTCCCAGTCCAAGTTTTACAGATAACCTTCTATCAACAGCACTATGACGTCACAGCGACAAAAATAGCGCGGCTGTAACCGTTTCCCGGGCCCAGTTGTTCAAAGCATCGTTAGCTTAACGAGCTCGTTAGTGGTTAAAATGTTAACTGTTTTAGTAAGTACTATATCTAATTCACAGGTATTTTTCTTGAAAAAAAATGTGAGTAGCTTTTGTAAATGCAAAAGCTACTCACATTTTTTTCAGCAAAAATATTAGCGTGTATGCCATATTTAATGGTCAAAATTTTAACGATACGTAAACTAATGACATCGTTAGTTTTGAACAACTGGGCCCTGTTTTTTTTTTTTATCTAATGCGCGGTTTGTTTACATACCTTAAGGAAAGTTTGGCGTTTGTATACGACGGCGCGATTGTAAACAATCGACCAAAATTTTTTTAAAAGGACCATATCAAGACAATAGTTTTAGTCAGATCATCAAAACACGATAAAAGATAACCATTCAACCTTAACAACAGTCTGGGCTAATTCAGCAGACTACAAATTGATATTAGGCTTTGACATTTCATGCAAATTTTCTCCCCAGGAATAAATAAAAATATTTCAAAACACGTTCACATCATGAAAACGTACCTATACAATGTTGACCCCATTAACCCCACTTTTATATAGTAAAACTGGGATTTACAGGGGTATACTTTATTTTTCTTATTTTTGCTCAAAACATAGATTGTTGGTACTCGTTAGAACCGCCTCGCCGAGGCGGTTCTAACGAGCACCAACAATCTATGTTTTCAGCAAAAATATGAAAAAAATATCAGATTTTTTAACTGAAAATTTTCATTTTTTGGTGGTAAAAGACTCAATGTATTTCAATAGGCGTGTTTTCGTAATGAACGCTAGGGCATGCCAACCACTAAGTTAAGACACCTGCCATCCATTCTGAATAAGTGTATGTTTGTTTAAAACTTTGTTTTATTATGAACTAACCATAGTTAGATCAATACAATCATAATTAACGGAGCCTGGTTATATTAACAAGAATTGACTTTTTTCTTGGCACTTTCTTTTGCAATTCGTAAGGAGCAGATTACAATAATTAGAAACAGCTGAACAAATAATTTACATAAATGTCTCAGCTGGTTTATACAAATGCTCGTCAAAATATTAAGTATTAGCACTTAAACGCATCAAGCTCTACTTAAACAATAAATATAAACCTAGAGTGTTAACCGAAATTATAATTCAGAGACGGGTGAATAGAAAAGAGAACATGTATGTGTGTTAATGGAACAACCGCCTATAATATTTTGCCATTTAACAAGCAGTTAGGTTGCATTTATGGTGTTTCATACTAAAGAGGCTTAGATCATTATAAAGAAGCTTAGATTAGATGGATAGATTTGTTGTTACTTGGAGGATTAGTTACTTGAACGGGCAGAATATTGCTGGGGAGAATTATACATCCTTCCAATATAGAGTTATAATGAGGTCAATTAACAAATAAATAAAATGTAGAATGTTTAGCATAAAGTGTATTTCCGAGGGAATTAGAAATCTTCGGGTTTCTAATGATCCAATGCTCATTTAAAGGAAAGCTTGTGGAACTTGGAATATATTACTGTACAGGGATTCCAGTATATGGACATATAATCTTCATAATACAAACAAAACACGTTTCATTTATATTTCAATTTCAGTGCAATGGGCACGTTTTGTGTGTGTGTGTGTGTGTGTGTGTGTGTGTGTGTGTGTGTGTGTGTGTGTGTGTGTGTGTGTGTGTGTGTGTGCCTGCAGCCCTCAGCTTTGTTAAGAAGTTAATTTATAATTATGTTTTTCCGTGTTACGCGCACCGAACAGATATATGTAACTCAATTTCTATCGGGATTCAGTGTAAGGGTTGGATTAAATTAGATTTTAAGCACCCCCACCCCCGTTTTTAAAGGCAGTATTTCTGTTGCTGATCATCTTCGTTTTTATATATTTTTTCTGTTTTTCTTTGCTGGTTCTGTTTTCGACGAAATGTTGTTTTGTATTGCAATTTCGTATAATTAAACCCTTTACCTTAGGAAAACCCCAGTAAGCATTCTACATAAATCTACAGCGGGCCATTATCGACCCGTCAAGGTAGCTGACGGGCCGATAATGGCCGCTGTAGATTTATAAGGAATGCTAGCTTGGATTGTATTACGCGATTGTGGGCGTTCATGGGTATCTCCGTGCATTTTGCCTTGCAGAGAAATCAGTTTACATATACGCATATACAAAGGGCTGAAACTTAAGTACCTGAAGCATAGCGTTTCCTACAAAGCTGCGTGTACATCTGAGCAGTCAGATCAGTCTCCGCAGGGCTCTCTTTTAGTTGCCAAGTATCGTAACCCAGTAAGCATTCTTTATAATTCTACATCGGGCTGTTATCGGCCCGTAAGGGTAGCTGACGGGCCGATAACGGCCCGCTGTAGATTTATAAAGAATGCTAGCTGGGAAGCGTCTTCAGCTGAACAGCAAAGGCTTAGATCAGCCTGTGCGGATGCACAGGTTGATCTGGGTCCTCGCTGGGTCAACCTATAATCTTGTAGGTAACCCTGTACCACGGCTCAGTGATAGCAGTATGTAGCAAGACTGATTGCTATACGGCTAGCTTTGATTTTACAGAAAATACAAAATTTTCATAAATTGAATTTACTGTTTTAATAAGCATGCTGGATACACTTTAAATATTAAATTAAATGCCAGTTTAATTAAAATGATTTGTCAAGCATTCAGGTTCATATTAGGGTGAAACAGTTATCTGCGTCCCTCTCTACTTTTAACCAAATGAACAAAGATAGGAATTCAGGAGCTTTCTTTTTTGTCTGCTGCCAGATGTTGGTAGTAGCGAATTATCGAGAAAATTGCTGTTGCCAGATGTCTTGTGTAATAGTTGCATAGTCGTATAGCAGTTTTAGACTAAATACAACTGGAAGGGTTGAATGAAAGAGGATATGACCGAATGGGGACAGCGAAAAATATAAATTGAGAAAATAATTTACAAATAACATTTGATATTCGATAGAACCTAAAAGCTCTTTTCCTTAATTTACAGTAAAATACAGCTTTATGTTTGTTTCAGGTTCTAAGCATGGAGTGAAATGTATAACTTTTTCACCCAAAGGGGAAGACTGAAAAATATTAAAGATTATTTCCACGCGCCGCAAATAGCCGTCCGATGACACCAAGATGACACCAAGAATCCTTGAAACACAACTGAATTAAACTGCAAAATCGTAACTTCCTTCAACTACTGTTGTCTGTCATATTGATTTTTACTGAATATGCATCAACCAGTCAATCAATCAATGTCTAATGATTCCATAAGCGGACAGCGAAGGCCATAGTGAGACTGCGGGATGCGCTGCCTAACATGGGCCTTCGCTGTCATCATATGCTACGAAGGTTTATTTTCACACGGTATTTAACCCATTAATGCGGTATTTAACCGGTCCATTTCCAATGAAAGGAGTGTCTGGTTATTTTTATCATTACCACATTTTATAGAAATTCCTGTACTTAATGCAAACAGTGCAGACCCTGATCAGACACCGCGTTTTGCGGCGTCTGATCTGGGTCTACACTGTTTGTCAATGTCCCTATTATGGGACGCTAGGCATAAATGGATTAACAAGGAAAGCATTGATAAGATGTAGATCTTATCTTTAAACTAAACTTCTTGATTGAAATCATCAAACAATAGTATTCGCTGAATGAATAGCTTCTCTCCTTGGCTTCGATTCTAAGAAGTTACGCTCTGTCTCGAACATCGAATACTAGCTATATGCGAAAATTAGTTTCCTTACTGTTTAAGCATGACCCAAGCTGTACTTTCACTGGTACTTTTTTCTACAGCCCCAGTGATTCTACAAGCGGCCAGCGAAGGCCGAGATGAGACTGTGCGCATCTGCACAGTTTTCTTTCTATCGCAGCAGGGTGTACGTGGGTTGGTACAGTTACCGGCCTCGGTGGTTCAGTTTGATGCGCGTCCGACTGGTGATCAGGAAGTCGCGGGTCAAGCCCCGCCGGGTCCGGCACCATTCTTTCGTGGAGATTGATCATGAATATTTTTGTATGGTCATTTTCTCCCTTCAGCCGAAAAGAAGGGCGGCTGTCAGTTTTCTGGCGAAAAAATGTACACAAGTAGTGGTTAGCCGCCTACAGGACTAAGCGCCCAGGAAAAGTGTGGTTAGGAAAACTGGCCGGCACGGAATGACCTGAATAGTGTTATCTGGGACGTTAAACAAACCAATCAACTAGCTGGTACATTCTTCAGTCTGCAGTGATTCTACGAGCGGCAAACGAAGGCCTGGATGAGACTGCTTGTGGTTAGGAAAACTGGCCGGCTCGACATGACCTCAACAGTGTTGTCTTGTCTGGGTCGTTAAACTCTAATCTAATCAACTAGTTGGTACATTCTTCAGTCTGCAGTGATTCTACAAGTGGCAAACGAAGGCCTGGATGAGACTGCGCGTGTGTCTTGTCTGGGTCGTTAAACTCTAAACTAATCAACTAGTTGGTACACTCTACTGTCTGCAGTGATTCTACAGGCGGCAAACGGAGGCCTCATCCGGGCCTTCGTTGCCAGCGTAATCATGAATGACCATTTTCTCACGAAGCGCCAGGTGTGATAATGATATTATCTAAATTAGTTGCTGCAGATCCTCATAATAGCAAAAGCACTAATACTGAATCATTCTTCTCGCACGTTTACAATCTGCATAAAACAAAAGAATTAAGTCCGACCTATTAACAGATAGATAAGTCTTTCATCGCTATATAAAAACTTGGATATTCGAATGCTTGGGTGATAAGGCTTTGCGTAACCAAAACTACAAGAAGTCAGAAAATCAACAATGAAAAAAAAAAAGAAAAAAAAAACAAAACAAAAAAAAACAAACGGAAAAGCAACGAAAAAAAAAAACACAAAAAAAACGGAAAAGCAACGAAAAACAGGGGAATGGAACTTTAAGTAATCACTGAATACGACTTAAAAGACTACCTCTGAAATAGCTAATCCGAGTCTTATCTTATGAAAGCATACCCAGTAAGCATTCTTTATAAATCTATAGCGGGCTGTTATTGGCCCGATAATGGCCCGCTATAGATTTGTAAAGAATGCTAGCTGGGTAGAGTCTTTGTTGTTCACTTATGGATCCAAACCACATTTAAGTAAGGAAATATATGCCTACAAAAAGTTCCTCGGTTAACTGCATAGCTTGGTGGTATGACAGGGAAGACTGCTTATCAGAGCACCACAGAATAACGGAGATAAGTGGAGACACCCAGGAAATGCCACAATAATGAAGCACTGCCAACCTAGACACCCCCAAAAAGAGAAAAGAGCGGAAACATGTCGCATAGTCACATATGACACCACGAAAACGTGCCTATATAATTTTGACCCCCCTTAAACCCCACTTTTATACAGTAAAACTGGGGTTTACAGGGGTATACATTATTTTTCTTATTTTTGCACAAAAACATAATTTGTGGGTACTCGTTAGAACCGCCTCGTTGAGGCAGTTCTAACGAGTACACATAATCTATTTTTCGGGCAGAAATATGAAACATATCAGAGTTTTTTAATCTGAAAAGATTCAGTTTTTTAGGTGAAATTTTCTATATATTTTATTAGGCGTGTTTTCGGACGCAAGATTAATAAAAAACTACAACAGAGGAACCAGCGGTAGAAAAACTACTGAAGGTCCTGAAAACTGTTATTTGATCTATTTTCTTCTGATTTCAGGATTAATGTGAACCAAATAGCCTGCCAGAGGCACCATGCTATGAGTTTTACATTGCTATTCTAACAAAGGTAAAATACTCCTCCTCTACTATTTTCTGCACATATTATCTCCCTTACCAGTCAAAAACTCATAACTGATCAGCCAACTCAAGGAGAAGGACATTCCAAAAGATAGGATTTTTGTAAAATATGAATAGTTTTTGTGCTAAGTCATATATCAGTTAGACGGGAGACAGTCTGTTAACCAAAGCACACACCATGGTAGTGCATCATTTCAGTTTTCTTAACAGGCAACAACAGGTACTCTTTCATTGCCACGGTCGATAATAATATGTCTTTGCTTTGCAAACAGTGTAGATCCAGATGAGACGGCTCATAATGAGCCGTCTCATCTGGATCTACGCTGACATTGAGTTTTTCAAGTTACATATTAATTCTTTCCCAGCGATAGTTCGTTTAAAAAACAACAGACGACAGATGTCATCTGAAATTTGGCACCGAAACAGTTAAGGATAACGGACACACTTTCAGGGCAGGAAGCTCTGTCGAAATGATATTTGTCTCCCTCTGAAAATAGATCTACTCTAAAAGGTAATAAATGCACCCCACCCCCTCCCCGCTCCTCCCCGACTGGAATCAAAATCTTTGTCTTTTATTAAAGATTAGATCCATGTTCAGCGGGACTTTGTGTGCAGGGGAGCCAATAGGCAGTCACAAAAGTTACCACTCTTGTAAATGGCGGAAAATCTACCAAATGTATTAACCTTTTCAGTCATGCAAACTAAAACACATTTTGCCAACAGCGTAGATCCTGATGAGACGGCTCATAACGAGCCGTCTCATTAGTCTCTACACCGTTTGCTATTCTGTTTTGATGTTTGACTTAAACTTTTATTTGGAACAATGGTGGTTCTGGCCAGATTCAAAGCTGGAAGAGTCTACCACAGACAGTCAGGAAAGAAAATCCCATAACCCTTAAACTGCCAATCACAACAACTGTCGTCTGCTTTGTCATCTGCTTGTGATTTTAAAAGTCATTTTTCCAAACAGTGTGGACCCAGATCAGACTGCTCCTCTAGGAGATCAGGTTCCACACTGTTTGCTTGTATGCAAAAATAGGTCTGAAAAGTTTGCAAGAATATCAGCAGACGACATAAACAGATGACATTTTCAGATGCAAGTTTTCTTGGCGTTTTAAGGATTAAAATAAAAATAAAACCAAATACAGTCAAAGTTCAATAGCTCGAATATCTTTGGGACCATGTAAATTTGTTCGAGCCACTGAGGTTTAATCATAGGTCAGGAAGCAAATGAGGGTAATTTAGGAATTTCTTTTCGATCTTTTATAAACTACTGGTATAATTGAGTGTACACGTAAAGATGAGGCGATTCTAATGAATACACACAGCACACATTCCAATAATGAAATAGAAAAATTCCCTAACATTTGTTTCCTTATACTATTGGAAGAATTTCTTATGGATTCAAAACAAAGTTCGAATCACATTACGAAAACAAGCCTATTCAAATATACTGAAAATTTTACCACCAAAAAATGAAAATTTTCAGATAAAAAATCTGATATTGTTCATATTTCTGCTCGAAAACATACATTGTGGGTACTCGTTAGAACCGCGAGGCGGTTCTAACGAGTACCCACAATCTATGTTTTTGAGCAGTAATAAGAAAAATAATGTATACCCCTGTTAACCCCAGTTTTACTATATAAAAGTGGGGTTTTAGGAGGTCCATATTATATAGGCATGTTTTCGTGATGGCCACGGTAAACGAGCCATTGGTGTTCGTGTCATTGAAGTTTTACGGCATTGCTTACATGAATTGCTTATGCAGCATTCGTGATTCTGGCTAATAAAGCTTAACTATTTAACGCTGTCATTTACTGCCAAAGGATTTCGTGTAATTAAGATAATATGTATTCCTAATGCCAAGATCGGTATCGAAGTTTCTGAATAATTAATATCTAATTTCCGAAGTTTCGTGTATTTCGCGACTGCGATCAAATTAGCTAGAACAAATTATTTTCTAGAATAAAATTAACGGTGTAATTGTCTACGATAAGTGCGTAACAGATCTTGAACTGAGACATGAGAAGTTATTTTTGGCGAAATATAAGATGACTAGGCAAAAATGCGTCTTTAGAAGAAGGAAGCTGAATTTTATAGCGACAGCCTATAAATTCAGAAGGATTGTCGTTAAACCTTGTCGTGCTGAACAATTAAAGATGCCATGTCCACTTCTAATTTTCAGCCAATCAGATTACTTGATGCAGGTTGTTGATACAAATTCAAATACTGAATGGCAAAAAATGTAGATCAAGATCAGTTGGCTTCTGCAGAAGCCATGCTAAAGCAGGGCATATCCGGGTTCAGCTGGACCAGGGTTAATATTGATCTTTGAAACAGATAAAACAAGATTGCCAGTCGCTACAAAACGATAGGTTGCAGCATGAATGGTATGCGTCAAACTGCATGCATGCATGGTTCTTACTTAACATCACGAAAACACGTATATATATAATTTTGACCCCCTTAAACCCCACTTTTATATAGTAATACAGGGGTATACATTATTTTTCTTATTTCTGCTCAAAACATAGATTGTGGGTACTCGTTAGAACTGCCTCGTCGAGGCGGTTCTAACGAGTACCTACAATCTATGTTTTGAGCAGAAATGAGAAAAATATCAGAATTTTTTTATCTGAAAATTTTCATTTTTCTGGTGGTAAAATTTTCACTATATTTGAATAGGCATGTTTTCATAATGACACAACTATACAGAGGACGCTCGTTACTTGAATGCCAAGAAACTCTCTGAAATGCTTCGAGAGATCCGTACCTCGACATATCAGATTTGCAGTATTCAGGAAAAATCAATCGAACAACCACGTTTCACAAATGAATATGTAATTGGACTCAAGTTAGAGATATATTGAAAATATTGTGGAAAAGAGGAGGAGCAATTTCTCCTCTTTACCACAAACAATTGTTACATGTTGTTGGATTACCTTGTTAAAATAGGGACAAGACCTTTACTTCGAGATAAGCGGTTATTCAAAATAAGCGAAGCCGAGATAACGATAGTCGACTGTAATTGATAACTTTGCGTCGCTCTTTCATTGCACGACGGTGTCGGGTTAGGTCGGGCCTCAGAGTGAATGAAAGTTCTTTCCTCTATCTGTTTCAGCCCCTTCCTATGTTGTTGTCTATAGTCAGGCCCGTAGTTGTTCAATTTGTGGTTTTCCTTAGCTCTGGCTTCAGATCATGACTTGGGCTTTCTACTCGCTACTTGTTTCGTCATACGGTCGAACCTCAATAGCTCGAACACAGATGGCTCGCTTACCTTGGGTAATTCGAACTCGTTTTTGAGTCCCTGCGAAATTCTTCCGATTACTCAATAAAACAAATATTAAGGGAAATTTTCGTATTTCATCATGAAATTGTATTTTGCGTGTACTCATTAGAATCGCCTCATCGAGGCGATTCTAATGCGTACACTCAACATACTATAATTGTGTAGAAGATCGAAAAAAAATCCCTAAATTATCGCCATTCGCTTCCTGATATGGCGTTATGATTAACCCTCAGTGGCTCGAACAACCCATATCTCGAACACATTTACATGGTCCAAAGGAAGTTCGAGCCATTGAGGTTCGACTGTAGTTTTGTAATCATTTATGTTTTACTGTGATGTTTCAAATGAGGCAGGGACCGGAACACATACAGTCGACTCTCGTTATCTCGACCTCGCTTATCTCGAATAACCTCTTATCTCGAATTGAATCTCTGGTCCCTGTTTTAACATGGAAATCTAACAACAGGTAACAAAATATTGTGGAAAAGAGGAGAAATTGCTCCATAGGAGCAATTTCTCTTTTCCACAATATTTCAATATATCTTTAACTTCAGGAATTAAATTACATATTCATTTTGTTAAATGTGCTTGTTCGATTTAATGTTTTGTTCAGTTCAGCAAATCTGATATGTCGAGGTACGGATATTTCGAAGTGTTTCAGAGAGTCCCTTGGTCTTCGAGATAACGAGAGTCGACTGTATTTGAAATTTGGAGCTGCTCAAGGACTAAGGGCATGGTTGCGATCAAGTAAAAACTCGTTTAAACCCCCCTACGCCCGTTCCCTCCCCCTCGAACACATATTTGTAATTTGGACCTGCATCAGGATTAAGTTCGAGGTTGCGATCAAGTAAATCTCGTTTAAACTCCCACCCACTTGTTCTTCGATCAAGTAAATCTCGTTTAAACTCTCACCCACTTGTTCTTCGATCAAGGAAATCGCATTTAAACTCCCACCCACTTGTTCTTCGATCAAGTAAATCCCGTTTAAACTAACTCCCACCCACTTGTTCTTTGATCAAGTAAATCTCGTTTAAACTCCTACTCACTTGTTCTTTGATCAAATAAATCTCGTTTAAACTCCGACCCACTTGTTCTTCGATCAAGTAAATCTCGTTTAAACTCCCACCTACTTGTTCTGCTGTTGACCGTTCTGATTCGGTTCCTTTGTTACAGTCCTTCTGTCTTTGTATATCGGTTCTTGCAATTGTGTTGTTGTCTGGTCTGGGTCTGCACCTTTTGCGAAGGCCTATTTGTCCGTATACATACGGTAAAAATAGTACCTACTACAGTCGACTCTCGTTATCTCTACTTCGCTTATCTCGAATGACTGAAAGACCTGGTCCGTATTTGATATGGAAATCTAACAACAGGTAACAAAACATTGTGGAAAAGAGGAGAAATTGCTCCAATTTCTCCTCTTTTCCACAATATTTTCAGTATATCTCTGACTTCAGGAGTCAAATTACATAATTCATTTGCGAAATGTGGTTGTTCGATTTATTTTTTCTATATTCTGCAAATCTGATAGGTTGAGGTACGGATATCTCGAAGTATTTCAAACAGTCCCTTGGACTTCGAGTCGGCTATATATGTAACCCAAGCATAGATATAGTTGACTCTCATTCCTCAAAATTCCACAGCAATGAAGTTTTGGCTTGATATAACAGAAATTTGAGATAAAGGGGAGATGAAATGTAAGGAACATATAGCAAACTAAGCCAATATTGCCCTTATTGAGTTTGACTTAAGTAGTAATTTGTGTTTTCAGTGTTTGAGATGACGACCGTCAACTGTATCAGCTAATATCGCTTATAGCTTTTCCGATAACCTTTCTTTCTAGGCAATTTCAACTGACGACAAACTGGCGATACACATATTTTCTCACAGAAACTAGGTTTTGATATGTCATGTAAATTGTCTGTCTCCAGGATATGATTTGCATGATAATATGAGCCGTAACGGCAGAAAACGTACCTTCGGACATGTGCGCCCAGCGAAGATTCAGATCAGCCTGCGCATTTGCGCAGTCTGATCAGAATCTTCGCTGGGCGCAGTTTGGACAGTCAATGATGTAATGTTTCATTATGCGGACAACGAAGACTCTGATCAGACTGCGCAGATGCGCAGGCTGATCTGAATCTTCGTAGTGAGCATACGACAAAAGGGACGTTTTCGACGTTTCGGTTCATATGTAAATATGTTGACACCTAGGCGGCAATCACGGAACAAAGTTCTCCCGAGGCCCCGGATATAGAGCTGAATGACATGAAATGGCATCATAAAAAAAACTCAAACGAAAAATTGAACGAACAAGCGAAAAAGAGCTGCAATAGAAATATCTCCTTGGTAATGTAAACAGAACAGGTGTCGAGATGGGAATGTGGCGGGAGAGGATGGGGCGGGGAGCTTAAACCTGGTTTCACGAGAGCCCAAAACACACCCTCATTTTCTGAAGTAGCTCACAACATAAACACAATCTATCAAACTTTCGACAACACAACAGAAAGCCAAGTGGACATCACTGCAATACTAGCTTGGGTATAATATAACAGCTTAACTATACCTAATTTAGTGCCACAGAGGCCTTTCTGTTATTTAAACTTCATCAGTGTGGCTAAACCCCACAAGTTTGGAATTGAAACGTATGATGCGCATGTCTTGACAAGCAGCAAGACAAACAGAAAGCAAAATAAGCCTAAAAAGTGGATCCCGAACCCGCTAAGATACATGTCATTTTGACAAGTCAGTCTTAGTTTTAGAAAGTTTTTTGAATTTGTACTATAACAAAGATTGAGGTATAAAAATAGTTGTTTAATTCAGTACTTAAGTACTGACGCTGACCGCAGTATCATCCTCAGCACTTAGGAACTGAAGAAAAGGTGACGTATGTAACCAAACAATAAGCGAAGTTGGCAGCATTAAATATTAAAAATGAAAGACTTGGTAACATAGTTGCCATCTTTTTTTGGAAAAGGGCTGTCAAGTCTGTTTGCCATCTATTCATCATCACGCTTTAATATAGTAAAACTGGGGTTTACAGGGGTATACATTATTTTTCTTATTTCTGCTCAAAAACATAAATTGTGGGTACTTGTTAGAACCGCCTCAGCGAGTACGAGTACCCACAATCTATATTTTGAGCAGAAATATGAAAAATATCATTTTTTTATCAGAAAATTATTCATTTTTGGTTGTGAAATTTCTAATATATTTGAATAGGCGTGTTTTCGTAATGTTTTATGGCTGTATAATTGTATTTGTCTCTCTTTCACTTTGATGCAGACCTTGATGTGGATCTGATTTTACCAGTTCCTGAGTTCATTTTTTACTTCACCTATATAAGAAAGTTACCAATACAGCATATATTCGCTTGTCAGCTCTGTTAATTTTACCGCTTTATATATAAATATATATATATATATATATATATATATATATATATATATATATATATATATATATATATATATATATATATATATATATATATATATATATTTGGGAGAAATATGAAATACCACTGGGCTGAGTGAGGTTCGAACCCATCCCGACTACGACGGCGGCGCTTAGCCTTTCAGAGTCAGGAGACATAACCACTGCACCACTACGCTTGTTAAAAACATGTTTCATGGAACAGTATTATGCTTGATTTCTCTGAATGACCCGTCGGATAGGGTATAAACAAAGAATTACGGCCCAAGATCATTACTGATGCAAGTACTTCAGAAATAAAAGTGTGTAGGGAGAAATATGAAATATCACTGGACTGAGCGAGATTCGACTCCACGCCGGATACGACGGCAGCGCCTAGCCCTTTAGAGCCAAGAGTCAATACATAACCACTGCACAACTACGCTTGTTAAAAAACAAGTTACATGGAACAGTATTATGTTTGATTTCTCTGAATGACCCGTCGGATAGGGTATATTTTTGGTGCGCTAGCGCACTCATTATATACAAGGAACACCCTTGTAGTTTTTTAGCGGAGCACGGACACTATGATATGCTGTTTCTTATAGTATCCTCCAGAAAATAGGATAGAGCGTTTGAAGAACCAGGTTTAATAACTCTCGCCCACCACCATTGAAAGGTTTGTCATTTACAAAGCTTGCAGACCGAGATCCTACATCGCAAAAACATACCCTATATAATTTTGACCCCCTTAAACCCCACTTTTATATAGTAAAACGGGATTACAGGGGTATACATTATTTTTCTTATTTCTGCTAAAACATAGACTGTGGATACTCGTAAGAACCGTCTCGCCGAGGCGGTTCTAACAAGTAACGACAATCCATGTTTTGAGCTGAAATATGAAAACTACCAGAATTTTTCATCTGAAAGTTTTCATTTTTTGGTGGTAAAATTCTCAATATACAGTAGAACCTCGATAATTCAAACTCCAATAATTCAAAATTCTCAATAATTCAAAATCAGTCTGAAGTCCCAACTTTAATATATGTATGCATTTTAACCCTCGATTATTCAAAGTCTCAATAATTCAAACAAAACTGTTTGGTCCCTTGGACTTTGAATTATCGAGGTTCCACTGTATTTGAATAGGCGTGTTTTCGTAATGTTTACAAAGCTTGCAAACCTAGATACTAGCCCTTATTTTAAATGATGAAGAGAATGATAATGGTTGGCTTTATGCATAGAAGCGCCATACAGCCATGAACGGAAGTCAAGCGAGATTCGAACATGGAGCAATCTGAATAAATGTCAACTCTAATTTTTCTGCGAAAAATAAGAAAATTATCATAAATATTCAACTAACGATTCCGCCTACAGAATGACACAACTAAAAATGAATAATAGTATTTAGCTGGTACTGTTTCGTTAAAATTTGTTCTGCAGGAGATGAACCAAAGTTTACAGCCGGTCACATGGTCCAAACAAAGTTTAGGGGAAGCTCGCAATGATTGGTCATGATTTTTCCGTTCTGCACGAAACTTTTCGAAACTTTTCTACGGACTGAATAATGCTTCATGATCGCTTATGAATTTGATTAAAATAATTCATAGAGTTGTATTCGACTGACATTATTTTAACAAGCTCATGTGCGAATATTAGCTTTAGGTTGACTGGCAGTTTTTATTAAGTTTATAAGCAACTATTATTATTATTATTCGACTTGAATTATTTTTATCAAGTTCATGCGCGATTGTGAAGCACAATTTAGCCAGTAGAAAAATTCGTTAACCTTTTGTGCAGTGCTGACAAATCCTGGCCAATCATCGCGAGCTTCCTCTTATATGAGACGAAACATATGACTATTGGATATTGACATATTAACGTGTAGATATTTTCAATTAGCTTTCCAGCAGAAATATGAAAAGAAGCCGTTATATATTCAAAAGAATCTGAATGCACAGAAATAGCTGTCACTGCTTTTTTTTTTTTTTTTTTTTTTTTTTTTGCAATTCGCTAATCCTGATCGACGTATTCTGTTGCGTCTGATTTTGACCTACAAATGAAACCTATAAAGGTGATCAATGGCACCAACAAACACATGAAAGAACAAAACTCGGGGTCTCGGCTTTATCGAGACTCTTCATATGACAACATTGTTGTTTGAAGGGCTGCAAACACACACCCCTAACAAAGTTTGTCAAAGCACATCAAAAACATACATTTTTGGGGCTACTAGACATTATGTGTTAAGTAAGTCTGTAACCCTTGAAGTAGACTAGCTCCTAGACCTTGATGTCATGTTTTATCACTCCTTACTATAAGCTGATTCAAATTCATTTATGACATCTTGTGTAGCCAGTCTCTAATAGTTGGTCTCTGACATCAAGGATATCTCCAAGATTAGTTGCTGCTATCAAAGAGGTGAGGCAAGCAGTAAGTAGTAGATGGCCCTTAGTTCATTAAGTAGATTAATAATTATAACTGATTTATGAAAATAGTATTGATATCCGACTAGTGGCTAGTCTACCCTTGAAGCACTAAGCAAACACGTAGAGAAGACGGCATTCTATTTTCTTTTTTCAGAGAAAATAAGGCTTGGCATTTCATATGAATCGTCTGCTAGGCAGACGATTCATATGAAATACCAAGCCTTATTCTCAGAAAAATACGAAAAGATACTTAGGAGTGAATTGTTTCATTTCAGAGTATATACTTTTTTCAGAATGGATTTTGTGTACAAGGAAAGCCAATAGGGAGTTACAAAAGTTGTCTCCCTTGTAAAGAAAATGGGGGAAATTGCACCAAGTGTATCCAGTCCCCTACGCACAGATTGTATTACATTTAGTGATAACATGACCTGCTGCCTATTTGATCAACGCTTAATGGGTTAACACTTGGGATCGAATGCTTCAAAGGTTAGGACAGGACAATGCACTGTTGTTTACCTTCAAGGTGTGAACATGGACATAAACCCAGGATCGGCTGACGACGTAATAGCCCTGATCTTTAGCATTCCCAGGGCCATCGGACGACAAATTGGCATTGGGGTTTCTTATTTTTCCCAGAAAACAGGATTTGACAGTTCATAAAAATTGTCTCCGAGATTGTTCTCGTGAAATATCAAAACCTATTTTCTGGAAAAAATAAGAAAAAAAAAAAATATTTCAAAATATCGTCTGGTTATTTATTTATTTTTTTTTATTTATTTATTTATTTTTTTTTTTTTTACTCAGCATGACGACTGCATCAATGTATCTATATAGGTGTTGTATTATTTATTCTGAAGCTTTATATCATGTACACATTATATCAAATGAACAGTAATTAGAGTAAATACTCTCCCACCGGTCAACTTAACGGTCCATCAGCCCTGTAACTGTCTGACTGTTGACGCGAGTGTCTAGCTGCATATTCTAGCTATCTTTCTTGTTACTTGTCCATTTTTCGCTACTATCGTCTGCCTATACATACCAACTGGGTCCTGGATATTTGGCAAACAGTGTAGCCCCTGAAGAGGCACTAGTTATGTGAGGTCTGATCTGGTATTATTGCATAAAAGGCAGTGTCGCATGTTATTAACAGCCGTGCATTAACCGGCGAAAAGCCGTGTATTTACAAGGCAATTCACGCGCTGTTAATGCACGGCTACGCAACTTTCAATATATTCGTACCGGGGCCACAGATTTGCTGCCGTTACGAGATGTGTACTGCCCGGCCTTAGAACGAGCATAGTCAGTGGAAATTACGTTAGCGAGACATCGGTGAAAAGGCGAAACAAAATAGTGCAGGAAATAACGCGAAATATAGCAAATGTTTTCAGTTTTTATGCAATAATAGCGATCGAACATGGTTTTTCAATACATTAACATCCGCCAGGTCCCTTGGGAGGTGTTGATACCGCGGCCTTCGGCCTCGGTTTTCAACACCTCCCACAGGACCTGGCGAATGTTAATGCATGAAAAACCATATTTGATCCCTATACTACAATACTGTCCAGGTTTTCCTTGACTGAGTATGTAGGGTAAATACGGTTTACTAGGAGTCAAGTATCATCGCAGTGCAGAAGCCCTCCTTCTAAACCCCCACCCCGCCAGAGAGAGAGAGAGAGAGAGAGAGAGAGAGAGAGAGAAAGAGAAAGTACATGTACTAGGACATGAGTTTTATATTTGAGCTAGCGCACGACTAAACCTTAAATAAGATCTTAGTGACCAGCAAAGACTCAGATCAGCTTGAACAGCCGCCTATTATGGCAAGGATTCTCGTTCATCCCTCTTTGGATAGCCTGGAGGCTGTAGAAAACGCCGGCTGATCCGAGTCTTCGCTGGTCGCACAAGTCTTATTGTAGGTTTTGTCGTGTGCTGGCTCATTCAGTGTGGATCAATCAACAAATATACAGATGTCGGGCCGTACAACATCTCCGTGTTCCGCTTAGCCGGTGCTAGGGGCCGCATGCAGCCTTGCAAACTACACTACTGTACATTACGAAAACACGCCTATTCAAATATATAGAAAATTTCACCTCCAAAAACTGAAAAATTTCAGATAAAAAACTTTTTATATTTTTCATGTTTCTGCCCAAAACATAGACAGTGGGTACTCGTTAGAACCGCCTCGGCGAGGCGGTTCTAACGAGTACCCACAATCTATGTTTTTGAACAGAAATAAGAAAAATATTGTATACCCCTGTAAACCCCAGTTTTACTATATAGAAGTGGGGTTTAAGGGGGTCATAATCATATAGGCATGTTTTCTAAATGATATAAAAAGTTTCAATAAAATCGAGACTACGATTTTCTTTATTCTATATATTCGGTGTCCCGAAGGGCAATCTTTATAAATTTGATTTGACTTCACTGCAATTGATGTTAAGTGCCATCTTGCGGCCTTAAAAAGTCTCCCCGAAATTCACCAGTACAGTCTATTTTTTTTTTATTATTATTATTATTTTCCTTGGAATCATTTAGCCCATTCTGATACGGACAACCTTTTTTATACTGACACTGGGTACACCGACAAAATTCGTTATAATGACAATTTGACTGTCAAGAAACCTTCGTTTGAGAGGTAGCGATTAGTCACAAATTATGCAAGAATATTGTATTTAACACTTCAAAGAAACATATGTTTTGAATATTTGTTAGAATCTCCTCACCGAGGCGATTCTAACAAATATCCAAAACATATGTTCTATGAGGAAATAAGAACAAAACAAGATCTTTCTAACATATCAACCTTAAGTATTCTTGGCAACAGCAAATTCATTTAAATGGCAACGTTTTTGGGAACAAATGCTGTCGTTGTTTCGAGGGTTCACTGTATCTTGAAAAGGGCGGGGAGGGGGGGGGGAGGGGATGGGGTGCGTATGCAGTACTGCAAACTACACTGCTATACATGAAGTCTTAATGAAACCGAGTCTTCAATTTCTTTTATTCTATGTATTCGGTGTTTCCAAGGGCAAACTTTATACTTGAATTTATTTTACAATAGTGTAGTTTGTACAGTCAACCCTCTTTATACCAAAACTCGATAAAACGACATACACCTCATAATGATAATTTGAATATCACAAAATCTTCGCTGAAGAGGTGACATGCAAGAATATTGCATTAAAATTAAAGCAACATATGTTTTGGATATTTAAAAGAATCGCCTCAGTGAGGCGATTCTTACAAATATCCAAAACATATGTTCTTTGAGGAAATAAGAATAAAACAAAGTCTTTACTTACATATAATTCTGTCGATTAAGAATGCTTTACAACAGCAAATTCATTTTAATGGCAACATCTTTGGGAACAAATGCTGTCGGTGTAACGAGAATTTTTTTTTGTAATGAGTGATCCCATTCTGGGGAAAACTTATATGAGGGTCACTGATGAGGCCGAATTGGCCGAAACTACCTAGTCTGGCCCAAAAAACTTGACATTTCAGCTGTTTGCAGTTTTGTGAGTGCATCTATTGCTCTACAAGGTGTTTCCTTTTTAGAATCAAGCGCTGCGTTGACATTTGCAAAGAAGACAAAAAGTACAGAAAACAGTCTACAGAAAGCAAATAAAGAACGAAATGGAAACTTGACTAGAATTATTTTTGTCATAAATTGTCTGAGTCGGAAATAAAGACCTCTGAAGCCTAGCCAGACGCGGTCGTGTAAATGTCGCAGTTGTCATAATTGCAATCATAGGAAATAAATTACGACATATGTGAAGTGTAAACCCGTGGAATTCACGGTGGTACTTCTATAAAAAAAATCAGTAACACTTTTGGCGACAAGGAAGGGCTTTTTTAAAACAACTTTTATCCTAATGATACCGTCAAGAGCCGTACCTTCAAGAGCCATCTCATCAGAAGCTAAATTGTTTGAAGTTAATCTTTGAATGTCAGATATAATTTTTTTCACACGAAATATCATTTATGAAGTTAACATCGGCGGTTGTCTAACCAATTAAAGGCTCCACATTCATTCGAATCTATATATATTTCGCTTCAACACAATAAATTCAAATAAAAAGTTCAATTTATTATAACATATCATGAATAACAACTAATGGCATAATAACAACAACCATTGTAGGCGTTTCTCAGAAAATTGAACTGAAATTTAATTTAGATCATCTTGGTTGCTAAACTTTCTGACCTATTCCAAAAGCGTTACTCCACTTTGTTGCGCTTTACTTTTACGAAATCATATGAGTGAGAAAACCAATAGATAAACTACAGGTCACAGGAGAGAGATTGACAGAAATAAAGTTGAATTAAGTAGCAGAAAAGATATCCACAATCATACAAATAACACCATGGAGGAAGAGTAAACGGATTTTGACAGATCATACATAACACAACAACGTAAAACAAAACGACCAGCTCTCTTCTCCCTAACGAAGGGATCAAAATGTCAGATATGATCTACCCAAAACAGCAATAGTACAACAAACAAAACAGAACACGAAAAAAAGCCCTGTAACCACAAGGACCTACAAAGAACAAGCACCACAAGAACCTTAGAATGGCGATAAGAAAAAAACCCGATGCAATTCAAATCGGTACCCACAACATTTGCCTTCAAAAAATACACTGGCTGTAATCTGAAGACTACGGAATTGCTTGACTGTGCGCTTATAGGGGTATCTGCGGTAATAAGGTCAAATACGGTACTTGTTCGGCTCGCACAGACGCTTACTAGCCTAATCGGTGAACCTTCGCTTTGAGAGAGATATAGAAAAAGTATACAGAGACATGAAGCTTTTCATCTGGCTGTTATACGAGGGTCCTGCAAAAAGTTTTTCACTGTGTTCGGATTATTTCAGTGCTACGTTTTATCAAACATATTTTTATTACAAACCTTCAAAGCATTCCGCCTTTACTGAAACACAGTTTTGTAACTTTTTTACCCAGTCGCGAAAAGCAGATAAATAGTCTTCTTTGGTATCTGTTGGAGACACTGATAAATAGCGCTGCCAAGAGAACTTCTAGACGTATACTTATTTCCAGAAAGCATTTTCTTAAGCCTTGGAAATTTGTTTGTATTGAGGTTTTACGGCCCAGTCAACCCAATGGGGTCATGTCGAGCGCGGTCAGTTTACCTAACCACACGTTTACTGGGCAGGCTTAGTCCTCTAAGCGGTTAACCAGTATTGTGCACAGCCTTGGAAATAAAAAGAAGTCAAAGGGACTCATGTCAGGTGAATAAGGTGGATGGTTTAAAACGTTCACTTTTCAGAAACCAAAAAAGACTTAACAACCTCGCACTTATGAGAGGAGGCGTTGTCATGTAAAAGGTGGACTCCTGGCCATCCTTTGCTTGGTCCATGTTTCAATGTAACAAGTAAATTTATCAGTGTATATGACTGCATCTATTCAATTTGAAATAAATCGGTCAATTGGAAAGCAATTTGCACGAAATAAAGGGGTATCATTAGCTATTCAACACACCATTCAAGTGCAGTGAAGCATTTTAAAATATACCTGGGATAAAACCAAGGAAGCCTATTAGTGACAGAACTTTTTGCACGACCCTCGTATCAATGGTATATTTGGTTTTAATTGTTCATCCCGTAGAGTTAAGCTTTATTAAAAATCTGATATTTTTACAGCTGCATTTGATATAAGTTATTTGTGGCTCACTACGGCTTGCAACCAATATCTATGAGGATATCAATGGGAATAAGATAAATCACTTTCTCTTTTTTGTGCTGTCCTTGGTATTGGTTGAGAAATCATAGATCATTGCTAGTGTATGTTTTAATATATGTTTTATATGTGTTCGTATATTTACCTACACTTTGTATTGTTTAATGTAAATGTCAATTTGTAATACCAAATAAAACTACTATTACTACTACTATTGAGAAACATATAAAATAAATTTAATCAGTGTGACGAAAGCAGAATGCGGGCATGTGGGAAACACCAAAGACACTGCACCCAGAGCTAAAGAAAGCCAATTATTGAATAATTGCGGACCCGAACAAAGACACAGCATCAGGCATCACTACTGAGTTTAGATCGACACCGCCATATAGTCTGAGATCTGACCAACCGTCGGGCAATTAACCCATTTAAGCCTAGCGTCCCATAAATGGGACACAGGCAAATAGTGCAGACCCAGATAATACGCCGCATAATGCGGCGTCTTATCAGGGTATTCACTGTTTGCTTAGAATATACATCATTTTCTGTTTACATATAAAAATACAACAGACTTGACATCCCTTAAATGACAAGTGGACTCGTCTAATTTATAGGAATAGAAGCCCACTTGTCTTAAATTGATTAAAGAGGAAGGCATTATGGGAATCAGGTGCGATAGATGCGCGTCTACCCCACCCTGCCATTTATTCGGATGAAGTATTTTAACATCATGCATTTTTTTATTAAAATACGTTCTGTAAAACTTGATTACACCCCTTTCTTTGGCCTCAGATTCGGGGTTTCTTTGAAAACGCACTCCCTTTTTCAAGACGCAACTGTCTCTTAGAAGATGTCAAGGAAAAGCCACGATTGTAGAATATAGCCTACCACTGACACCAAGATGCAGAATAAACAAACTACGACGGACATAACACAGATTGTGCAAGCCTGTCAAGTCTGTCTTACCAGACCTAGCATGCAAATAAGTGTTAATGATAATTTTGTATTTGGTCTGATATTAACCCATTTAAGCCTAGTTTACTTTTCTGTTCACCGGCACAGTGGCCCAGTGGAGACCGGGAGGTTGCGGGTTCGATCCCCGGCCGGGTCACACCAAAGACTTTAAAATGGTACTAGCTGCTCTTTCGCTTGGCGCTCCGCATTAAGAAAGGAGAGCTAGAACTAGTCAGCTCAGTGTCACTATAATGTGACTGGGTGGAATATCATGTCAAAGTGTCTGGAGTGTGATATTTCAGTGAGGCAGCACTCTAAAAGTGAGCATTGAGCTCCCTGCCACATCCAGACACCGTCGCTGTATAACTGAAAGAGGTTGAAAGCGACGTTAAGCCCAAATCAAACAATTTTTTTTCTGTTCCTACGAGTCCACTTGTCATCTTACGGGTGCAAGGTCTGTTGTATTTTTGTATTTCAACAGAAAATAATGTATCTTTCAAACAAAAAGAGATGACCATGATGAGACGCCGTATCATGCGGCGTCTTATCTGGGTCTGCATTGTTTGCCTATGTCAAATTTATGGGACGCTAGGCTTAAATGGGTTAAGGAGACATGTTACACTCGGTTAATTCGCAAACTTTATAAATAATGCAGCTTTTATGACTTCCCTTTTGCTTTCTTGTGCATCAGCGCCCTTCGGAAACGGTGTCCACTCTAAAATGAAAGAATTTGCTCCAGCAAGGAATAAATTCTCTCCATTTAGAATAGACTCTTTTTTTTTGAGAAGTGACACAAAACACATTTTACAGAGTTGTTTCTCCTGATAATATATCAAGTCGGGAGTTGTGTAAAACTGATATACATGTAAATGTATATTTTAATCTATGATTCATATACTTTTGCTAGTTCCAGTTATCTCCAGATGATTGGTACCCAGTCCAACAAAGCCTAGTTTAGTTTCCGACAGTGGATCTCGTTTTATGCCGTAAATTGTCGGCAGCGGAAAATGTCATCTCTGGCATTCAAGGAAATAAGAAAACATCGTACGGAGGAGAACCAGGAAATTGGATCACCAGGTATGAGTCCATTCCGAGATTTTTTTTTTAAGTTTATATGAGGGTCACTGGCCGAATCCAGCTAGTATGGCAATGAAAATCTGACACTGCAACTGTTTTCAGTTTTGTGAATGTGTTCATTGCTATCAAGAGTCATTCCTTCTAGATTTAATGTGGAAAGGGCGACGAATCAAACCAGACTGCGAATCTATCGATTTATATCTTCACTATTTGCTATCTATTTATAAGGGATCCTGTTTAAAGTATATGGCGAACTGCGGCTTTATGTATTTTTTTCTCAAATACTTACCATAAAACTGAATTTATGACCGTAACTGACGGGAAAGTCTAAACAGTATGACACCGAACACATAACCTTTAGATCAGAAGTTGAGGGATAAATCTAACTTACTACTACCTTTTCTTCTATTTAACACCAACAACATTTTTAACCCTTGTCCTGCTGAACCCGGATATACCCTGCATTTGCAAACAGTGAAGAAACTAACTGATCTGGGTCTGCACTGTTTGCCATTAAGAATGTGAATTTATAGCAACCCGGATCAAGTAATCTGATTGGCTGAAAATTAGAAGTGGGTGTGGCATCTTAATTTATTCAGCAGAACAGGAGTTAAACCTTAAAGGGAATAAACACATTTTCAGGGGAGACAACGTTATCAAAATGGCCGCCATTCTGAAAAGGGGACTATTTTAAAATGGAAGAATATGTTCCCCTCTGAAAATTGGTCTTCTCTAAAAGGACAAAATTTTCTGCGGGAAGGAATCTAATCATTACTCTAAAAGAATTTTCCTCCTCTGTGTCAAAATATGTAAGCGTCGGTTTACAGACATAGCGTACTTTATTCTACTTTGCATTGTGTACTGTTATTATATTTGTCCCAAATATTACTGTCCTTTCGACATCATTCGAAAAGACATTTTTTGCTTAGCGTTTTATTTTAAATGGAAATATTTGTTCTGAGTGACCATTTCTTATCAGAAACCATTTGTCTTTTCTTTCTTTTTCTGTGTTTTATTCTCAAATATTTACCCTAAAATTTATTTTACGGCAAAAAACACGAACAAACGGAACTTGTTACATGTAAAAACCTGCCTCCAAGTTACCTATCATACAGATTTCTGCCTAATTTGCATTCATTTTAACTATGAGAAAAAGTGAAACTATTTGATTTTAGAAAAAACAAAACAATGACTAGAATAAAAGTTTGTGCATAGATAGTTACAACAAATGGTTTTGCATTAAATCGTGACAAAATTTTGCAAATTTACTTCTTCTGTGTAAAGCGCCAAGCAAACAACGACTTTCTGAAATATGTCGAAAGCACAGTATGGTAAAGAAAAAACTGCTTGTAAATAGAAAGGAAGGCAATGATTGGCGTCTGCGCTTTTTCAGCTAGTGCTAATGTATATAAATATATCACGGTGAATGTGGTTCCCCGAACTATAAGATAACAGCTGTCTAAAATTAACCCTTTCCATGCTGAATAAATTATGATACCACACCCACTTCTAATTTTCAGACAATCAGATTGCTCGATGGAGGTTGTTGATACAACTTCACATACTTAACGATAAACAGTACAGATCTTCAGAAGCCAATTGATCTGGATCAACATTGTTTGCAAAGGCAGAGCATATACTTATGAAGCAGGACCAGAGTTAAGATTCATAGAGCATTTAGAGATATAATATATTATCGTAATTGCGACTGAAAGTTAGTGAGCTGGAACCATCTGTTGAAGTTTCCAGCACCAGTCCTTAGTTAGTAACTCGCTCGCATAGACACATCTAAAACTTAAGTTGTTATGATAGTCCGGCTTTTGAATATTGAATTTGCATATGTCGCGTTTGCTTTTAACTGATTGGATCCCGACTCTGAACGCTTGGCACACTGTGTAATATTTTCAGCAGATTCATATTAAGTAGTTTTCTTATTTTTTACAACAAAAACAGGTTTGACAAATGGTTTGACAATTATAGATTTCCAGAAAACAGGATTTTACCATAGTGCAGATTATATTTCATTTCCTTTAGGATCATTGGGCCCATTATGGTACATTAGAAGATGGAGTTCTGCTCATGTATATGCTAGAGGGCGTAAGCAGTGTTGCAAACTTCATTACTGCTTATGAAGAGTCTCAATAAAATCGAGACTCCCATTTTCTGATCTATGGTATGTTCTTTGTTTCCAAAGGCAATCTTTTTGACGTTTATGAGACAACCGAGACATTTTGCATGAAATGTCGAATCCCGTTTTCTGGGAAAATAAGAAAACTATTACCAATTTGTCTCCTACTGAATTAGCCAAGAGATTTGTGATGTTAACTCTAATGCAATTCTTAAGTACAGGTCTTTTGCTTTCCTTAGTGCATTCTTTACTTCCAAATGGACCCAGTTTCTCAGAATTTATTCATCTATTTACCCTTATGTGGACCAAATTATTGTTTGCATTACGAAAACATACCTATATAATTTTGACCCCCTTAAACCCCACTTTCATATTGTAAAACTGGGGTTTACAGGGTTATACATTATTTTTCTTATTTCTGCTCAAAACATAGATTGAGGGTACTCGTTAGAACCGCCTCGCCGAGGCAGTTCTAACGAGTACGTACAATCCATGTTTTGAGCAGAAATGTAAAAACTATCAGAGTTTTTCATCTGAAAATTTTCAGTTTTTGGAGGTGAAATTTTCTATATATTTGAATAGGCGTGTTTTCGTAATGGTAATTTGGAGCTGCATCAGAATATATGGTAAGGTTTCGCACTTAAAACTGGTAACTGGTTAAATCTCCCCCTACCCCAGTATTTTTGTCTGCAGACCATTCCAAAAGGCGGTACCTCTGTTGTAGTTCTTCTTTCTCCTGCGTCGGTGGTTACATATGTTGCGTTTGTTTTGTCATTGTAGTCCCATTCATTCCTTCTTTTGATCCCACGGGAAGGCTTTGCTTCGTAATAGTGGCGTTTCTTCGGTATCTTTACTTAAATATTTATTACAGCTGGTATTAAGTAACTTGTGGCGCCGAAAAACAAACTGTCTCCTTATCTCATAATGGCTTCATGAATGCTTTGCTTCGTAATAGTGGCGTCTCTTGGTATCTTTACTTAAATGTTTACTACAGCTTGTATTAAGTACCTTGTGGCGCCTGATAATGTATTGCATGGTCCATTGCAGTCTTCGAGCCCATTTTTCAAGACTTTGAAACCCAACTGGGTATATTCATTTAAATGTTTACTGTAGCTGTTGTTCAGTACGACCGTGTTATGTGGTGCATGAAAGATCTCTTTCCGTACTTCATCTCAATGTACTTTATATTTTATGTTCGTTTGGTACCCAAGGGCCTAGTTTTAAGAATTTAAAATAGGATATTGATTAAGACAGTGTTAGAGATGTAAGAAATGTTGCATATTATATTGTTGTGCATGAGCACACTAAATAAACTAGCTGAGGTCAATATATGAGAGTGTTAACCCGTTAATCTTAAGTTCATGAGACACAGGGAAAAATTGATCGTGACATATGAATACATAGACATTGTTCTCGTTAAAGAGGAACTGCAATAGAAGCGCCACCTCGCCTAGGAACAGTCAACAGTAAAATAAAGTATAAAAGATGTCCAGGAACAGCCACATTTATAGATCATAGCCTAGCAATGACACCAAAAGAAAGAGCACTCAAACCATGACGGACAATACACAAACCACACACACACAAGTAAAACAAAGCAACCAGCTGCATTCTCCGCAGCGAATAGTCGCATGGCCACAAGAAGAACAACCAACATTAGAATCACTGCCTTACAATCGTCACGAAAACAAGCCTATATAATTTTGACCCTCTTAAACCCCATTTTTATACAGTAAAACTGGGGTTTACAGGAATATACATTATATTTCTTATTTTGCTAAAAAATAGATTGTGGGTACTCTCTATTCCACATATGTCCGGTGCTAGGGGAAGAGGTGTGGAGGAGGCGGGGCGTATGCAGCTATAATATTGCCATATGGCGAGTCTCTATGAAATAGAAACTCTGATTTTCGTTCTTTATTGTGTCTGGTGTTTCCAAAAGTAAACTTTATAGATTTTTTTTTTTTTTTTTTTTTTTTTTTTTTTTTGATGTTCCGAACAAGATCGTGCAGGCTGGATGAACTGAGATATGTAAACTTCGTATTTAGGTGCAGGGGTTAACCACGGAGAAGCGGAAAGTTAACTATTATGAAACTGAAGTCCCGATTGTCATAACGTCGTAGCAAGCTTTCCACTGTAAGTGTAAAGGTTACAGCCAAAATATGTGGCAGAAGAGCACGAGTCTGTAATTTCTTTCATTTCAAGCTCACAAGGATAGATGCGTTTTAAATACACTTAAAATTTCGAATTCTGCAGAGACATAACATCATCTGTATGTGAAACTGAATTGTGCTGCAAGGCACTGTTTTTCTTTTAGTCATTTTTCAAGATTATATATATATATATATAAATCTCTTGTCCGGAAGCTTGAGAGGGTTGTGTTCTATAATTGTGACATTTCCTGGGTACTCATTTCATCGTTTGACACAACGAAAACACGCCTATTCATATATATTGAAAATTTCACCACCAAAAACTAAGTCTTCAGATAAAAATTCTGATATTTTTCACATTTCTTCTCAACACATAGATTGTAGGCACTCGTTGGACCCGCCTCGCCGAGGCTGTTCTAACGAGTACCTACGAAATATGTTTCTTAGCAAAAAGAAGGAAAATAATGTATATCCCTGTAAAACCCAGTTTTACTATACAAAAATAGGGTTTAAGGGAGTCAAAATTATAAAGGTATATTTTCGTGATGAAATACCAAGACTCATTATAGGGAAACAAAGCTTTATGTGTGCAGCCAGCTGTGCATTGTCAGTTATTTTTTTCTACTCAGATAAAAAAAATAAATATGATACCCAAGAGGCAATCCTGGAACACATCTCTCCCAAGGAACCGGATATGGGTGGAAGGGCATTAGATGATTATTCAAAACAACACATCATTGAAAACAGAATCATAAACGAAAAAAGACTGCAACAGAGATGTAATAAGGCAAAGTTAAAGTTCCCTTTATGCTCTTATATTTGCTACTGCTAATGTGCTGTTTTGTTGAATCATTGATTATTCCACTTAATTTCTTCTTAAGTTGGCTTGGCAGTTTTCTATTGCTCTGGTTGCAGATTGCCTTTTAGTCCTGTATTTTGTTTCATTGCAGTTTTGTGGTTATTTATGTTTATGTTTAACTGTGATGTTTCACTGATGAGGTAGAGAGTCCTAAGCTGACCGAACTCACATAAGTATGTACTTTTGAGTTGCCATTACGCAAATACACATATTCAAATATATAGGAAATTTCAACGCTAAAAACTGAAAATTTTCACATAAAAACTCTGATATTTTTCGTATTTCTGCTCAAAACATAGATTGTGGGTACCCGTTAGAGCCGCCTCGGCGAGGCGGTTCTAACGAGTACCCACAATCTATGTTTTGAGCAGAAATAAGGAAAATAATGTATACCCCTGTAAACCCCAGTTCTACTATATAAAAGTGGGGTTTAAGGGGGGCAAAATTATATGGGCGTGTTTTCGTGATGATTAACATTAAGGGCGCGATAGAGATCATGTAAAGCTACATTAAAATCTCAATGACTCACACACTGATGTCTCGTTTACCACGTTTGATTCGAACTCGTCTTTGAGTCCCTTGGAATTTCTTCCGATGACTCAAGAAAACAGTTAACTGTTTCTCTTGACCATTCCAAGACGGTTCTTCTATTGCAGTTGTTTGCTTATATGTCTCTTATTGCATCTGCGCCATTGTTCCTTATCAATGTATGTTCCTCATCTTTTCTTCTTTCGACACCTCCGGAAGACTCCGTTTCGTGATTGTGGCCTTTCCAGGATACCTATATTTATTTTGGGAAGGCTGTACTTCCCAGCAAACACACTACGTCGCAGCAACGTTGTTACATCGTCGCTGCAACGTCGTGACGTTGCAGCGACATTGTAACCACGTTGTGTGTTTGCTGGTTTTAAAACTGGTCGGTCATGGAATAACTTCATTTAGATAGTTAGCTCAGTCAATATTTGGATTTTCTTAACAAAATATCGTAGCATGATATTACGTTAATACATCAATGTGCCATTTACTTCTAGACTATCGCCTTAGATAAAATGTCCATAGGCGTAGACAATCTTAGAGGTTGCCATTGCTCAGGAAGCACTTTATAAAAGGTCATGGACTGGTCCAACGCTATTTTCTATGGACTGCTCAGCGTTATAACCAAGTATTAGCTTTCATAAAAGCTTTATCTACGCTTAGCACACCATGTGTGCCAAGCGTAGACCACGCTTTTTATGAAAACTAATACTTGTAAGACTTACACATTTCAACTATATTATTTGTTTTTCTTATTTCTCTACAATGACATACCTTGTGGATACTATTTGAAAAACTTGGCAATATATGGTTACACAGAGAAATAAAAAAAAATAGTTATCTGGACATAATCCAGTACTCGGTGGGGGTGGGGGGGGGGGGGGTAACTAAGGGGTAATTTTAGTACGGGTGTGCGGGCCAGTATTTCAAAACCTACCCCATTCATATACCTGGCCTTTGAAAAAACGGACCCATCCATATACTTGATCATCCAAAATGATGACATAATCATACACTGCCCTTTGATTTTTTGTACCCACTTTTTGCTGGTTGTTAGACAAATATCACAGTCAATTCATATAATACCAAGAGGATAAGCAGCCTCGAAAAATATCTGAACGAAAAATATGTGCATATACCAGGATGTCAGAAAAATGGGGCCTTTCACATAGGAATCTAGAAAAATTGGGCCATTCATATACTTTTTGTTGAAAAAAGGAGGCCAATCATATACCTGGCAGTGCTGAAAAAGGGGGCTATTTGGCACGCACATACGTACTATGCCATATATAACAGAAAAATTCTGAAAACTCGTTTAATTCTGTAGACCCAGCATACGTTTATTTTCATATCGCGTGTCTACATTACACATATTTGTTAACATCATTACGAAAACACACCTATTCAAATATACTGAAAATTTTACCATCAAAAAATGAAAATTTTCAAATAAAAAAATCTGATATTTTTCATATTTCTGCTCACAACATAGATTGTGGGTACTCGTTAGAACCTCCTCGACGAGGCGGTTCTAACGAATACCCATAATCTATGTTTTTAGTAGAAATAAGAAAAATAATGTATACCCCTGTAAAACCCCAGTTTTACTGCATAAAAGTGGGGTTTACGTGGGTCAAAATTATATAGGTATGTTTTTGTGATGTCACAAACCATATCCAGCCTGTGCTTAATTTTCATTATTCACTATTCGAGAAACGGTAACGTTCAAACAGCCAATTTTAAATACTTTGGAAAAGGCAATGAAACATCATACAACGCATTTCATCACACTTGATGACGCAACGAAGTGTAATTGCTTTCTTTTTATGTCCTTTACAGACATTAAAGTAGAGTGAAACATGCAAACGAAATCACCAAATAGTACCGCGCAAACTATGGCAGAATACAATTGTAATCAAGCAAGATCAGTTTAATTCTGCAATGAGTTTTATTGCTGCATCTGTGAATGTCATTGTTGAAAGAGATCTTCGCTTTAATTTGAAGTCAAACATCGACAGACACAGAAATAGGAATTTATATTTGATAACCCATTTTAAGTGGGCGCTTATCACAATGGGTAGTCTCTTAATCGACAAAAATGAATGTGATCCGTTAGACGATACCGGGAATAAGATCCTAACTATTTATATAATTCATTTCACTTCTCTTTTAATTTTTGTTCCAGATCAGATACAAATATACGCATTTTATTGTATATACTGCTTCGAACTTGGTGAATACGAAATCAAATAAAAGCCAAACAATTTAGCTGCAATAGCAGAAAATGTACCTTTCGACATGTGCGCACAGTAAAGATTAAGATCAGCCTGCGCATTCGCGCAGTCTGATCTGAATCTTTACTGGACGCATATTGGATAGCAAAGGATGCAAAGGTTCTTCATGCGGACAACGAAGACTTTGCTCCAACTGCGCAGATGCGCTGGCTAATTTGAGTCTTCGTTTAGGTGCGCATATCGGGCTTTATTCCGTTTGTGAGTAATTCGCCAGAGTTTACACATCGATAAAATCCACTAAAATAAAATCCATTCCTATATTAAAATAAACTACAGTATTTAGTGGTTCTATTAGTAAGCAGCGAAGGCTCTGATCATACTACACGGATGCATAGATTGATCGCTGTTTTCGCCTTTTCAGCATAGGCTCCAAGGATCTCGCTTCCGCATGAGGCTGCTCTCATGATCCTTACGACTTTGGATTTACAGTGTGCCAGGAAAAGCTCTTACAATACAGAAAAGAAGATTTACGCAACATTCTTGTTTCAAAGCATGAAAGTTTCAACCAATTTGGCGTTAACAATCAATTCGGGCGCAAAATACAAATTTATAATTAGAGGATAAATAGATTTTGGTGTACATTTTCTCGGCGAGAAATTAGATTTGATAAAACCACTGGAGGATTTAATAGCATGTCAGTTCACCATAAAGAAACTGTGGAATAAATTCACGTCTGGATATATAGCTATCAGAATCAATAAAATCATGTGCGGTACAAGAGAAGCTTTCTGTTAGAAATATACCGTATCTATCCTAATAATTTTGATAGGCATGTCTCAGCAAACAAAGTTTACCCAGATCAGGCGTCTGTTCAGGGTCTACAATGTTGGCTGACCACTCATCCAGCAGGTTTTAGATACAGTAAGGGGTATTAAGTTTCTTCAAAGTATTGGACCAGAATGCTAAGGCGTTAAAGCGTCCGAATATGTCGAAAGTATATGGTACCAAGAGTGATGACCCACGTATCCGTACTTTTTGTTGTTGTTGTTTTGTTGTTCAGTTAAGCATGCAAAACTCTCTCCGAAGAGTCAGGTAGATAGGCACTACGTTGTGCCTACATTACATTGTACTATCACAGTTATACTTAACCCTTGTCATGCTGAATAAATTAAGATGCTACGCCCACTTCTATCTTTCCGCCAATCAGATTGCTTGATTTAGTTTGTTGATACAAATTCAAGTACTTAATGACAAACAGTGCAGATCCAGATCAGTTGGCTTCTTCAGAAGCCAACTGATCTGGATCTACACTGTTTGCAAAGGCAGGGCATGTCCAGGTTCAGCAGGACTATAACAATGGAGAGACCCAGGAAAGGTCAAGGTCACGGAGCACAACTCTCCTATATAAGGCGCCAGATAAGGGTTTAATTACATGACATGACCACACAAAACAGCACTTTGTCTAAAACAGTAAAATGAAATGAAGATAGAAGAGACAAACAAAGATAAACTGGGATCTGAGACTGTTTGCTCAGCCCTGTATATCCCAGATTGCTGCACATCACGAAAACATACCTATATAAATTTGACCCCTTTAAACCCCACTTTTATATAGTAAAACTGGGGTTTACATGGGTATACATTATTTTTCATATTTCTGTTCAAAACATAGATTGTGGGTACTCGTTAGAACCGCCTCGCTGAGGCGGTTCTAACGAGTACCCACAATCTATGTTTTGAGCAGAAATGTGAAAAATATCAGGGCCCAGTTGTTCAAAGCATCGTTTGCTTAACGAGCTCGTTAAGGTTCATTTCGTTAACTGTTTTGGCGGATTGAATACTCAATATTGATATTTTTTGCTGAAAAAATGTGAGTAGCTTTTGCAGTGCAAAAGCTACTCACATTTTTTCAGCAAAAAATATCAGAATATTGTGTATTGTGAAAAAATTCAGCATATTTGCGTACCACTCAATGTAAATTTTAACGAATCGTTAACTAACGATGTCGTTAGCTTTGAACAACTGGGCCCTGAATTTTTACCTGAAAACTTTCGGTTTTTGGTGGTGAAATTTTCAATATATTTGAATATGCGTGTTTTCATAATGATTTACCCTAACGTTTGGTACACACGAACTTTTTGCCTTTTGCCTTACTTACCACAAAATGAGTCAGCGCACGACAAAATCAACAATAAGACCTGTATAACCAGCAAAGACTTAGATCAGCCTCTACATCCAGCCAGTATAGCAAGGGTTCCCGTTTATCCCCCTTTGGATAGCCCCGAGTCTGTTGGAGACATATGCGGTCAGCGAAGACTGATCAGACTGCGCTGATGCGCAGGCTGATCTGAGTCTTCGCTGGTCGCATAAGTCTTATTGTAGGTTTTGTCGTGCGTTGGCTCAAATTTCAAGAAGTTCGTTGCTTTCTGTAGTTTACATCACGAAAACATGCCTATATAATTTTGACCCCCTTAAACCCCACTTTTATATGGTAAAACTGGGGTTTACAGGGGTATACATTATTTTTCTGATTTCTGCTCAAAACATAGATTGTGGGTATTCACCTCGGCGAGGCGGTTCTAACGAGTACCCACAATCTATGTTTTGAGCAGAAATATGAAAAATATAAAAAAAATTTATCTGAAAATTTTCATTTTTTGGGTGGTAAAATTTTCCAAAATATTTGAATAGGCTTGTTTTCGTAATGAAAATGTTGGATGATAGGAAACCAGTGGAGATCCTAATCAGACGCTTAATAGTATCTAATCCGGGTCTTTACTACAATTGAACCTCGATAATTCAAACTCCAATAATTCAAATTCTCAATAATTCAAAATCATTTTGAAGTCCAGACTTAAATATATGTGCATTTTAACCCTCAATTATTCAAAGTCTCAATAATTCAAACAAAACGACTTTGAATTATCGAGGTTCCACTGTATTTCCTCAGGCCTTTCTGTCCCACTACTATAGGAAATAATTTGCGTTGAGGTTTTACGGCCCAGTCAACCCAATGGGGTCATGTCGAGCGCGGTCAGTTTACCTAACCACACGTTTACTGGACAGGCTTAGTCCTCTAAGCGGTTAACGAGTATTGTGCACATTCTTTCGCCAGAAAACTATAGGAAATAAGGTGAACATTCAGTTTGAATGATAAAAACCCACCAGCACATGGCAGACGCCTACGGTGTTAGCATATGAATACATGTATGCTCTGTGCTGCCGGACTCAATGGCTCAGTTGGATGCTCGTCCGACTGGTGATCAAAAGGTTGCGGGTTCGACCCCGCTGGGTCGGCAACATTCTTCTGATCTACCTACTGCTCATTCAAGAAGAGCGGTTGTCAATTTCTGGCGGAAGAATGTGTACAATACTGGTAAACCGCTTAGACGACTAAGCCTGTCCAGTAAAAGTGTGGTTAGGTAAACTGACCACGCTCGACATTACCTCACTGGGTTGATTGGGCCGTAAAACCTCAACATAAACATTAACAAATGCGTTTGCTGTTTAGTTCAGTCATGTATGCGCTATGGTGTTTCACACATAACTGAACATTCGGTATGAATAATAACGATCCAGTCCTGGGCCCGGTTGTTCAAAGTGTCGTTAGCTTAACGGGCTCGTTAAGGGTCATTTCATTAACTGTTTTAGCAGATTCAATATACAATATTATGATATTTTTTGCTGAAAAAATGTGAGTAGCTTTTGCAATGCAAAAGCTACTCACATTTTTTCAGCAAAAAATTTCAGCATATTTGCGTATCACTCGATGTAAATTTTAACGAATCGTTAACTAACGACGTCGTTAGCTTTGAACAACTGGGCCCTGACCTTGGAAATGTCATGATGTTGGTCATTTACGCTGTTAGTATCTCCAGGAAAGTGGTTTGGGACGGATGTGACATCGAATTTAAAACGGAAACTTTACCCATTCGTATAAATTGCCTAATCCAATTATAGACCGATTCATATAGATTCGATGTCAATCCGATATTTTAATCATTAACCCGACTTTCCAGTAAAACACGTGAAACGATGTTACTCACTGCAGCAAAATTCCAAGAAGCATTATTTGTATTGCTGGTATTTAAAGAAGAACGTATGTCGTTGACACTTCTTGCAAAGAAAACAGGCCATTCATATATGGGCCGTGTCAAGCTTTCGGGCATATGCGGACATTGATGGCCCAGATCAGCCTGCGCAACCGCCCAGTCTCATCAAGGCCTACCTTGTCCGCTAACAGACTCGTTGGTTACTACAGAATTTAAAAATGGAGAGCAAAGGCTTAGATGCAACATTGCGCATGCGCAGGATGGTCTGAATCCGGACATTTTGCGCATGCTCGGAGACACCTTTTCATTTAGCGTCGTCCTTATAAAAGTAGACATGTTCATATACTTTCAGGTCTTCTAAAGATGGCTTTATGAACTTCATCACGAAAACATGCCTATATAATTTTGAACCCCTTAAAACCATTTTTATATAGTAAAACTGGGGTTTACAGGGGTATACATTATTTTTCTTATTAACCCGGACCGAACGAATCATCAAAACATACCTATATAATTTTGACCCCCTTAAACCCCACTTTTATGTAGTAAAACTGGGGTTAACAGGGGTATGCACGTTTTTTACCTGAAAAATTGTCGGTTTTTGGAGGTGAAATTTTCCATATATTTGAATAGGCATGTTTTCGTAATGTGTAGGTTTTCTGCCATTCGTGCAAGTAAATATTTTTGCTGACCGTTAGAAATAAATAAGTGAGCTCAGGAACCGATACAATCAGATCCACATCAAGCCCCCAACACCAAAGGGAAAGACAGACAATTACAATTAAACAGCCACAAAATGAACAGATGGCAAGCAGAGTAGGCAACTCTCTCCCGAAAAGGTGGCAATTCTGTTACCCAAACTTAACTGAATATAATTTAAACTTACATGTTTGTTAAAAGTAAAACATTAGAAAGTGAAACACTACATAACAATTAAGAAAAAGTACCACAAGAAAGTACCGCCTTCGAACGGTCAGCAATGAATTATTGGGGGCTTAACCTAGCTTTACGGGGTCCCAATCCTCGCCATCAGCTTTCATAGTTATAAAACTCTATCATTACGAAAACACGCCTTTTCAAATACACTGAAAATTCTACCACCAAAAAATGACAAATCTTCAGATAAAAATTCTGACATTTTTTCATATTTTTGCTCAAAACATAGATTGTGGTACTCGTTAGAACCGCCTCGTTTTGTTACTATATAAAAGTGGGGTTTGAGGGGGTCAAAATTATATAGGTATGTTTTCGTGATGATTCGTTCGGTCCGTGTTGTACAGTCGACTCTTGTTATCTTGACTTCGCTTATCTCGAATAACCGCTTATCTCGAAGTGAAAGTATAGTTACTGTTTTAACACTGAAATCAAACAACCGGTACCAAAATATTGTGACAAAAGAGGAGAAATATAATTATTAAAAGAAAAATATTAGAATGTGAAACACTACATAACAACTAACAAAAAGTACAAACGAAAGTATCGCCTTAAAATGGCCAGTAACGAGTTACTGGGGACTTAAGGTAGCTTTACAGGATCCCAACCCTCTCCCTCAGTGGAAAAACACATATTTGTTCGGTCCGTGTGGTACAGTCGAATCTCGTTATCTCGACTTCGCTTATCTCGAATAACTGCTTGAAGCGAAAGTATGCTCCCTGTTTTAGCATTGAAATCTAACAATTGAAATCTAATAACAGGTACCAAAATAATGAGGAAAAGAGAAGAAATTTCTCCTCTTTTCCACAATATTTTCAATATATCTCTAACGTCAGGAGTCAAATTACTTATCCAATTGTGCAATATGGTTGCTCGAATTATTTTTTCCTCAATTCTACACATCTGACATATCGAAGTATGAATATCTCGAAGTATTTCAGAGAGTCCCTTGGACTTCGAGATAACGAGAGCCAACTATATTTTTGTTACTCGTTAGAAGGTGGTCCCTCGGATGCAGTTCTTTCTCGTCGTTTTGTTGAACATTTCTTTTATCGGTTCCTCGAGAAAGCTTACTTCGTAATTGTGACATTTCCTGGGTAACTTCATTCATTTTTCCTGTTTGCGTTTTTGCACTCCAACTTCTTTCTGAAAAGAGATCTGGAGTAGATCTTTTTTTCAGATGAGAGGCAGACAAATTGAGAGTTAGCTCCCTTGCAAGTTTATCCATTTTCACCCTGTTCCGCCTGAATCCGTGCCTACACGAGCCTTGTACGTCACATGTACATGATCTTGTAATTCGATATTGCTGCTATTTCTTGACTAATTTTAGTAATATTTCGCCTCAAACTAGTAAAAAACGTGCATAGACACAGAAAATCTCGATCCCTTTCAAATCAATCCCTGTCTGTCCGGATTGTTAGCAATACCGTTGTGCTAACTTGACTGCTCATTACGAGTACACGCCTATTCAAATATATAGAAAATTTCACTTCCAACCTTTCAGATAGAAATTCTGATATTTTTTCATATTTCTGCTCCAAAACATAGATTGTGGGTACTCGTTAGAACCGCCTCGCCGAGGCGGTTCTAATGGGTACCCACAATCTATGTTTTGGAGCAAAAAATAAGAAAAGTAATGTATACCCCTATAAACCCACGTTTTACTATACAAAAGTGAGGTTCAAGGGAGTCAAAATTATTTAAGCATGTTTTCGTGATGTTAGCTTTGTTCTAAGATGTTTCTAAAAGATTTAATATCAGCCGTTACATGGTCAAAGGATTATGGTTTCAACATTATTATGTGCTTAAATGCCTGCTTTAAAGACAAAGGGAAAATATCCAGGAAATGCCACAATCACGAAGCCGAGCCTGCACGAGAGGCGCTATTTGATTAAACATAAAATGAAATATAAACACAAGAAACGCTTTTCCTTTCAGCTAATCAAAACTGGCGCTCTAAAATGTTTCTGTGATTGAAAAAGTGCAGAGAACGACAAAACTTTATGGCATTAAATTATTCGTATATTGTTGTTAAAAACAGATGCAAATTTTATCGACTTGATAAAGGTTAAAGAAATCAAAAACAAATAGAGTCAATTCTATTTCGTTACCGCATCCTTTTCAAGCACTGACGCGGACTACTGTAGTTACGCTAAGTACAGTATAACCTCAATGGCTCGAACATGGATGGCTCGTTTACCATGGATGATTCAAACTCTTTTTTTCAGTCCCTACAAAATTCTTCCAATAGCTCAAGAAAACAAATATTTAGGGATTTTTTGTTATTTTATGATGGAATTGTATGTTGTATGTACTCATTAGAATCGCCTCATCGAGGCGATTCTAATGAGTACACTCAACATACAATCATTGTGTAGAAAATCGAAGAGTATCCTAAATTATCGCTATTTGCTTCCTGAACTGGTGCCATGATTAACCCTCAGTGGCTCGAACTACCCATGTCTCGAATGAATTCCCATGGTCCAAAAGATGTTCGAGCCTTTGAGGTTCGACTATATTCGGATAGATAGGCCTGAGCCGGATCAGGATCTTAACTGTTTGTCAGCAGCGCATCAAGTTAAAGACGTAAGAGCCAGCGCATGACAAAACCTACAAAATAGCATGTGCGCCCAGAGAAGAACTCATATCAGCCTGGGCATCCGCCCAGTCTGATCAGAGTTTTTGCTGTCCGCACGAAGAATGGTTGGGTACTTTTTACCTGTTGAGCGCACAGCGAAGACTCTGATCAGACTGGGCGGATGCCCAGGCTGATCTGAGTCTTCGCTGGACGCACATGTCATTTTGTAGGTTTTGTCATGTGCTGCCTCATATCACATATCAACATGAAACAAATTAAGCGTATCAGGAGCATCATTGTAATGCGTTAATTAAAGGGGAACGCAACCTTAAAAGGCTTTGTGCTTTAAAATAAAGAGCTTAAGAAACAATGAATTTTGACATGAATTTGATCAAAATCGGTGGAAAAATAAGTAAGTTATAGACAATTGAATATTTTAACATTGGTGAAATGGGCGCCGCCATTTTGAATATTTAATGAGGTTTCATGAAAATCATAATTCCTTTCATAAAGGTAGTTATTCTCATAAAGTTGGTTTATTTTGGGAGAAATGATTGCTTGTCACTAGAATTAAAAGATTATAAAAAATCTGTGGCAAAATTATTCTTAAAACCCTTTTTAATTTTGTTTTGCATATTTAAATTGGGCTGTGTGACGTCACAAAGCCTACAATATGGTGGCATCCATGACAGCCATTTTTAATATATTCAAACCACCATAACTTCCTTATTTATAGGCCGATTTTGAAAATCTTGCATCGAAATAAATGGCTTGTTAAGCACTTGACTCTAAAATATACTTACAATTTACATTGCGCTCCATGGTGTCCGGATACTTAGGGTATAGACGATATATTCTAATTGCTATACGGATGTTTGTATTATAAAAGAAAGCTGTTGTCTAAATAGGGCATAGTAAAACGTCTCCCCGTACTTCACTATAGTGCACTTTATATTTTCTGGTTCTTTGTCATCACTGAGCTCATTCCGGGATTTTTGAAAATTAATACGAGGGTCACGAGACGGATCATCACGAAAACATGCCAATATAGTTTTGACCCCCTTAAACCCCATTTTTATGTAGTAAAATTGGGGTTTACAGGGGTATACATTATTTTTTTTTTATTTTTACTTGAAAACATGGATTGTGGGTACTCGTTAAAACCGCTTCACCGAGGCGGTTCTAACGACTACCCACAATCTATGTTTTGAGCAGAATTAGGAAACTATCAGACTTTTTTTTATCTGAAAATTTTCAGTTTTTGGAGGTGAAATTTTCTTTATGTTTGAATAGGCGTGTTTTCGTAATGTGAGGTATACTTGGCTGAAAATAGCTATTCTGGTATAGAAAACATGACAGCTGTCTTCATTGCTTTCAATGGTCCTTTTTAGAATTATACTTTAGAATTATACCTGTCATATTGTGATGTCATCCAATCAGAAGTATCTCGCTATCCATCGCCATGGCGTCGGCTTACATGCTTATATACTGCGACCATCGAGAATTATTTTGCGATTGTCCGGTAGTGGTCATGTCAAAACGAAGAAACAAAGATATTGGCAAAATGGTGCTTGATGGACTTTAAAGATAGAACCAGACATATAAATTCTGCAGTTAATGTGATAAACGTTAAACCCCAGGATAACTGAAGAACACTTTCTGTGATTGAAAATCTTCTCGTTATTCCAAAACGCGTCCATCTTAGACCAGGTTACGAGACAGTCATAAAGCTTGATGTATTGCAGTATATTATGTCTGCCGATAATCCTCTTTGACAAATGTATTAGAAACGAAGCACAGCATTACCTACAAGATTGTACATGCGCCTAGCTAAGACTCCGATCAGCTTGTGCATCCTAAGACGCTCTGGATAGTTCGCTACCCAAAAGGTGCCCTGTGAAGACTCTGATCAGACTGCGCAGATGCGCTTGCTGGTCAAAGTCTTCGCATGACACACATACAAACTTGTATGAAATGTTGTGCTCATACGCATATTCTGACACCATTGTCACCATTTGCTATTCTGTAAAAAGAGAATAAAAAGCGATCTGCTTTTTGTACATTGTAACCTCTCACTCAATGCGATGAGATCTTTAAAACACAGAACAAAACTAGCAGACGCGACTGGACTGATAGGTTCAATAGAAATGGTTCTTTTGGAAACACGGAACACACAACGGAAACGAGCAGATTTGGTTTCAAGGAAACAGCGCATTGGCAATACTGTAATGTGCAACATTGCTCACACGCTGGAACAAAAGAGCCGGGACAAAACGTTTCCTAGAAGATTACAAGTGCTTCCAGCGAACTCAGATCAGCCTGTGCATCCGATCAGTCAGATCAGAGTATTCGCATGGACTCTGTGGGCAAGCAAGGATCCAAGTCACTTCAGACGGACAGTGCATACTCTGATCAAACTGCGTGGATGCGCAGGCTGATCTGAGTCTTCGCTGGGCGCACATGCAATCTTAAATTTATTACTCAATACTTATTTTCTAATCGCATCAGCTGGGGTATCTTCAGAAAGGGACAGCGCAAAATCTCTTTCATAACAAAACAGAAAGACACATTTCCACACATTACGACACATTGGCGTTAGTTTGGCGATGGTGCGAAACTAAATTTAAAATTTCAGAATAGGCGTTTTCCACGGAAACCATTACACATATTTGCATTTTTTTTTAGATTCACTGATTCCAAATGTATCAATATCCAGTAGTTCCCCGTCTCAATCTGTAGATGTAATTTTTATAGCCAAGCACAATAAAATGTCATTAGCCAAGTAAAGCCACAACCGCAAACGATAGCTACAAAAGGCATCGAAAAATAGAAGCAAGGAATGTGACATCTTTAGGCAAAATACATGGAGTTATCGACGAAATAAACACGAAGGAACCACAAAACAAGAAACTGAATGGAATGCAATCATCTTGTTCTGAATCAAAACTATAATTGTTGCTACTGTCAACCCTCGTTACACCGACACTCATTAGAACGAAAAACTTCGTTATAATGATAATTTGAATGTCAAGAAGCCTTCGCTGAGGAGGTGACAGTTAATGAGAAATTAGGCAAGAATATTTCATTAAAACTTCAAGCAACATATGTTTTGGATATTTGTTAGAATCGCCTCACTGAGGCGATTCTTACAAATATCCAAAACATACGTTCTGTGAGGAAACAAGAATAAAACAAGGAGGTCTTTCTTACATATCATTCTGTCCATTAAGGATTCTTTACAACAGCTAATTCATTTTAATGGCAACATCTTTGGGAACAAATGTTGTCGTTGTAATGAGGGTTCACTGTATACAAGAAAGGCCACAGTCATGAAGCACAGTTTCCCAAAGCACAGAATATAGAAGAGACGCGGAATAAACACTAACAAGACAACGACACAGTTATATCTACCAATATCGTACAAGCAAAGAACTGCAACAGAGAAACCGCCTTGAAATGGCCGACAGAAGCATCATATGGGGACACTAAACTAGTAATCAAAACAAATTTTAGTGGTGCTCAGCGAATTCCTCAACATTAAACCCTGTGCAGTCTGCCTTCAAGAGAGACCAATTTACAAAAAAAAAAAAAAAAGATGAATCCGATTTCCTAAGAGCTAGCCGTTATCTTTCCACAACAAATGATAGATGAATGACTTGTGATTGATTTAAAACTGATAAGTTTACAGGCTTAGATCTATTTCTAAGCATCCAAATAAAGTAACATTGTACTCATTACGTTAACAATCCTCTGTCAATGTACTCTGCTAATCCATCGATAAAATGGGGAAAATATAAAGATGTAGTTTCCACTGAACCGACCCAGCGGGCACATGACGTTTATACAACGTCATCTCAACGTCGATGTAACGTCATGGCGTTGCATCGATGTTGAGGCGACGTTGTATAGACGTCATGTGTCTGCTGGGGGATGTCATGTTTTGTCATGTTTAATGTTTTATTTTTGTGTTTAGTTGGTCCTGTCTGGCTTTGTGCATCGCTCCAGATAAGGGGCGTTTAACTAAAACATTACAAAGACTCGCCTATTCAAATATATTGAAAATTTTACAACCGAAAAAGGAAAACTTTCATTTAAAAAATATCTGATATTTTTCATATTTCTGCTCAAAACATAGATTGTTGGTACTCATTAGAACCGCCTCGGCGAGGCAGTTCTAATGTCTATCCACAAGCTATGTTTTTTAGCAAAATAAGAAAATAATGTTTCCCCTGTAAACCATAGTTTTACTATATAAAAGTGGGATTTAAGGGGATCAAAATTATATAGGCGTGTTTTCGTGATGGGTACTGATTTTTTTTTTATTTCTCCTTAAAAATGTGTGTTGTGGGTCCTCATTAGAAGCGCCTCAATAAGGTGCTTCTAATGAGTACCTACAACATACGTTTTTGAGAAATGAGAAAAATAATTTATTGATACCCCTTCAAACCTGGAGCTATGTTTGGAATCATCTCTTGGGGAAGATGGAGCTGGTTGCTGTGCCTTTTCTTTCACTGATATGTAACCTGTGCTGTCCGTCATACAGTCGAACCCAAATAGCTCAACACCGATGGCTCGTTTACCAAGGCTGATTCGAACTCGTTTTTTTAAGTCCCAACGAAAGACGTCCGATAGCATAAGAAAACAAATGGTTAGGGATTTTGGCGCTAATTTTATTTTATCATGAAATTGTATATTATGTGTTTCATTAGAATCACCTCATCGAGACGATTCTAATGAGTTCACTCACCTTTAGTTTTGTATGGAAGATAAAAAAATATTTCCCTAAAGTTTCAACATCTATTTCCTAGCCCGGTGCTATGATTAACCCTCAGTGGCTCAAACTACTCATGTCTCGAACAAATTTCCGTTCGAGCCAACGAAGTTCGACTCTTATTTGTTTACGATTCCTCTTGGTGTCATTGGTAGGCTATGTTCTTTGATTGTGGTACTTCCATGACATCTTCTATACTACATTCCACTTTCGTTATCTCGAAATCTAAGGGACTCTCAGAAACATTTCGAGATATCCGTACATCGACATATCAGATTTGCAGAACTGGGGAAAATAATAAATTGAACAACCACATTTCACAAATGAATATATAGTCTGACTCATATATATATATTGAAAATATTCTGGAAAAGAGGAGAAATTCCATAATATTTTGTTACCTGTTGTTAGATTTTTAATGGTTAACAAAGGACCGCATTTTCACTTCCAGATAAGCGGTATTTCGAGATAACGAGAGTCGAATGCATTTTAAAGGCAATGATCTAGCATCTGATGAAAGTATAAGTGTCCGCATTACGTTAATAATCCTTTGTCAATATGCTGCCCTAATCCCAAGACGAAATGGAATATAGTTGATCGGATTTATGCAACGAAAAATACAGAACGGAATAACCAACGTATTTAAGTTTACTAGATACGCTTGGTAGTTTTTCCGCCATTTTTACATGGACAACAGCTTTTGTGATTTCCTGTTTGCTTTTCTGCGCACCATGTCCATTCTGAAAAAGGGTCTAAAAAAGGGGAGCAAATTCTGTGATTTTAGAGTGAATGCCTTTTCGAGGGAATGCAATTCAATTTTGACAGTTACTTGTTTCAAGCTCGATTATCCGGATCGGACACTATTGCAGCTTAATTGCTGTTGAAAAAATGATTAATCAAATGCTCAGAGCTATCATATTACCATTACGAAAACACACCTATTCAAAAATATAGAACATTTCGCCTCCAAAAACGGAAAATTTTCAGATAAAAAACTGATATTTTTTCATATTTCTGCTCAAAACATAGATTGTGGGTACTCGTTAGAACCGCCTCGGCGAGGCGGTTCTAACGAGTACCCACAATCTATGTTTTCGAGAAAAAATAAGAAAAATAATGTATACCCCTGTAAACCCCAGTTTTACTATACAAAAGTGGGGTTTAAGGGGGTCAAAATTATATGGACACTATGGATACTTACCTTTTATGTTTAGTATATCCATTTCCTATTGTTCACACTATTCGCCTTGTTGAATATATATATGTACCTATACCTTACACCAGGTTTTCAACACTTTCAGATTGCTAGGCCTATGGATAAGCACACGTTTTACACCAGTATGATTCCTCTATTTCTCCATGGAGACATCTTTTGAATTCTCAGAAATATCCCGCTGAGGCGGTTCTAATTAATTCAATCATATGTTCCATGGACAAATAAGGCGATTGTAATGTCATCACAGACTAAGTTTGCATATAGCAACGACAGAAACTAACGCTCACCACTCTCTAAGCTAATGCAGCAGACGACAAATTGATGAAAAGTTTCATTTGTCCCAGAAAAATAGGATCTGACATTTCAGGCAAGCTGTTACCATTGGAGACAGTTTGCACGAAATGTCAAAACCTGTTGTCTGGAAAAAAAATAATAAAAACAATATGTCGTCTGCCTAAAACTTTACCCAGAGTGCTAAGCGTCAATTAAGATTTGTTTTTTTTTCAATTAACTTACCCAGAGCCATGTTTGCTTATTTCACTTATTGAAACCAAATAATGCTCGATAGTCCAGAAAGCCTGAAAGTCCTCGTTTAGCAACTGCAATCAATGGCGCTGCAGGACACCGCGTACTAGAGTTACGTTATCCACTTGTAGTAAAATCAATTAAGCCGGGTACCAGCACAGCCCACTTTATGGCATATGCGAGCGGCGAAGGCCAGGGCCACACAGCGCATCCATGCAGCCTGGCCTAGGATAATTGCTTTCTACTATTACTATTTCGTCTAATCTACAAAATTCGAATATTATGATAAAAAAACGGGGACAGCTCACGCCAGACTGCGCAAGCGCAGTCTGGCGTGAGCTTTCCCCGTTTTGAATATGAAATAAGTGAGATTTTGCTGTGGCCCGGATTAAATTGATGTCTTTCTTGTACAGCCATGTTACAGATGCATTACGAGAAAAATAAGGACAAAAATAGACTGGTTTCAATTGGCTTTCTCACCGATGAGCCAGTTCGCGTGACCAAACTTGATTGCGTATAATGCTTAATCCATTTAGTTGTTCTACTTATTAGACGTAAGTGGGTCACTTGTAGGACGTAACCATGTCGCGCTCGGACATGAAAAGTGACAATGATCTAAAGGATTTGATAGGCTGCCGCTGTCTGCTTACACTGTATAAGAAATAGGATGTTCCCTTTTTGTATTTAGATCTATCAACGCCTAATGATATGATATTTACTGAAATGAATGGCATATTGGGTGCCTTTGATTTTGAAATGAATACATCCATCTTTGAATCGCAGTGTCTCTCATTCTACATTCTGTGGAGTATATATTTCTCCGCCTACTCATTTTGATAGCACACATGACGAAAACATACCTAAATAATTTTGACCTCCTTAAACTCCACTTTTATAAAGTAAAACTGGGGTTTACGTGGGTATACATTATTTTTCTTTTTTCTGTTCAAAAACATAGAGTGTTGATACTCGTTAGAACCGCTTCGGTGAGGCGGTACTAACGAGTACCCACAATCTATGTTTTGAGCAGAAATATGAAAAATATCAAAGTTTTTTTATCTGAAAAAATTCAGTTTTTTGGAGGTGAATTTTCTATATATTTGAATAGGGGTGTTTTCGGAATGTTGAATGATGCAAATAATAAAATATAAGCAGACACAGGAAATGCCTCAATCACCAATTACATCCCAGCAGGCACACAACGTTGAATCAATATACAGTCAAACTTTAATGGCTCGAACATCTTTGGGACCATGGAAATTTGTTCGAGAGATGGATAGTTCGAGCCAATGAGATTTAATAATGGCGCCAGGTCAGGAAGCAAATGGCGATAATTTATGAAAATGTTTTCGATCTTCAACAAAATAATGGAATGCTGCGTGTACTCATTAGAATCGCCTCACACAACATACAATTTCATAAGAAAATAAGAAAAAATTTCCTCAATATTTGTTTTCTTGAGCTATTGGAAAAATTCCGTAGAAACTCAAAAATGAGTTCGAATAAGCCATGGTAAACGAGCCATCGGTGTTCGAGCCATTGAAGTTTGACTGTAGAGACGTTGAAACAATGTTGAATTGTCATTGTTTCGAAGTTGAATCGACTTTGTTTCAACACTGTGCGTCAAGACGGTTACATTAACATTGAAACGAAGTTGTTTCGGCATTGTGCGTCAAGACGTTGAGTTAACGTTAAATCGACGTTGTTTCGGCCTTGTGTGCCTGCTAGGATCCCTCTCAATGATACGAATACGGTCTGAATAATTTGAAATGACACTATAAACAGCGCTCTTACGAAAGCAGAAAGAAAAAGCAGAAAGAAAACAGAAAGAAAAAAAACTAGGAGAAACAAGTTACTTTAATAATTGAGAATAATCGTTCACTTTTCATATTGGTTGAAAAGTGGTATCCGTATTATATACTGAAAGGAAAAAGAAACGCAGGGTAAATTTTATTCCTAAATTTCATTCAAGTTTAAAAGAGTTTGTTAAATATTTTATTATGATTACAAAACGGTACATGTATGGAACAAAAGTTCCAAATTTCATTGGTTTGTGATCAACAAGTCTCGAGTTATTGCAGTTCATTGGTAGCTACCCCGCAAATCTTGAAATCAAAATCAAACTGAAAATCAATATCGGGTGTGCTCCCCTCTTGCTGCCGTTGCTGCCCTAATTCTCCTTTAGATAGAGTTAACCAAAGCATTGACAGTTCGCATCGGGATGTTATGCCATTCATCGATCAACGCATTCCTTAGTTGTGCGAGAGTTGCGCGGGGGGAGGGGGGGGGGGATTTCGGCGCTTCCTAACCCTTCTGTCCAGCTCATCCCACATGTGCTCTATTGGGGTCAAATCAAGTCTGTAAGGTATAGGGATGAGATCTTGCGTCCTGTTGCAGTCCCACTCGTGCAACAACGTAATCTGATTCTGCAGCAGGACAATGCCCGACCACATGTTGCCCGAGTTTGTCAGGATTTCCTGGCAAACAATAACATCGCACCACTAGCATGGCCACCGTACAGTCCAGATTTGACCCCAATAGAGCACATGTGGGATGAGCTGGACAGAAGGGTTAGGAAGCGCCGAAATCCCCCCGCAACTCTCGCACAACTAAGGAATGCGTTGATCGATGAATGGAATAACATCCCGATGCGAACTGTCAATGCTTTGGTTAACTCTATCCAAAGGAGAATTAGGGCAGCAACGGCAGCAAGAGGGGGGCACACCCGATATTGATTTTCAGTTTGATTTTGATTTCAAGATTTGGGGGGTAGCTACCCATGAACTTCAATAAATCGAGACTTGTTGATCACAAACCAATGAAATTTGGAACTTTTGTTCCATACATGTACCGTTTTGTAATCATAGTAAAATATTTAACAAACTTTTTCAAACTTGAATGAAATTTAGGAATAAAATTTACCCCGCGTTTCTTTTTCCTTTCAGTATAAGTCGCGTAAAATAAGGTCTCGGTTTTATAGCCGACTTTCAATTAATTTCGGATTATTACACGCCTGCAAGGTCTGTCGAAAGCCGACTTAATTTCTAAATACAGAAGGAGTGGTTGTAATGTAGTCCGAGCAGACACATGATGTTTATACAACGTCGTCTCAACGTCGATGCAACGTCATGACGTTGCATCGACGTTGAGGCGACGTTGTCTAGACGTCATGTGTCTGCTGGGGTAAAGTTGTTCAGGAAGAGTTACAGCCATTTATTACATTTTCAGCAGTGATTTACTGAGATTTATCAGTGAATTGTAATCTATAATTCAACGAGTGAATTATTTCATTTCGAACGTTTTGACGTCATAATTGCTAAACGATGTTGCCGACGTTGTTGGTAAAAGCAATAGCAATTTTGACGTTTCGCGGAAAATTTGATAAAATCATGGAAATCAGACTGCAATTTTCACGTGCAGCTGGCGTTGTTCAGGAAAAACCTGCAACACAAATATAAAGTATGATTTTCTTGATAATCCAGATCAAGTTTCGTGACATTTTTGTGTCTGTATTTCAAGCATAGGATGACTTTTGCATTTACGTGAAAACAAGACTGATTTTCAAACTAAACCACGCCTCTTGAAATCCATGCACTAACTGGAACTATTTTGGTAAGGAATCATAACAGCTGAATATGAAAATTCAAAGGTAAAACATGAATGAAAATGTAATAAACAGTTTATTTGGTTGTTTTGATCGATTACGGAGAAATAATTCACTCGTGTTCTAAGGTTTGCTTGTAAAAAGCCTATTCGCTTCGCTCATTCGTTTTTTACGCGCAAGCCTTAGAACACTTGTGAATTATTTCTCCGTAACCGATCAAAACAACCAAATAAACTCTAAAGAACATACCATGCTAATGACATTTGGAAGGAATAAACAAATGTTACAAACGTAAAGCGTTACAAACGTAAAACATAATAGTCAGGTCCCTCTTCCCCAACGAGGACAAAATACAACAGTAAGAAAAGAATCTCCAGCAAACACAAAACGTCGTTAGGACGTCACCGCGACGTCATGACGTCGCGGTGACGTTTGAACGACGTTGTGTGTTACTATGACGTCGTCACAAGGGGCCTAAAAGAACGAACGACGCTAGAACCGCCTTAGAGTTGTCTGTAATAAAAACTACCGGGGGTAAATACATGTAGATATTTTGGGGCCAAACTTTATCGAAGGTTAAAGAGTTGTAAAAATACAAAGGTAATAAGAGAACTCGGGAACTGTTACAATCACAATCAGATCCTCATCAAGCCCCCAACAGAAAAGGGGGAAAAATGAACAGATGTGATTTATCTGTTGCCCGTAATGATTCAACCATGAATCATTACGGGCAACAGATAAATCACAGACAAAGCTTTTAATGAAGCAAAGATGATGACTCAACAATTAGAACGTGTTGAGACATTTGGAGATCCCTAGATTGTCAAGCAACACCACTGGAATACTAGAGCGAACGAAACGTAGTTGTTTAGCTTGCAAAGACGCTCCCTAACGCAATTATTGAAAAATCACAGAAAGAAAAAACATGTAAATCAAACTTTATTTCTCATCACGAAAACATACCTATATAATTTTAACCCCCTTAAACCCCACTTTAATACAGTAAAACTGGGGTTTACAGGGGTATACATTATTTTTCTTAATTCTGCTGAAAAACATAGATTGTGGGGACTCGTTAGAACCGCCTCGGCGAGGCGGTTGTAACGAGTCCCCACAATCTATGTTTTGAGCAGAAATATGAAAAATATCAGAATTCTTTATTTGAAAATTTTCAGTTTTGGGAGAGGAAATTTTCTATATATTTGAAAAGGCATGTTTTCGTAATGTCGTGGCAAACCTTTCAGACAATGACAGTCAGAACTAAAGAAAAACACTGGCTGAACCATAGAGAGCCTGGAAAAGGACATGGCACCCGTCATCAACTAGCTATTGAAAGGTTCAGGTCGACACCTTCAAAGAGACCTATACTCGACCCGCCATCGTACAATTAAAGCGTAGAGCATAGCTTTCAACCATGATTTGGTGAACACTAAGCACGCAGTCCTTCGCATTACATCCATGTTATATCTCATCCCTTTTAACGGGTAATATTATTTTATTTTTTAAAGGCTCTATACTCCTCAAAAATAGACATTTTAATATCAAGGAAAGGTTTAATAAATTGATATTTGGTATTAACACAATCATAAAATGTGGCGCCTGACAGCCTGTAAAATTTCAGTTAGTCTCTCGTTCTTGAAATGAAATGATTTTTATCGTATCTCTGAATGAATGTTGCAAACATTAATTCAGAGATATGATAAAAAAATCATTTCAATTTTATCCAGTTCAAAAACGAGACTAACTGAAATTTTACAGGCTGTCAGTTACCACATTTTATGATCCTATTAATACTATCTATCAATTTAATAAGCCTTTCTTGGATAAAAAAAAATGTCTATTTTTGAGGAATATTGAGCCTTGAAATTAGACTTCCAAACAATTTATAAACTGGGCCACCCTATACGTATGAATCCGATATTCCTACATGCATAATGTTTTAAGCTAACTTTATATTTATCAATCATTTCGAAGTGTCGGCGATACAATTTAGGAAAAAAGCTTTACGGAGTTTCTTTTTTTCTTTCTTTCTTTCTTTCTTTCTTTCTTTCTTTCTTTTATTGATAGCCTTGTGTATGGAGTTTAGCTGTCAAGACTTAAAAACCGTTGAGGAAGGGTGTATCATCACGAAAACACACCTATATAATTTTGACCCCCTTAAACCCCACTTTTATACAGTAAAACTGGGGTTTACAGGGGTATACATTATTTTTCTTATTTCTGCTTAAAAATATACATTGTTGGTACTCGTTAGAACCGCCTCGTCGAGGTGGTTCTAACAAGTACCCACAATCTATGTTTTGAGCAGAAATATGAAAAATATCGGAATTTTTATCTGAAAATTTTTAGTTTTTGGTGGTAAAATTTTCAGTATATTTGAATAGGCATGTTTTCGTAATGTGAATATCCAGCCTCACACTTAAATCCTGAAGCAGCTCCAATCGTACATACAAGACAGTCGCAAGCACAGACTTCAGACAAATGAGCCAGCGACGACAAAACCTACAATAAGACCTGTGCGACCAGCGAAGACTCAGATCAGCCTTCGCATCCGCGCAGTCTGATCCGAGTCTTCGCTGACGCTTGTGCCTTCTACAATCTCCAGGCTAACCAAAGATGGATGAATAAGAACCTTTACTATACTTGGTGGATTTACAGGCTGATCTGAGTCTTTGCTGGTCACACCGGTTTTATTGTAGGTTTTGTCGTACGCTTGCTCGAATAGAAATCAAAGGTTGAAGCGGTGACCACAATGCTAGCTTCGGTACTAGATACAAGTACACACAAATTACTCTATAATTTAATATAACGAAATGTCCGTCTTTCATTGCTTCAAATACCACCAGACACCCAGACAATCGTTGCGCAAGAGCGTGCTAAATGGCATGATTCATCAAACAGGTCGCAGTGGCTTTTGAGGTAGGCGTAACTCGTGGCAACGAGAGGTTACCAGAGCATCATAGAGCAAAGCCAGATCTGCATAAGTACCGATGTATCTACCGTTTTGTGATAAATTTTTTATGTTTGTGGAAATGCTTCCAAAACAAGAATTGGTCTAATAAGCCGCCTATGACTACAAAAGACAACCGAGTAAAACGAGCAGTCTGATCCGAGTTTTCTCGAGGAGCCCTTGTCATACGGTATATTATCTATCTGTCGGTGTAGCACTAAACGTCTTATAAAATTTAAGGGGACTGGATATTTACGCCCTTTTTAACAAGTGGGATAATTTGTTGTGGCTTTTTGTTCAGTTTACTGCACACCAAATCCTTTTGAAAAGGATCTACTCCAAAAGGAAAGAAGTTTCTCCCAACGGGAGCAACTTCTTTCCTTTAAGAGTAGACCACTTTTAGAAGAGGATAGAAATACTTGTGATAGAGTTACCTCCCCTTTGAAAGTGTATCCAATCACCTTAAAAGATAATATATAATTTTGAAGGGACGATTGAAAAATACTTGATCAAAAGTAGGCAAACACTGTTACATTTGTTATCATCATATTAATGGTGTTGACTTTTTTACACTGGTGCCGGAACTTCTTAGTCGACCCACATTATATCACGATAATTTTCATTGATTTTTGGTTCTTGGCTAGACATAAGATGCAGATAACATATTTGCCAATGTCGCCCTGATTACAACATCTATCGTTAAGTCATCTGAAGCAGTCTCCAGATAAATTGTTCTTTGGGAGATAAAAGTAGTATCTGTTTTATTTCTGCATCAAAATATATTTTCAATGACTTAATGTCATTCGTCTCTGAGAGGCGGTTCATATGCGATGTCGGACTATATGTTTAGGCCGAGGAATACAAAACAACATTTAAGTGAATCTACCGCGGATGTGGAGCCCTTATACAATTATCTCAAATATAGCAATTTGCGGGGCTGACAGTCTGAGCCGTGCAGAGAAATGATGTGCCTTCGGGGCATGCGCGGACAGCGAAGGCCCAGATCAGCCTGCGCATCCACGCAGTCTGATCAGGGCATTCATTGTCCGCTAATAGAATCTTTGGATACTACAGAATGTATGAAGAGAGCAAATGCCCGGATGAAACTTTGTGCATGCGCGGGACGGATCTGAATCTGAGCATTTGGCGCATGTTCTAAGATAACTTTTTGCTTGGTGCGGCCCAGCCTGATGTAGAAATCAATCGTATCGGAGATTGTAAAAATGTGCCGTCACCAGAGAAAATGGCACTTAGAGGTGTCTGATCTCTGATTCTTTGAATAGATATAGGGAGCCCCTTAATGGAAACAAAGACATGGATTTCTGCCTCAAGCTTCCTCAAGGCCCCTTCTACACGTGTGCGAATAGCAAAGGCTCTGGCGAGACTGCGCTCACGCGCAGGCTCGCCTCAGCCTTTGATGGTCACCAATGTGATAATGACACTTTTCCCATGTGCTGCCTCAAATGTGAACAGACTGCGATTTATTGGAATTGTATTGCTGTTTGACGGAAAATAAAACATGTTCCGTGTTTGGCAATTATTGTAAATGGCTACTCCGGTGTAGGTAAACACTCCGAAAACGAGGCAAACATAATGAGGTTTCTCAAGAAACGCCACTGTCATAAAGCTCAGCCTTTACAAGACGCCGAAAAAAAGTGAGCTGTAGAACAAATACAGTCCACTCTCGTTACCTCGAATTCCAAGGGACTCTATAAAATACTTCGAGATATCCGTACCTCGACATATCAGATTTGCAGAATTGAGGAAAAAACTAATTCGATTAACCACATTTAACAAATATATGTGTAATTGGACTCTTGAAGTTACAGATATATTGAAAATATTGTGGAAAAGAGGAGAAATTGCTCCTTAGGAGCAATTTCTCTTCTTTTCCAAAATATTTTTTACCTGTTGTTAGATTTTCGTGTTTAGGCAGGGACCAGATTTTCACTTCGAGATAAGCGGTTATTCGAGATAAGTGAGGTCGAGATAGCGAGAGTCAACTGTACAGTGTTAGTTCTCTACACCAACTGCCTTTATTCTAACCTATCTGCAACAACAATCTTTATTTTAACCATCCTACAACAACCTTCCTTATTCTAACCTCTCTACAACAACCACCTTCATACGAACCTCTCTGCAACAACCATCTTTATTCTAACCACTCTAAAACATTCAATTTTATTCTTACCTCTCGACAACAGCCATTTTTAGTCTAACATTTCTGCAACAACCATCTTTATTCTAACCTCTTCGCAGCAACCATCTTTATTCCAACCTCTTTGCAACAACCATCCTTATTTTAACCTCTTTGCAACAACCATCCTTATTTTTACCTCTTTGCAACAACCAGCTTTATTCTAACCACTCTACAACAACCATCTTTATTCTAACCACTTTGCAACAACCATCTTTATTCTAACCTCTTTGCAACAACCAGCTTTATTCTAACCACTCTACAACAACCATCTTTATTCTAACCACTCTACAACAACCATCTTTATTCTAACGTCTTTGCAAAAACCATCTTTATCCTAACCACTCTACAACAACCATTTTTATTCTAACCTTATTGCAACAACCATCTTTATTCTAACCTCTTTGCAACAACCAATTTTATCCTAACCTCTTTGCAACAACCATCTTTATTCTAACCTCTTTGCAACAACCATCTTTATTCTAACTTCTGCAACAAACATCTTTATTCTAACCTCTTTGCAACAACCATCTGTATTCTAACCGCTCTACAACTACCATCTTTATTCTAACCACTCTACAGCAACCATCTTTATTCTAACTTATCTACAAAAACACACTTTATTCTAACACCTCTATAAAAACCATCACAACCATCTCATTACAACCTCTCTACAACAACCAATGCCTTTATTCTAACCTCTCTACAACATCCATCTTTATTCTCACAATTCTAAAACAACCAACTTCATTCTAACCTCTCTACAACAAACATTCTTACTCTAACCCTTTTACAACAACCACTTATATTTTATCATCTCTGCAGCAACCATATTTATTCTAACCTCTTTGAAAGAACCATTTTTATCCTAACCTCTCCGCAACAACCGTTTTTATTCTAACCTCTCGACAACAACCATCTTTATTCTAACCTCTCGACAACAATCACCTTTATCATAGCCTCTATATAATAACAACCTTTATTCTAACCTCTTTAAAACAATCACCTTTATTCTTACCTCTTTACAACAACCATTTTTATTCTAAACTCTCTTCAATAAGAATCTTTGAGAAAGAGTAAAACTGTTTATAGTTGAGAGGTGGATGTTGCTGCGAGGTTCAAAATATCTAGTAAACAGCACTTTGTAGATTTAGAGAAGTGGAAATTAGATTAAGATGGCTGTTGTTGGGAGGTAATCGCGAATTGAGGCCCACTGCAATCACAAAACACTCCAGCACATTTACGAACATTGAGAAACCTCCTTTCGCGCGACTGGTTAAACCTTTACCACTCTCTTGACTAATTCCGCAGATGACAAATTGATGACATTCATTACGAAAACATACCTATATAATTTTGACCCCCTTACAATATAGTATATAGTAAAACTGGGGTTTACAGGGTATACATTATTTTTTCTTATTTCTGCTCAAAAACATAGATTGTCGGTACTCATTAGAACCACCTCGGCGAGCCTGTTCTAAGGAGAACCCACGATCTATGTTTTGAGCAGAAATATGAAAAATATCAGAATTTTTATCTGAAAACTTTCAGTTTTTGGTGGTGAAATTTTCAATATATTTGTATAGGTGTGTTTTCGAATAAATGTTTCTAATTTTTCGAAAAAAGCAGGATTTGACATTTCATGCAACCATTGGAGACAATTTGCATGAAATGTCAAACCTGTTTCATTACGAAAACACGCCTATTCAAATATACTGAAAATTTTACCGCCAAAAGCTGAAAATTTTTACCAGAGTGCTAAGTGATTACAACCCCTACACACACCTATCTCCCACCCAACAGATATTTTACTGATCGTCCCAAGGTGGATCTCATAACGAAAACATGCCTATTCATTCTAATATACTGAAATTTTTCCACCAAAAATGAAACTGTTCAGATAAAAAAATTCTGATATTTTTCATAGTTCTGCTCAAAACATAGATTTTGGGTACTCGTTAGAACTGCCTCGACGAGGCGGTTCTAACGAGTACCCACAATCTATGGTTTTGAGCAGAAATAAGAAAACTAATGTATATCCCTGTAAACCCCAGTTTTACTATATAAAAGTGGGGTTTAAGGGGGTTAAAATTATATAGGCATGTTTTCGTGATGCTCTGTTATTTTTTGTTTGTGCGTCGTGGTTTAAAGGCTCCATACTCCTCAAAATAGACATTTTTTTATCCAAGAAAGGTTTAATAAATTGGCATACAGTATTAATACGATCATAAAATGTGGCATCTGACAGCCTGTAAAATTTCAGTTAGTCTCTCGTTTTTGAACTGGATCAAAAATGAAATGATTTTTTATCGTACATTGTATCTTTGAATTAATACTGGCAACATTAATTCAGAGATACGATAAAAAAAAATCATTTCATTCAAGAACGAGAGACTAACTGAAATTTTACAGGCTGTCAGGTGCCACATTTTATGATTATATTCATACTATATATCAATTTATGTAAACTTTCTTGGACAGTAAAATGTCTGTTTTGTAAAATATGGAGCCATCAGTATATGGTGTTTCTTTTATCATTGTTTGTTCTTCATCTCACGTTTTGCAAAACGTGAGATGAAGAACAAACAATGATAAAAGGTTGTGCTTTGTGACTGTGGCATTTTCTGGGTATCTTTACTAATATATTTTGTTATGTCGCAATAAAAAGCGTCATCACACTCCCGAATTACCTGTCCCTTGTTTGTATCCTTTCTTTTGCAGTCATAACTATAGTGTTCCAGCGTCTGAAAAACATCGGTTTCCGAACGCATAATTTTTTTAATTTGTAAAATGACAGAACAATACATCAAAACAGTCCTGGTCGATCAGTAGAAATATTCAGTGACCCTACGTTACAATGACAACATTTGTTTCCCAAGATGTTGCCGTTAAAATGAATTTGCTGTTGTAAAGAATCCTTAATAAGCAGTAAGAAATGCCTTATTTTAGTCGTATTTTCTCACAGAACATATTTATGAATATTTGCTAGAATCACCTCAAATACAGTGTTTTGCATAATTTCTGATTAAATTACACCTCTTTAGCGACGGTTTCGTGCCAGTCAAATTATTATTTTACTGAATTTCGCCGTTGTATCGAATGTCGGCTGTACAAGAAGTTGACTGTACCCAAGGAGTGCCATAATCACAAAATTTAGCCCTCTCAAGGGGCTAAAAGAAGGAGCGATTAGGAACAAAAAATGACTAAACAAACATCGCATATGAAATCACCGAACAAGACGAAATACAAGAGGGCGGGGAGTGTTAGGCGTATCAATCAGTTTAACCCCGCGCGAAATGTCACCCTTAATTCCATTGCAGTTCAAAATAACAAGCATATGTTTTGGCTCGTATATGAGTCTTCTACATCGACAGTGAAACATATTCAGGAAAAACATATAATCACAAATACTATGATGGAATATAGCATAGGCTCAATAGCGAACATTTTCAGTGAATCTACACTTGTGCGACCAGCGAAGACTCAGATCAGACTGCGCGGCTGCGCAGTCTGATCAGAGTCTTCGCTGATCCAATCGATCAAGTCTGCAATCCAATCGAAAACAGAACTAACAAACCTGGAAAACAGATTGAAGAGAAATTGCGACAGAAATACTGCTTTGGGTGGGTCAACAATGAATCTACACCTGTGCGACCAGCGAAGACTCAGATCAACCTACGCATCCGCGCAGTCTGATCAGAATCTTCGCTGATCCAATCGATCCAGTCTGCAATCCAATCAAAAACAGAACTAACAGACCTGGAAAACAGATTGAAAAGAAATTGCAACAGAAATACTGCTTTGGATGGGTCAACCGTATCCAACAGTCTGATAGAGTCTGTTCTAATTTGGGCCATCACGAAAACATACCTATATAATTTTGACCCCCTTAAACCCCACTTTAATATAGTAAAACTGGGGTTTGCATGGATATGCACTATTTTTCTAATCTCTGCTCAAAAACAAAGAATGTGAGTACTCGTTAGAGCCGCCTCGTAGAGGTGCTTCTAACGAGTACCCACAATCTATGTTTTGAGCAGAAATATAAAAAAATATCTGACGTTTTTGGTCTGAAAGTTTTCATTTTTTTTTTTTTTTTGTGGTAAAATTTCAATGTATTTGAAAAGGCGTGTTTTCGTAATGGTAAATAAGGTCCTAAAAATATACATGAAGATTCCCAGAAAATGCTTCAGTCACGAAGCACAGACTTCACGGGACACCACAAGAAGATGAAATGAGGAACAGACAATGCCAAAACAAGCACAAAACATTACGAAAACATGCCAATTCAAATATATTGAAAATTTTACCACCAAAAAATGAAAATTTTCAGATAAAAACTCTGATATTTTTCATATTTCTGCTCGAAACATAGATTGTGGGTACTCGTTAGAACCGCCTCGGCGAGGCGGTTCTAACGAGTACCCACAATCTATGTTTTTGAGCGGAAATAGGAAAATAATGTATACCCCTGTAAACCCTAGTTTTACTATATAAAAACGGGGTTCAAGGGGGTCAACATTATACAGGCATGTTCTCGTGATGTATGGAATCACTAAACACTGACACACGAACAAAAATCCGCTAGTGAAGTTAAATCTGTTGCGCCCCTAGTCTGCAAATTGAGCCAGCGCACGACAAAACCTACAATAAGACCTGTGTGATCAGCAAACGCACAGATCAGCCTGTACATCCACCCAGTAAGGCAAGGGTTCTCGTTCTTCCCTCTTTAGATAGCCCGGAGGCTGTAGAAAGTACAGGCGATCAGCGAAGACCCTCCTCAGACTGCGCGGATGCGCAGGCTGATCTGAGTCTTCGCTGGTCGCACAAGTCTTAGTTTTGTCGTGCTCTGGCTCAATTAAAAAGGAAAAGTCGGGTTTAAAACAATAAAATACAATCTAAAATTGCTGAAAATATCACAAAAAAAAACACACAGTCATTTCAGCCATGTTATGCGTGTTGAACTTTTACCCAAAGTTACCCAAAGACCCACAATGCAATCCGTTCGAAAACAGAACTAATTTACCGAGAAAACAGATTGAAGAGAAATTGCGATAGATATACTGCTTTGGATGGGTCAACAGCAGCCACCAGTCTGATAGAGTTTACGCTGGGCACTCTCTTGCTAGCCAAGATTTCAGTGCATCTACAGGGCGATAACAAATACTTTGCATAGGCTTACGCTAATTTGCACGCTGATATGAGTTTTTACTAGGTGCAAATACGTCATAAATCAAACATTTTAGATATAGTTACGACAGCACCATATATCAATATATTGTTAACCCATTTAGACTATAAAACTCTCCCCACATTATATACTGGAATAGTCCATTTCAATGTAGGCATATACGGCCATGTGATTTAGATTTTCCTAGAGAAAAATGGCTAAAATATTTGCAAATAGTGGAGACCCTGATCAGACGCCGCAGAATACTCGTCAGATCAGGGTCTGCACTGAATGCCAATTACCCTTTCGGGGATTTCCTAAAATGGGTTAACAAATGGCAATGTAACCATTTTTATTAATAATATTTATAATAAATGTTTTTATTCGACCGTCAACCCCATACAAGTATAGATCACCATCCCTGTAAATGCATGATTTATAATACCAGTAATACAAATTAATTATATCGACATTTTGACAGAAACATAACTGATCAAGGTCACGCTAAATATGGTTAACAGACCTACGAACAGAAAAGGACCAAATCACTATCTACACTGCCTGCTCAATTTCTTCAGTATTCGCGTATAGAATCTATCTGCGGAAGATTTAGTGGATCTGATGTCAGCCACTTTAAACTCTTTTTTTTTCTTAACTCAAGGGGAATTCCAAGGCCAACCTCTGGCAGGCGTAATCAATTTGTTTATTACAAGAATGAATTCGATCAATAATTGGATCGAATATTTTTTATTTACATCTTGAATTAGGAGCTTGGATTATCAACGACTTCGACTGCCGTAAAAAGTCTCCCCGCACGTTACATTGCAGTGTTTTTGAGGTCAGCCGTATGTGCTTGGTTTTGTCCTACATTTTTCTGTATTCCATTTCTCAATATAAGCATATCCGGCATAGTAATCTATATAAGGGTTAAGTAATTTGCATAAATAGTCTGGTTATTTGCTTTACCTCCTGTTCTACACGGGGCATTTCACTGTAGGTCTCAAAAGCTCACGTAATTATTAAGAGTACTGTCGTATGAAAGTATTTATTATTTGTTTGAAAGACCGGAAACAAGACTGCTGTCAGATGATCAGGTTCATTCAAACTTGCGAGTGGTGTCACTAATAAACTTAATCGAGAGCCTTAAAGGTTCCATATTCCACAAATATATACATTTTATCCAAGAAAGGTTTAATAATTTGATATATAGTATTAATATGATCATAAAATGTGGCATCTGAACAGCCTGTAAAATTTAAGTTAGTCTCTCGTTTTCGAACTGGATCAAAAATGAATTGATTTTTATCGTATCTCTAAATTAGTGTTGGCAACATTAATTTAGAGATACGATAAGAAAAAATCATTTCATTTCAAGAACGAGAGACTAAATGAAATTTTACAGGCTTTCAGATGCCAAATTTAATGATTGTATTAATACCACATATCAATTTATTGAACCTTTCTTAGATGAAAAATGTCTATTTTTGACATCACGAAAACATGCCTACATAATTTTGACCCCCTTAAACCCTACTTTTATAAAGTAAAACGGGAGATACCCACAATCTATGTTCTGAGCAGAAATATGAAAAATATCAGAATTTTTGTCTGAAATTTTCATTTTTGGCGGTAAAATTTTCAGTATATTTGAATAGGTTTGTTTTCGTAAAGAGGAATATAGACCCTTCAAACATAAACGAGAGAAAAACAAGAGAAACAGACTATCCTCAACAAAGTGCGGACTGATCAAAACCTTCGCTACCCCGACGAACATAGCACATGGAAGTAGCAAAGATTAAGGATCATGCTTTATTTTAACATATGAAAAAATATATTCATTCTGTACCTAATTATTATAGTGAGCTATTTATATAACCCCCCTTTATCCTTATATATATCAAGTTTCAAGGGAGCGTATGTAGTCCTGCTAACCCCATTCCCTAGAAACAACCTGTTATAATACATCTATTCAATCATATCCTAGAAACATCCTGTTACTATCTCGGACCCATCAATTCAACTAATTGATGGGTCCGAGTTACTATACATCTATATAATCATTCCCTAGAAACACCCTGTTACTATAAATACTATTCAACCATTCCCTAGAAACCACCTATTACTATATATCTATTCAGTCATTCCCTAGACAAACGGGGTTACTATATATCTATTCAGTCATTCCTTAGAAACACCCTGCTACTATACATCTATTTAATCATTCCCTAGAAACATCCTGTTACTATACGTCTATTCAATCATTCCCTAAAAACACCCAGTTACTATAAATATATTCAACCATTCCCTAGAAACACCCAGTTACTACAAATATATTCAACCATTCCCTAAAACATCCTGTAACTATACGTCTATTCAATCATTCCCTAGAAATACCCAGTTACTATAAATATATTCAACCATTCCCTAGAGACATCCTGTTACTATACGTCTATTCAATCATTCCCTAGAAACACCATGTTACTATAAATATATTCAATCATTCCCTAGAAACACCCAGTTACTATAAATATATTCAACCATTCCCTAGAAATACCCAGTTACTATAAATATATTCAACCATTCCCTAAAAACATCCTGTTACTATACGTCTATTCAATCATTCCCTAGAAACACCCAGTTACTATAAATATATTCAATCATTCCCTAAAAACATCCTGTTACTATAAATATATTCAACCTTTCCCTAGAAACACCCAGTTACTATAAATATATTCAACCATTCCCTAGAAACACCCAGTTACTATAAATATATTCAACCATTCCCTAAAAACATCCTGTTACTATACGTCTATTCAATCATTCCCTAGAAACACCCAGTTATTATAAATATATTCAACTATTCCCTAGAAACACCCAGTTACTATAAATATATTCAATCATTCCCTAGAAACACCCAGTTACTATAAACATATTCAATCATTCCCTAGAAACACCCAGTTACTAATAATATATTGAACCATTCCCTAGAAACACCCAGTTACTATAAATATATTCAATCATTCCCTAGAAACACCCTGTTACTATAAATATATTCAATTATTCCATAGAAACACCCAGTTACTATAAATATATTCAACCATTCCCTAGAAACACCCAGTTACTATAAATATATTCAACCATTCCCTAGAAACACCCAGTTACTATAAATATATTCAACCATTCCCTAAAAACATCCTGTTACTATACGTCTATTCAATCATTCCCTAGAAACACCCAGTTACTATAAATATATTCAACCATTCCCTAGAAACACCCAGTTACTATAAATATACTCAATCATTCCCTAGAAACACCCAATTACTATAAACATATTCAATCATTACCTAGAAACACCCAGTTACTATAAATATTCAACCATTCCCTAGAAACACCCAGTTACTATAAATATATTCAATCATTCCCTAGAAACACCCAGTTACAATAAATATATTCAATCATTCCCTAGAAACACCCAGTTACTATGAATATATTCAATCATTCCCTAGAAACACCCAGTTACTATAAATATATTCAACCGTTCCTTAGAAACACCCAGTTACTATAAATATATTCAACCATTCCCTAGAAACAAGAAGAAGCCAACTGATAAGCCAACTGATCTTGATCTACACTGTTTGCAAAGGCAGGGCATATCCGGGGGTTAACTATATTCCCAGCAAACACACAACGTCCTAACAACGTCTTTACAATGTCGCTGCAACGTCGTGACGTTGCAGCGACGTTGTCACAACGTTGTTGCAACGTTGTGTGTGTGCTGGGTTGTGGTGTCATTCTTACATGGAGTTGCCGTATTAGATTGCACTGAATCAAAGGGTGATATTGATCTTCGATGTTTTTACATGTTCAAAGTGATGTTTCGCCTTTCATATCCGAACGTTTCCTGGTTCTGTGTTTCCCGTAGTTTGCAAGACATACTCAAACGAACATAAAATGTCACTTAAAATCCAATTAATAATTTTCTGATAGCGTGTCACATATTGTTTTTTTTTTTTTTTTTTTTTTTTGTTGTTGTTGTTTTTTTTATCTGGATTTCTGCTTCTGTCACTAAGAGGCATCTGAAAAAAGTTCTCTGACTTAAATATTTTAACTGATATACAAACATGTAGCTTTTCTAACTTAATGCAATGTTTTCTGATAAATCACATATCACACTCACTACAAGCTTTGACAGGCTAACCAAGATTGCTGAATACCCATCAAGTTGGCGATTTGAGATGGCGCTGGCGCTTAGAGATATGAACAGTGTTACAAATGGCATTACTACTCATAAACAGACTCGCTGTGGGGTTCTTTTTAAATTTTTGAGCTGCAACGTGACACTAACCTTTTGACATGTGTGCACGACGAAGACTTAAACCAGCCTGCGCATCCACACAGTCTGATCTGAGTCATCCTTCTCCGCACAAAGAAACTTTGCATCCTAAGCTACCTAAAGTGCGCTCGGGAAAGATTTTGATCAGACTGCGCGAACGCGCAGGCTGATATAAATATTCGTTGGGCGCTTGTGTCGAAAAGTATGTTTTATGATGCTACGGTTCTTTTGTCCTTGTAGTTTCTTATTGTATTTAATTGAATGACAGCAGATTTGGCATTATATTCATCGCGTTAGACATAGGCGTAGCGCTCATTCCGCACATTATGCACGTGCGTAACATTCGTAAGGAAAATGTTTTTAATAAAGTGGCATTTACATAAAATACTTTGCATCTTTACCATAGGGGCTGCTCTTAAAGGAAAGAATTTGCTCCCTCTGGGAGCAAATTCTTTTCTTTAAGAGCAGCCCCTATTTTGGAAGCGATTCTAGGCACAGTTTTCAAGATTTTTCTTGAATGCGCATAAAAATAATTCCATTCTGGCTACGCTACTGTTAGAGGCAGGGAACAGTTGGTTGCTCTGCTTTTTATTGGTTTGTAACATTAGTGCTAGCCAGCGTAATTTGTTTACTTTTCCACTTTGTGTCACTAGTAGACTTTGTATTTTTAGTTTTCGATAAAATGGAGTTTACTATTTTTTACGTTGATCTGTGTGTTCGTTGCTTTCAAAAAATCACGAATAAATGCCTATATAATTTTGACCCCCTCAAATCCCACTTTTATATAGTAAAACTGGGGTTTTACAGTGGTATATATTAATTTTCTAAGTTTTGCTCGAAAACATAGATTGTGTGGTTTACATGTTCAGGTCTTTCGCGCTGAGCATCTGCGCATATTCGAAGAGTAAATGTCCAAACTATGACGCGTACTAACCCATGTACTCTTGGCTTGGTATGCACAATTCGGATTTTTAAAAATCTAAAACCCAAAATAGTTGAGGGAAACAGGGCATGCATATATGCTCGAATACGAGTATAAATAAAGTTCTACAGGAAATCACAATCATGAAGCACTGCCCTCCCGAGGAATCGAATGAAGATTAGGAACAAGAAATGAAACAAGGGCTCACTTTAACTCTTTCATTGCCACAGTTGATATATTAGGTGTTTGCAAACAGCGTATCCAGAAGAGACGACTCATAATGAGCCATCTCATCAGGAATTACGCTGTTTTACATTCTGTCTTTCAACTTTACATATAAACTTTCCAATTAATAGTTTGTTAAAAAAATTAAAAAAATAAAAGCAGATAACCAATATCGTCTGAAATTTAGCGCCCAAAGAGTTAAATAATCAACATACAAACAAAGAATAACGTAACAGACGCACCGCCTTTGAACGCTCAGCAGAAACCAATTGTGTGCTTCATGTTTGTAGCATATACCAAGGACATGCTACAAACACGAAGCATAGCACCGACCACTCCAAGACAACAATAGACGGAGAGACGAGGATCAAACAATGAGAAAAACAAACGCCATATATAAAACCAGAGACAAAGAAAGAAGAACTACAACAGAAGAGCCACATTGGAATGGTCGGTAGGAAAATACAAGTCAAAAAGGATTGGAAACAAAGAACACACAAAATCACGAAAATCGTAGACTCGGTTTGATTGACCACTGTAGTTTGCGAGGTTGCATACGCACCCTCCACCCCCAACCACCCCCCCCCCCCCCCCCCCGCCAGGCTTAAACGGTATTCGATTTACAAAATATCCAGGATAGGTTCAATGATAAAAAAAAATAATTATAATCTGCACGCGGCACGCAGCACAACATCAGCTAGAGTACAGAAAAGTAAAAGTAAAAAAGGATTGCATTTGGAAACTCGGTCTGATTGAGTCTCTTTTGTATGCGACACCGTAGTTTGTGGGGCTGCACACTCCCCCTAGGGGTTTAAACAAGCCGTACTCGCGCGAAATCTCGCCCTTAATTCTGATGCAGTTCCAAATAACAGACAACCTTCTTTATACCGACACTCGATACAACGAAAAAATTCATTCTAATGACAAAAAAAATGACTATCACGAAACCTTCGCTTTAAATGTAACAATTAGTCACAAATTATCCAAGAATATTGAATTTAATACTTTAAAGAAACATATGTTTTAGATATTTGTTAGAATCGCCTCAGTGAGGCGATTCTAACAAATATCCAAAACATATGTTCTATGAGGAAATATAAACAAAACAAGACATTTCATTCATATCACTCTGCTCATTCCAAGTATTCTGTACAACAGCAAATTCATTTTAATGACAACCTCTTTGGAAACAAATGTTGTTATTGTAACGAGGGTTCACTGTACAAATATAGTCAGCATAGAGGTCTTCTACCTCATCTGCCATACACCACAGTGAAACACATATACTCAAAAACACCAAATGAAACAAAGCAAATGGCGAAATGGCTATCTGAACCGAGAACATATGAAACAAAGTAAAGAGAAAAGTCCAAGGAGTGCCACAATCACAAACCGCAGCACTTCCCAGTCACCAAGAGGAAGAGGAAACCAATAAATCCAAACAAGCACAAATCGAACAAACGTACGAAAAACATTAAGATTAGCTCTCTCTTGCCCAAGCGAGGTAGTCGCAATGCTAAAAGGACTGAAAAACACAAGAACAAAATGACGCAAGGTAAGACATAAAACAAATCGCCCCGTAGAATAAACCACAAAGCAACAAAGAGTAAGACTAATACCGGGACCACCGCCTTAGAAAACCACAAATAGTACCACAGTGAGCCTGACCGCTGACAGACATAGGTAGTCAGGTGCCGTTCATCTGAAACAGATTAAGGAGGTAGCCTTCATTTAGTCTGAGGACCGAACCACCGTCATTCTAATACAGAGGTAAGCTGATGAGTTCCATCATGGCGTGCTCAACAGTCCCTACCTTAAGTGATATATTAGTAGTTGCTCATCAATATATCCGTTTGAATTAAGCGTTAAATCTAAGTCATTCATCTTAGCGATCGAAACTTATATCTAGCAAATGAAGCTATAATAACAATAATTTTAATCGTGAAATATCGATATTTGTATTCATTATTACATTGCATTACATTTAACTATCACGGTGAAAAAGTGCTTTTACAGTGGTGAACAACTCGACAGTGTCTAAATACATCTTTTGCGACCATTAATCTAGTAGTAGTAGCTATAGACAATACGGACACCTGAAATTTCCTATTCCGTATCTGGTAAATATCTATCCCTGCTTTATAACATTTTATCTCGCTCAAATCTGGCCGACAAACAGTACCGACGTCGAAGGCTAAATGTATCAGCAAATAATGCTTATATATTCCGAGCAATACTTGGTTATACTTGTCTAAAGTGAGCTGGGTATATTTGTTCAAGCCCAAGTTTGCCGGTTTGCATCACTGCATCAAGAGCAACGATGATGACTGTGCTTGTCTCTAGCAAAGCCTGCTAAACTAATCCTCAACAATTGACTTTATTTGTCGGTAGTAATAATACAAGCAATGATACTAAGGGAATGCCATGTTCACGAATAACAATTTTCCCGAGGCACCAAAAGGAGGAGGGATGAGGAACAAATAATGACAAAACAAAGGCCACATATGAAACCACTGACGCACGCACAAAGACGTACTGCAACAAAACAAAAGAACCACCTTCTATTGGCCAATAGAAAAAAACTAGTTTTACTCGAGCGAAACCTTTCTCTTAACTAGTAATAATGTTTTCAGAGAAAACAGATGTTCGCCCACCACAAATTTTCAGTTTTTCTATTGCTTGACCTTGAAACCACTGGTTCACAAGATGTAGCAATGATCGCTTATACTTGACCGGAGCAAAGATGTACTGTATTTCCCCTAAAGAAAATTGGCCATACCTCTTTGGCTATAGACTATACGTGTCCGGACCAAAGACTGATTGCAATAAGGGAAATATTATTTAGTTTGCTTTATGTTCTTTTTATTTCATCTCCTTTTATCTCTAACTACTGTTATCTCGAACCAAAACTTCTGGTTACTTGGGAGTCCGAGATAACAAGAATAGACTATAATTTGACTGAGAAGCATTTCCTTAAAATTAAGCGGGACTCACATTGTTTAATCCATATTTCCTCTTTCGGTGCCTTCAGGAAGCCTTGCTTCCTGATTGTGCCCTTTAAAGGGAAACTTCATCGATATGTTTCAGGGGCCGATCCAGAGGGGATTCGTGGGATTCATTTGAACCCCTTTGACTCAAGATTTCCTTCTCTTGTTTTTCTCTGTTCCATATTCCTCATTACGAAAACAAACCTATTCAAATATACTGAAAATTTTTACCACCAAAAATTAAAATTTCAGATAAAAATTCTTATATTTTCATATTTCTGCTCAAAACATAGATTATGGGTACTCTGACGAGGCCTCAGTAACACAAACCAGACGAATACTGATTGTCGCTAAAGAGGCCTCAATGACAGAAACCAGACCAATACTGAGTGTCGCTGATGAGACCTCAGTGACACAATCTAGATCAATACTGAGTGTCGCTGACACAGATCGGACCAATGCTGTCTGTCGCTAATGAGGCCTCAATGACACAAACCAGACCAATACTGGGGTCGCCAACATAAAACCAGAAAATACTGAGTGTCGCTGACACAGACCTGACCAATACTGATTGTCGGTAATAAGGCCTCAATGACACAAACCAGACCAATACTGGGTGTCGCTGATGAGGCCTCAGTGACATAAAACCAGAAAATACTGAGTGTCGCTGACATAGACCTGACCGATAATGATTGTCGGTAATGAGGCCTCAGTGACACAAACCAAAGCAATACTGTTTGTCGCTGATGAGGCTTCAGTGATACAAACCAGATCAATACTTTATTGAGTGTCGCTGACACAGACCAGATCAATACTGATTATCGCTATTGAGACCTAAACGACACAAACCAGACCAATACTGAGTGTCGCTGATGAGGCCTCAGTGACACAAACCAGACCAATACTGAGTGTCACTGATGAGGCCTCAGTGACACAAACCAGACCAATACTGATTGTCGCTGATGAGGCCTCAGTGACACAAACCAGACCAATACTGAGTGTCGCTGATGAGGCCTCAGTGACACAAACCAGACCAATACTGATTGTCGCTGATGAGGCCTCAGTGACACAAACCAGGCCAATACTGAGTGTCGCTGATGAGGCCTCAGTGACACAAACCAGACCAATACTGAGTGTCGCTGATGAGGCCTCAGTGACACAAACCAGACCGATACTGAGTGTCGTTGATGAGGCCTCAGTGACACAAACCAGACCGATACTGAGTGTCGCTGATGAGGCCTCAGTGACACAAACCAGACCAATACTGAGTGTCGCTGATGAGGCCTCAGTGACACAAACCAGGCCAATACTAAGTGTCGCTGATGAGGCCTCAGTGATACAAACCAGACCGATACTGAGTGTCGCTGATGAGGCCTCAGTGACACAAATCAGACCAATACTGAGTGTCGCTGATGAGGCCTCAGTGACACAAACCAGACCAATACTGAGTGTTATTGACACAGACATGATCAATACTGAATGTCACTGATAAGAACCAAATGACATAATCGCGATAATCGGGCTCATAGTACAGTCGAACTTCAATGGCTCGAACATCTTTGGGACCATAGAAAATTGTTCGAGACATGGTTAGCTCGAGCCACTGAGGGTTAATCATGACACCAGTTCAGGAAGCAAATAGCGATAATTTAGGGAAATCTTTTCGATTTTCTACACAATGATTGTATGTTGAGTGTACTCATTAGAATCGCCTTGATGAGGCGATTCTAATGGGTACACACAACATAAAATTCCATGATAAAATAAGAAAAAATTCCTAAATATTTTTTTTCTTGAGCTATTGGAAGGATTTTTTAGGGACTGAAAAAAGAGTTCGAATCATCCAGGGTAAACGAGCCATCCGGGTTCGAGCCATTGAGGTTATACTGTATAAGGCTTAACCTTCTGTTTTCATTCCTGTACATGTTCTAAGAGAATGACACATTTCAGAACGTATTAATACAGTCTCTTAAGTCATAGGATTCTCTGTAAAATATTTTTCAGTGTTTTCCTAATTATCTCCTTGTAACAGCGGTAATGATGTTTTATTACACATCACGAAAACATGCCTGTATAATTTTGACCCCCTTAAACCCTACTTTTATATAGTAAAACTGGGGTTTACAGAGGTACACATTATTTTTCTTATTTCTGCTCAAAACATAGATTGTGGGTACTCGTTAGAACCGCCTCGTCGAGGCGGTTCTAACGAGTACCACAATCTATGTTTTGAGCAGAACTATGAAAAATATCAGAGTTTTTTATCTGAAAATTTTCAGTTTTTGGGAGATGAAATTTTCCATATATTTGAATAGGCGTGTTTTCGTAATGATAATTAAAGAGGTTGTATAATTGTATAATATTTGTAAATTTCCCGCCATTTTACAACAAAACCAACTTTATAATAACCTGTTGCTTTCCTGCATAATAAGCAATATGAAGGAAGGAGTCAACTCGTGTCGTTAAAGAGGAAAACAAAGTTAACAATCATAACTGGGTTAGCTTCTAAACGGTGTAGCGGAACATTTGTTTCTATTCATAGCGTTCGCTTTTGACTCCATACAGTCTCGAGATAAAATGGAGATCTGTATGTACTCGTGTTAGTTAATGAAAAATATACAATGTTGCTAAACTGAGGGGGCGGGGGTGCGGGGGGGGGGGGGGGGGGCTTAATACACTTGTTTGAATGCCGCCATTTTACAAGGGAGACAACTTTTATGACTTCCTATTCGCTTTCCTGCACATCAAGTTCTTTCTGAAAAATGTTCGCATCTAAAAGGAAAGACTTTTCTCTAATAGGGAGCAAATTATTAGCGTAGATCCTTTTGAAAATGCCAACAGAACAATTAAGAAAAAATGGCCTCCCCTGTAACAGGAGTCTGAGGTCATAATACCAAAATTGTATTTCGAAAATTCATAAAGTCGATAGACACAATGGCAAAAAAAAGGAATATTCAGGCAGACAGACATGGACCCGACATATATGGGGTGTTATCTGGCGTATCCTTTCCCCTATATCCCAGTAAGCATTCTACATAAATCTATAGCGGGCCGTTATCGGCCCGTCAGGGTAGCTGACGGGCCGATAACGGCCCGCTGTAGATTTATAAAGAATGCTAGCTGGGATTAAGCTGTTGCGGGGTTGAAGGTCCTCTAATTGTCAATTATGTCGAATCACAGACTATTTCTAGGCAGTAAAACACGTGTGTCATCAGAAGTGATTTAAAACTCAACATACGAAAAGGGTTTGTATTGCATATGCACACAACGCTCTGAGCAGGCATACAACGTTGCAACAACGTCGATTCAACGTTGATTTCATATCAGTCACACAGTGCTGAAACAACGTCGATAAAACGTTGATCATATGTCAATCACATAGCGTTAAAACAGCGTCGATTCACATTGATTCCACGTCAATCGCACAACGTTGAAACAACGTCAATGTAACGTTAAATAAATGGCAAGACGTTGAATCAGCGTTGAAGTAACGTTATGTCAACGTTGTGTACCCGCAGGGAAGGTATTAGCATTAGCGAGAAGTAGTCCATTCCCCTTGTTGTAGGTTGCAGCCCTCTAATTGTAGATTGTCTTGTAAATTGTGTCGAATCGCTCCAGTTTAAGTCAACAAATCACGTGTTTAATCAGAACTGGCTAGAAAAGCAACATACGAAAAGAGCTCAACTCGCATATACGGACTACGAAGGCACAGATCAGAATTTAGATCAGCGAGAAGTAACTATGGAGATATACAGGTAAGGCCTCACTCACGAAATACAGCCCCCTTAGGCACCGGATACCCAGCTAGCATTCTACATAAATCGACAGTGGGCCGTTATCGGCCCGTCAGCTACCCTGACGGGTCGATAACGGCCCGCTATAGATTTATGTAGAATGCTTACTGGGTTAGAGTTAAATGCCAAGAAAGAACGCAAAGTGTTAACGCGGAACACAGATATGGAAGAAGAGAGAGTAATTCTATGGCAAGACTACTTGGTAATCTGTGTGCTGAATGCAGGTTTAATGAAAGGTACGTTTTAGTCCGTTTCGACTGATTTACACGTATGCGATACAGGCAAAGAGTACAGAGAGCTGGTGAACGACCACAATAATAAAGCACCGAAGTACACTGAATGACAGGAGAGTAGTGTCGCAATTATCGCTATTTCCAGCATGTCATTCAGATGTAATTAACAAACTCACTGTGTCTAATCTAAATAAGCCATGACGTCAGCATTAAAAATCAGCTGATGATGAAGTGACTGACTCTCTCAGAAAAGTACTTACATAAACAGAGTATAGAGATAGCCAGGAACAGCCACCACCACGTAACATAGCCATGCCAAAGCACGGGATAAAGGTTTAAAGATTGGGTACAACATAAATGGGATACGACAGACTGCCTACATGGTATATAATCCAATCACATCACAAAAACATGCCTATATAATTTTGACCCCCTTAAACCCCACTTTTATATAGTAAAACTGGGGTTTACAGGGGTATACATTATTTCTCTTATTTCTGCTCAAAAACATAGATTGTGGTACTCGTTAGAACCGCCTCCTCGAGGCGGTTCTAACGAGTACCCACAATCTATGTTTTGAGCAGAAATATGAAAACATATCACAATTTTTTATCTGAAAATTTTCAATTTTTGGTGGTAAAATTTTCAGTATATTTGAATAGGCATGTTTTTGTAATGACGATTAATAACTTTGCTTCCCTCTTTGGTTGCAAACTCAGACTCTACGACGGCTCCGGCCTTAAGACCTTTAAGTAAGTCGGTTGGTGCCTGCTGCTCTGGCTGTGGTCGGGCCCACTGGAGTCCAACTTTTGGTTTTCTTTTGCTTCAGTATTTCAGTTATTTGTAGCTGTCGAGTCCTCATCGTTGTTTCATTTCTGTAATCGTTTGATTTTTATGTTCTCTGAGATGTTGCACTGATGAGTTAAGAACCCTTCACGAGGACTGAACAAATGTCTTGTGTATGCCACGGCAGAACTAAGGGCGGGGATTGTTGCCACGTAAAATCGATTTAAGCCCCCAAGTAATATTTTACTGACGATTCCAAGGCGATGCTTCTACTGTGGTTTACTATTTCTGTCATTGTATGTCTTTGCATGTATGCCCTGGTAAAATATTTTTTATTTTGAATAGCCGTTTGGCCAATTTTTGGGAAGGAAACTGTCCTTTTGGCGTTCTGCTTGTAGTGTTTTGATTGTGGTGCCGTTGCTTTAAGTGCGTCCTTCTTTCCCTTTGATGTCTTGGAACGGAAGGTGTTAGGTAATTGTATCGATTCCTGATCACTGCCTTCCTTTCTGTTAACCCATCTATGCCGAGTGGAATCTTCTACCGCAACTATTTGATCAGGGCCCTTGTCAATAGACTGGGTATCTGGTTAGTCTTATTATTACTATATTTTATAGAAAATTATGTATTTAGCGCAAACTGTGTAGGCCCTGATCAGACGCCGCGTGTTGCGGCGTCTGATCTGGGCCTATACTGTTTGCCAACGTCCCGTTTTTGGGTACACTAGGCATAAATGGGTTATAATTACATGAAAATTACCACAAAGAGCAGTACTAAATCGGAAACAGTACAAACAAAAGACGACAGAACAGACATTTGAAGGTAACTTCCACCTTGGGACAGTCAACAGTTCAGATGATTGCGGGGAAGGGGGCAGGGTGGTGTGCTGAGACTTGCTAGACTAAGAAAAGGCTGGGCTAGGCTGGGCTAATGTAGTCTAGACTAGAACACTTATAAAATCCGAAAGGTAGAGGAGCCTACGGTAGAGTATTATGTAAACCTTCCCTTCCGCAGCTGACTCAAGGCTTTATCTCTAGAAAACTACTGCCTAGTTCAAAGCTAATGGCAGCAGCTATATAAGGTTTAAGTTACAGCGTGCACTGTTGATTTTCGGTGCAAAGGATCTACTGTGCTTTCGACATCCTTTGAAAAGACATTTACGCATGGCGTTACATTGTAAAATGTAGAAAACGATAAATGGTTTTGATTGACAGTATCATATTAGGAACCTTTTGACATTTCTGTTTCTGTGTTTTGTGTTCAAATTTTAACTGACCTATGCAAAGTCCATATGAAAGTGAGTTTTACGAAATTATAATTAGACGATACTGTATGTTTTCCTCCTCTGTATTTTGTTTATTGATATTCCCTAACAATATTATGAGTCGTTTAGACATTTTGAACAAGTAGAACTTGTTTAAAACCAGTATCCACCTACCCTATCGTGTTTTGCATTATATTTGAAACCATTTTTATTATTGGAAAAAATGAAACACAGGAACTTTTTAAACATAATGATTAGAATATATATATTTCTTGTACATAGGAAGTTACGATAAAAGGTGGTTTTTTTTGTTGTTGTTGTTTTTTGGGGGGGTTTTTTTGTTTTTTTTTTTTTTTTTTTTTTTTTCTTCTTCTTTTTTTTTTTTTTTTGTTGTTGTTGTTGTTGTTGTTGTTGTTGTTGTTTCATTATTGAATCGTGACAGAAGTTTGCAAATTTACTTCTTCTGAGTACAGCACCATGCAAAACGACATTCAGAAAGATTTCAAAAGCAACTGTAGTAGTTTCCTGCCTGGATTTGACTTTCATAAAGACTGTCTACGGGGGCACGATGTGTGTCAGTAGTAAGGCAAGGAAAGCTCTCGTATACTATGACATCTGACCTTAACTTCAGTTGTTGCAGGTTTGTGGTGATTTTCTTTACCAGCGACACATGAGTTTGTCTGATGTTGAAAATTTTCTCGCATTACGAAAACACGCCTATTTACATATATAGAAAATTTCACCTCCAAAAACTGAAATTTTTTAGATAAAAAACTGATATTTTTCATATTTTTGCTCAAACATAGATTGTGGGTACCCGTTAGAACCGCCTCGGCGAGGCGGTTCTAACGAGTACCACAATCTATGTTTTTGAGCAGAAATAAGAAAAATAATGTATACCCTTTAAACCCCAGTTTTACTATACAAAAGTGGGGTTTAAGGAGATCAAAATTATGTAAGCGTGTTTCCGTGATGGTATATACATGTAATAGGTCTTTCAGTAAGGGTACATGATATCTGTGGAAATGTTGGCTATGAAATATAACATTAAATATCAGCTCAATGCCAACCATATGTCAGGTCTGGCTAAATCATACAACTTAGAATGATTGCATTGCATGGAATCCAGACAGTTGTAAATGTATGAAGGTAAACTTGTTCTTGACGAATTATTTGTATTAGTTTACATAAATGCTTTGTTCCATATTTACCCTAAGTACTGGGAAAGACATGCCTGAACAAACGATGTAGAACCTGTTCAGACGCCGCATTTTGTTTGCCACTTATCTAGCAATGGTTAACACATCAAAAGGTGGTAAAAGGGACCTGTTCAAATTTGTTCAGATTTTAGGACAAGCGTGGAAAGTAGTTAATTTAGGGTAAATAAGATAGTTTACGGTAAATATCCTAAAAATTCGAACACTAAAGCGTCTGACAAAATGACATATGCAAACAGTGTAGACCCTGATCAGACTGCTCCTGGAGGAGCAGTCTGATCAGGGTCTACACTGTTTGCCATTCCACTAAATATTTAAAGAAACTGATGCATAAAAAGCAAAATTTAAGCCAAAAGAGTATGGAATGAAGTGTTCGAAATTTTAGGAAATTTACCGTACCTATTAAATGCGTGTATTGCTTCCAAGAGGAAAGTTCACATGTGCTATGGTAAGCCTTAAACAATAAACTAGAGACAGCTGGATCATTTTAGGTATAAGAATAGATCATAATAAGAATTTGGCCATGTCATGAGAAGAGCGTCTTATTGCGTATGTGGACAACGAATCTTCCGATCAGCCTGCGCATCCGCTCGGTCTGATCTGATCTTTCGCCATCCGTACATATATTTTAAAGCTTTAGATTATTCCGTTAGCGGATTTCAAATATATCTGATGTACACGGGATACACGAGCTGATCAGGGCTTGTCCTGGAAAAAGGACTTTTTTCGTGAAAAGTCCAATATAAATTGTATAAACTACTAGCGCGCTTTTACTTGTCTGTGGAATTTGTTTTCCAAGTCTGAATAAAATAAATACTATTTGTAACAAACTTATTACGTCAAGAAGGAAATTTTACAAACCATTAGATGGAACAAATTCAATAAAAAAAATAAAATATCGAACAGATAGATAGATAGATAGATAGATAGATAGATAGATAGATAGATAGATAGATAGATAGATAGATATACAGACAGACAGACAGACAGACAGACAGACAGACAGACAGACAGATAGATAGATAGATAGATAGATAGATAGATAGATAGATAGATAGATAGATAGATAGATAGATAGATAGATAGACAGACAGACAGACAGTCAGACAAATAGATAGATAGATAGATAGATATATAGATAGATAGATAGATAGATAGATAGATAGATAGATAGATAGATAGATAGATAGATAGATTGTGTGACATTTAGTCTAGTGTTACCACTCTTGAAGGCGATTTTGTTTTGCTAAATGTTAAGTTTCAGAGCAGACAGATATGCAGGCAGGCAGATGGACGGATGGATAGATAGATAGATAGATAGATAGATAGATAGATAGATAGATAGATAGATAGATAGATAGATAGATAGATAGATAGATAGATAGATAGATAGATTGTGCGACATTTAGTCTAGTGTTACCACTCTTGAAGGTGATTTTGTTTTGCTAATAAACAATATCAATAAACTCATACGTTGGGTTTGCAATTATTTATAATTATTTTCCGCTAATTCTGTCTGATGAGGCACAATAAAGCCCTTCGAAATGCCACAACTTGGTTTTCTATGTCCAAAAGAAAATCCAAATGAGACAAAAACAATCTCCTTAATGTTTTTACATGCCTATCCAGACAGCTTATTTCTCCGTGTGAAATTTATAACTTAAGTCCATGTTATAATGACATTACCATTGTGATGAGGGAACGGCAACTTTAGTGGTGCCGAAACGTCAGGAAACGTATCTCCGAACATGTGCGCACCGCGAAGATTCAGATCAGCCTGCGCATTCGCGCAGTCTGATCAGAATCTTCACTGAGCGCATTTTGGATACCCAAGGATGCAAATTTTCTTCATGCGAACAACAAAGACTCTGATCAGACTGCGCGGATGCGCAGGCTGATCTGAGTCTTCGTTGGGCGCGCAAATCAGAAGATTTGTTTCTGACGTTTCGGTTCATTTAAGGTTAGGAAATGAACAGTCTGGTATATTCGAAGTACCACAATTATGAAGCAGTCTTCCAAAGGCATCGGAAGAGGAAGAGATGCGTGATGAACAATGACCAGACAAAACGGCATGTAAACAATAACCGAAGACTGGCAAATTAAAGCGTCTTTGAATGGTCCGCAAAATAAAAAGAAAAGAAAAAAAAAAGAAAAAATATTGAGGTTTGGAAGGTGACCTGAGACCAGATACTCCAAAATGCTCGAGCCGTGTAACATTATTCTTTGTTTGTTTGTGTTAAGGTTTTACGGACCAGTCAACCCAATAGGGTCATGTTAAGCGTGGTCAGATTACCTAACCACACTTATACTGGGCGGGCTTAGTCCTCTAAGCGGTTAACAAGTATTGTGCAAATTCTTTCGCAAGAAACTGACAACTGCCCTTCTTGAATCAGTAAATTCCCTGCAAAACATTTTTTCAGTCCCACCTGGCTAATTAATGGCAATTACTCAAAGTTGCTTCACGTTAAAATTATTTCCCTTGCAATAAAAACAATAGTAAACTTTCGTTGCTCGTAAAGGCCATATTTCCGAATTTTTTGTAAGTTTTAAACGGAGATATGTTTGTCCCTCTACAGAGAGTGTATGACCAGAAAAAGATGCAAAAGTTTTAAACATGACAGAAAAGATGAATGACAATCCCCTGCAGGATTTTCATTACAAACATTTTTAAGTTTGATCAAACGGCCTTCTCGATAAAAATCGACGCGTTCAGAAGTTGCGCAATAGATGATGCAGACATTTTGTTAATTAAAGAACAAGGTTCAATACATGTCTAAGCAACTAAAGCGTTTTCGCCTGAAATAAACTCGCATTTAAGGTACAGTAACCTTCCAAAAAGTGAATTGATATTGTAATTTTGATTTTGACCCTTTCTGTTTTGAGAGCGACCCTTTTGATAATCTGTTTAACAAAAAAGCTCAATAAATGTGTATCATTACCACAAATGATTATTGTATAACATCATTAAAACCATTTTTAAATTTCATTCAGCAAAAGTCAGTAAAGAGTATAAATATAAGCTGTAAAGTTACTTTTGGCTTTAAGTATATTTCATGATCAATTTCCACCATCACGAAAACACGGCTATATAATTTTGAACCCCTTAAACCCCACTTTTATATAGTAAAACTGGGGTTTTTACAGGGGTATACATTATTTTTCTTAGTTCTGCTCAAAACATAGATTGTGGATATTCGTAAGAACCGCCTCTGCGAGGCGATTCTAACGAGTACCCACAATCTATGTTTTGAGCAGAAATATGAAAAATATTTGAAGTTTTTGTCTGAAAAATTTCAATTTTTCGGTGATTAACTTTTCAGTATATTTGAATAGGCAGGTTTTCGTAATGCGAAAGAATGTTGACGAACCGGCGGGGGTCGAGCGCGTAACCACCTGATCACCAGTCATAGGCGCAGCCACCTGAGCCACAGAGGCCGGCTACATTATTCTACTTCATCCGTGAAACGCTATACTAAAAACAGATAGTCATAAATACTATGATGAAACAAAGTAGACGTTGCTATGGCGATTTGCATAAGAAAACGCAATTTGAGCCACGAGAGGCCCCATTACGAAAGCATGCCTATTCAAATGTATTGAAAATTTCACCACCAAAAACTGAAAGTTTTCGGATAGAAATTCCGATGTTTTTCTTATTTCTGCTCAAAACATTGATTGTGGGTACTCGTTAGAGCCGCCTCGTCGAGGCGGTTCTAACGAGTACCCACAATCTATGTTTTTAGCAGAAATAAGCAAAATAATGTATACCCCGATAATCCCCAGTTTTACTGTATAAAATTGGGGTTTAAGGGGATCAAAATTATATAGATATGTTTTCGTGATGCTTTCATACACATCGAAAGTCAAGCTCCAACGTTCTGGAAAAAATGGTACGTAGTAGGAAGTAGCCACCATTCGGTATGTTCTGATAGACCTTCATAATAATGACAAAATAAACTTCAAAAGTGAAAATGTTATCTAAAGAGCAAATGATAGGTGTAGGCTGAATATAGTATTTCTGCAACAGGCCCCGAGGACATAAAACTTTGTTCATGCTCAACTTAGCTGAGCATGAAATTTTCTATGTGAATAAATATGAAAATGCCAACAATAGTTGGCATTTTCATATTTATTAGCAGAGAAATTTTCATGCTCAGATATATTCAGCAGGAAAGAATTCGCAGTTGTTAGTAAATTTTAAATTTTTTAGCAGGACAAATTTCATGCTCAGTCGAATTGAGGATGAATTTTTTTTATAACCTCGGGGCCTGGCTTCGTCCAGTGAAAGGGGTGCCGGGTTAATTTTTATTGTTACCATGTTTTATGGAAAATGTATGCTAAAGGCAATGCAAACAGTGCCGTTGTGGCTTGTTATTGTTCATAGCTCATCCCATATTTTTGTGGAAAAGAAGAGAAATTGCTCCTTAGGAGCAATTTCTCCTCTTTTCCACAATATTTTGTTACTTGTTGATAGATTTCCATGCTAAAACAGGGACCAGATTTTCACTTCGAGATAAGAGGTTTTTCGAGATAAGCAAAGTCGAAATAACGAGAGTAGACTGTATTTGCGTGCAGACAAGATCTGGGCCGTTATTTTGCTATTAGATTGTAAGGTTTCCTATTTTTACTGATATTTTTCTGCAAAGATTTGAGTTGCAAAAGCAATGCAAAAGCTACTCGCGTTTTTTTTTTTTTTTTTTTTTTTAGTTTTTTTTTGTTTTCAGCAAAAGGTATCAATGTATATAGATTTTGTTTTGCCACGTTACCTAACAACTTCGTTAAGTTTTGAACAACTGGGCCCTGTATATTATTGCTTGCATATTCTGCAGCGATAGCTAAGCTTTCTCATAGTACATCTCAAAATCTCATCGCACTGATGTAGCAATTCTAGCGACTGCTAGAAATATTTTTCAGATTATTAAAAGTAGGTATTGACACATAGCAAAAGTCACAGTCACAGTGCACCATCCTTCCAAGATGTCAACAGATAAGGATTCACTGACAGTTCACGAAAACATGTCTATATAGCTTTGACCCCCTTAAACCTCACTTTTATATAGTAAAACTGGGGTTCACAGGGGTAAACATTATTTTTCTTTTTTTTTTTTTTTTTTTTTTTTTTTTGTTAAAAAACATAGATTGTGGGTACTCGTTACAACCGCCTCGCCGAGGCGGTTCTAACGAGTACCCACAATTTATGTTTTGAGCGGAAATACGAAAAATATCAGAGTTTTTATCTGAAATTTTTCAGTTTTTGCAGGTGAAATTTTCTATATAATTGAGTAGGCGTGTTTTCGTAATGAACATAAAATAACATTTCCTAGAAAACAGAACGAACAAAAAGTATAAGAATATAAGTCTACGCTGTTTGCCAATGTCCCTTGTATGGGACGAAAGGATAAATGGGTTAAACACAATATACACAAACGAAAAGCCACTGTAACAGAAACTTGGATTTGGAAAGGTCACCATCAAAACTATTTTGCCGCGTAAACCTAGGTTTATCCGCCCCACCCTTAACCATGATCTAGTGCCAGACACCTACTTGTTCTTTCCTCGTAGGGGCTCCGTTAATCGTACGTGGATCAACAGAGAAAGAAAAAAAAAACATAAAAATAACTTATCAACAATGCGATGACATAAAAATGAGACCTCCACTACAGGGCAAAATATACCACCATAGAAGAACCACGATGAGCCCTACCAAAACCAAATAAGGTCAGAACCGGCCTTCTAGAAAAGACCAAGAGTTGAGTCATTATTCTGCGTTATACCGTCATACAAAAATGACGGAAAAGTTGTCACACTTGACTGGGTAAACCCTTAAGCATACAATATTGCGCATAGCATGTGCATTATATCATAACCTTTTATTTAGACTGATAATCATTTTCTTTTTTTTTTTTTTTTCTTTTTTTTTTTTTTTTTTTTTTCTGCAACATCAGAGGGATGGCTCCCACAACGTTTGCTCTGGTGGCTATCGTCAGATGTTTCTTAAGCACCATTGACGAGAACATCACGAAAACATGCCTGTAAAATATTGACCCTCTTAAACCCCACTTTTATATAGTAAAACTGGGGTTTACAGGGGTATACATTATTTTCTTATTTCTGCTCAAAAACATATATTGTGGGTACTCGTTAGAACCGCCTCGCCGAGGCGGTTCTAACGAGTACCACAATCTATTCTTTGAGCAGAAATGTGAAAAATATCAGAGTTTTTTTATCTGAAAATTTTTAGTTTATGGAGGTGACATTTTCTATATGTTTGAATAGGCATGTTTTCGTAATGATAAGTTGGCCAAAATACGCGTCTCTGGTGCATGCAGGTATATGTTCTAGTTTTCATTTATTCTGCAGATAATAATATTTCGACATTTTTTACATGAGCAAGTGAGGAATTCAAAAATCAGGTTATTTGCTAGAATTGCCGTTTCGCTATGCCAGTGGCATTACCCTTTTTGCACTTATCAATAACTTTTTCCGGATTTGTAAATATTATGTCACCATAAAACTCTGGTTCCGATTAACAAAGCCATATATATGCGATTCTCTCTCTCTCTCTGAAACTAAATCATTTGTTCGTACTCGACTTCAATCAATTTTCAGGTGTAGTTTTGTCTTATCGGTTTTATTTCTGCTTTAAATGTGCAAATATTTTATGGGCAGCAATTTATTTCAAAACTGTCGGTCTTTTACCGAATTGTTCAAAACTAATTTCTCAATGCAGAAAATTGATAAAGCACAGCATAAAACCTTTATGATACTTTTTAACATACAGTCGAACCCCAGTAGTAATGGCTCCTTTACCATGCTTAATTCCAACTCGTTTTTTAGTCCCTACGAAATTCTTCCGACAGCTCAAGAAAACAAATATTTAGGGAAATTTTCTCATTTTATCATAAAATTGTATGTTATGTGTACTCATTAGAATCACCTCATAGAGGCGATTCTAATTAGTACACTCCACATACAATTATTTTGTTGAAAATTTTCCTGAATTTGCTTCCTGGCCTGACGTCATGATTAACCCTCAGTGGCTCGAACTACCCATATCTCGAACAATTTTTTTATGTTCCCGAAGATGTTCGAGCCATTGAAGTTCTACTGCACATGTATATTATAGTTTGTGATATGCTTTGGATATATGCACCGTAATTGTGATAATCGAAAATGTCTTGAAAATATTCTGTAAATGTTTCTGTGCACAGTACAGAGACGATGAAGTACGCTCATGTGTGCAATAACGTTTAAAAGAGTTGAATTATCTGCAGTTTGGCAAAATTTAAACGTGAGAAACTTTTATCGAAGGTAAACCAAGCTTGTCAACCGACGTCTCGTGCATATGGCGTACTGTACTCACCAAAATTATTATAAATTTTAAAAGCAAAATTTATTGTTTTATCATTTAGATACCAAACTTGTATAAACATTTGCATTATTTTTTTTTAAATATCATAAAGGTGTCACGCTTTTATTAATAATTACATATCGAATTACTTATCAAGAAGTTCTCAATTTTATTGATCAACCCTCGTATATTTGCAGATCATTCCACTTCACTACTGAGCCTGAAAAACCTGTTTTAACCTCTTTACAACGGTCACTTATCTGTAATACTGTGTATAAATGTCAAAAGGTGGGCTGCTTTAAAGAGAATGTGCTGTATAAGTCAGTTATTAAACCTACCTTTTTTATTGCACAATATATATCCATAAATCCATTGATGAGGTCTATTTCACAATAATACACGAGACATTGTCACCTCTATAGTATATATCCCACATACAGAGGCAATCTGTGGAAATCATCCGAGATTTCTCCCACTGAATATATGCAAACAATCAATTCCTAACTACGATATTGCATTATTGGTGCTCCACGCGGGGAAAACCAACAGTATTCTGTTCTATTCAATATCAAAACAGCAAAAACCTAGACCAGACTGCGCATGCACAGTCTTGTCTAGGTTTTGCTGTTTGGATTTTGAAGTCAACGTTTTATATGGGTGAAAGCAGAGACATTCATCAGAGGATCCGGGATTTTGTCTTCGCTAGTCGTATACATAATAAGGTATATATTAACGCTTAGCATGCTGGGTAAAAAGACGGATATTTTAAAAACATTTTTTTTTAATTTTCACACAAAATAAGCTACGACATTCCATGCAAATTGGCTCCTAAGGCGACAATATGCATGAAATGTCAAACTTGGGGAAAAATCGTCAATTTGTCGTCTGCCTCATACCCGATTTACTTGTCACAGATTTTACATTCTGCAGCGTTACATATTGGAAAGCAAAACCAGAATGTTCATCTGTACAGTCAGGTCTTGGCTATCCCTCTTCGCACAGAGAGAGAGGGAGAGACAGAGACAGAGACAGCATCACGAAAACATACCTATATAATTTTGACCCCCTTAAACCCCACTTTTATATAGTAAAACTGGGGTTTACAGGGGTATACATTATTTTTCTGATATGTTTCATATTTCTGCTCAAAAACATAGATTGTGGTACTCGTTAGAACCGCCTCGTTGAGGCGGTCCTAACGAGTACCCACAATCTATGTTTTGAGCAAAAATATGAAAAATATCAGAGTTTTTTATCTGAAAATTTTTCATTTTTTGTAGGTGAAATTTTCAATATATTTGAACTCGGACCCATCAATACCTTGACGGGTCCGAGATTTGAATAGTGTTGTTTTCGTAATGAAAGAGAGACAGACAGAGAGAGACCGAGAGAGAGATAGAGAGAAAGACAGAGAGAGAAAGAGAGTACTTGGACATTGCTATATACTCAGCGAAAGTCATTTTCGCGCAAGCGCAGTCTCTTAAGGGCAAACGTTGTTCGCTCTATAGCATTCTGTTCTGACTGATCTCCGGCGTATTTACTCAAAGGCTGACTCTTTTGATGGATGCCTCCAGTATTTCTGTCACATTATTTGCAGTTAATTGTTTGTTGTAAATTAAGAAGAATTATTAAGCGATGAAAACAGACACAGCGTTCGAATTGGTTTCTAAGGAATTTCTGTAAGTGAACGCCTCTTTCGTGCGGCTGACATTTTTACTATAATTGTTGAATTCATAAAACTAAGTCATAAAGAGATGAACTGGCGGTCGGCTAAGATTAATTATAAATATCACGTTTTGTGCACTTGCGGTTTATTGGCTTCGTGTATGTTTACTGTTTACTGTTTATAAGCGTTTGTTTAATTTCTGTTTCTTTTGGGTAATTTGGATCAGCTTCCTGTCGGTGTTTAGATGAACCTGAACAACTCTTTAGTTTTCATAGAATGGCAATTTCGATGTTGTCAGTCTCTTTTATGAATTACAAAAAGTACATTCAAAGTTTCTGACAGCTTACCGTACCCGATCTAATAACCGCACATACCCCATATAAGCGCACAGTCAAGCAATTTTGTAGATTTCAGATTGCAGTCCGTGTAATGTTACCCACTACATCATAGCATATATGTTGTGGGTACTCATCTGAATTGCCTCGACAAGTCGAGGCAATTCAGATGAGTACCCTCAACATATGCTTTTTAAACTTGTCGAGGTATTTCAAATGAGTGTCCTTAATATATGTTTTATAAAGAAAATCAGAACACATACCAGATGAGCATCACTAGATACATCCCTCAGGAAGTCCTCTGCTCATAGTCCTTTAAAGTGTGCCCTTACTAGGAAGATATTTTACTATAATTTTTTCGGTAATTTTGAAAAACTTAAGCACACAGTGGGTAATAAGCTAAAGTGGGTTGAGCTAAAGACGACTGGATACAGGAGGTTTTCCACTAAATGTTTCCCATTACCTTCAGTAGTAACATTTTACACTCTCTTTCAAAAAACTGTACATACCAAATTTTACCAATCTCTCTGTTGAAGATAAAACAGTCATTCTTCATTATTTTTCAATGACGAAATCAACATGAAGCCCATCTCAACCCGGAGCCAGATGTCGTTGTATTTGTTTACATGCAGGTCCGCACTAAAAGATAGATATATTTTTGCATAAGGGTAGCCGAAATAAAATTCCACCGTAACATTGTTCGCTTCGCAGATGTAAATCTGAAATAAACATAATTTTGTTTTGACTGAAATGGCCTTTTCTCATATTGAAATAAATATAAATGACCAACAGAAATCACTATAGCTATTTTCTTCTCTACCAAATCTCCTCCCCAAAAGAGGCGGAGTCACACCTTATGAATATTTATTGGAATACTACCTACATATGGTGGATTTCCCACCACCATCAGTTTTTACAAGAAAGCCAACTTTTGTGACTTTCTCTTTGCTTTCTTATATATAAACTCACTTCTGAAAAAAATCTATTCCAAAAGGAAGGAATTTGCTCCCCTTTAGAGTAGATCCCTTTTAGGGTTCGCCCATTTTCAGAAGAGAAGCAACCGCATTTACATAATATACTGATTCATTCTACAGTATGCAGTAATTGTGTAGGCGGCATCAAAGACGATGAGCAGTCTAATAGGACCTGCGCTGTCCGCATATGCCCCGAAGACAACTTTTCTCGTGGTAGCACAATTACTATTATTATTAGTAGTAGTAGTAGTTGTTGTTGTTGTTGTTGTTGTTGTAGTGTTATTATTATTATTATTATTATTATTATTATTATTATTATTATACAGACGTCTGAGCAAACAATGCAGACCCAGATCAAACTGCCCCTAAGGGGCAGTTTGATCTGGGTCTACATTGTTTGCAATTTCAGTCAGTATTTTAGACACATGACGAGGTAGTCGAATGGACGTTTTTAAAGTTAAAGTATTTTGTGGAATCCAAATATTTATGTTAATTTCTTAAGGTTTCCTTATAGACAAAGTGTTTAAAAAAAAACGCCTACTTAATTTTGTCGGACAAGTTACCCTGTATAAGTATAAATATAACCTTGTCCGGTGACCAGTGACTTCTAATTCAATTTTCTATTTTCTATTTGACGTTATTCAGATGGAAATCAGTAAATTATCATTAGTAGTAGTAGTAGTAGTAGTAGCAGTAGTAATAGCATTGTCATTTGTGAAACAGAATCGTACGCCAATTTCAATATATACTCGTAACTGCTGGACTTCTATACATTTCTATAAGCACTTTGAAAACAAATATCTTTGATCTAAGTCAAGCGAATGTAGGTCAGAACTCTACCAATTTACTACCAATGGATTAATTCGAGGATGAAATTTGATCAATGACAGCTCTTCAAGAAATCAATAACATATTGAAACAACAAGTTGGCAAAATGAACTTGTAATATGTTTGGAAATATGTAGAAATCAATGTTGCAGTGTATGAAAATAAAACATAAAGCAGACTATCATTCTAGCTAGCATTCTATTGAAATCTATATCGGGCCGTTATCGGCCCGACAGGATTCCTGTCGGGCCAATAACGGTCCGATACAGAATTAAGTAGAATTATGGCTGAGATTGTTACACATACTGATATCTCAAAGTACACATGTACCTGCATATTATATCGGCATCAAAGTATATTTGATGCCGATAAGTTCCTGCAAATATGAAAGTATACTTAACGCTGATTTGGTTCAGTTTCAAACTTATGGTCCTGCAAAAACGTTTGTCACTGGGTTCGGATTTCTTCAGTGCTACGTTTTAGCAAATATATGTTTATTACAAACCTTCAAAGTATCCACCCCCCACCTTTACTGAAACACATTTTTGTAACCGTTTTACCCAGTCGCGAAAAGCAAACAAATAGTCTTCTTATGATATCTGTTGGAGACACTGATAATTGAACTTGAATTAAAGAAAATTGCGTACAACATCTTTTTCGAACTTATGTTTCTCTTGGCAATACATGGGCGTTTTTTTATCTTTTCGCTTCCATTGCTTATTATCAGCCCTTCTTTGTGGCTCAAACATGTGCACCCAGGTTTCATCACCTGTTAGCAAGTTAGAAATAACCCGACTATTACAGCCTTTGTATGTTTTCATAAGTTCCCGGGCACATTTAAGGCGTTGTGTCTTTTGCTCCTCAGTGAGCAAATGAGGTACCCACCTAGTGCAAACCTTTCTCAGGTCCAAACGCTTTTTCAGAATTGTTTGCAAACTGCCGTCTGATATGCCAGTACAACTAGCTATATCTTTGGCAGACAATCGCGCATTCTGTTCGACCTCAATTTTTACAGCAGCGACGTTAGCCTTGGTAACAGAGGTTTTAGGCCTTCCAGGACGAGTATCATCTTCAACAGAAAATTTCCAGCTTTAAAAGCTTTAACCTACCAAACAACTGTGCGCACTGAAATGGTCTGAGGTCTATATATACCACACAATTCATTAAAAATCTCCTTTGAATCTATAGGAAGCCTAGTGCGGCATTTAATACAGCTACGAATTTCAGTCTTCTGGCCCATGTTCCAATGTAACAAGTAAATTGGTCAGTGTATATGACTGCATCTATTTCAATTTGAAATAACTCGGTCAGTTGGAAAGCAATTTGCACGAAATAAACGTGTATCGTAAGCTATTCAACACACCATTCAAGTGCAGTGAAGCATTTTAAAATGTACCTGGGATAAAACCAAGGAAGCCTATTAGTGACAGACTTTTTGCACTACTTAAAGTACTGTTAAATCATAATAAAACTTCTGGTCGTTTGCAGTTTGAAATAATGAGATTGATTGTGTTGGGGTTTAACGACACGTCAACCCTTGTGGGTCATTTTGTGTCGTCTCCCAGAGAAAGGGAGAAGAGTGATAGAAGAGATAGTCGAAGAGATGAAAGAGAGGAACAGGGAAGAAAGAGGAACAGGAATGAAAGTGAAGAAACAGAAGAAATAAAAACATTCCCCCTCTACCCTAACCTGCTACAAGGATAGCAGGCCTTGCCCAACTGTAAGCCAATATCAGTTGGACGCCCCGGTGACGTAAGATACACGACACCTTCGCACCACCCGACCACCCCCGGAAATAATGAGAGCATACCGTATTACAGTCAACTGAATATGAGACAATTAATAGACCGTTGCCCCTTCTACTTCACTCATTGGACAGGTCCATTTCCATTTTAAGGGGTGTTTGTCTTGTTTCATTATTATTATTTTCTAGATATTCCTGTATGTAATACAAACAGTTTAGGCCCTGACAGACATAACAGACCAGTACAAAAACAGTGATATCATTACTTGATCTAAAACTGACGAAACAAATTCAGCTGAGGAACAATAAAAAGAATCAAAGCATTGAACGCTCTGGTAGGTCGATTGTCTCTGAGTGTAGGCTGGGAAACCGGGGCGTAAGACTGTTTCCTTCAAGCCTTAACTTTCTGTAATTTAAGCAAACAGTGCGGACCCTGATCAGACGCCGCGTTCTGCATTGTTTGCCAATGTCCCAAATGTTCCAGTCCAGGTTTTACAGATAACCCTCTATCAACAGCACTCTGATGTCACAGCTACAAGAATAGCGCGACTATAAATAACCGTTTTTTCGTTGTTGTTTTCTTCGTTTTTTTTTTTTTTTTTGTTTTTTTTTTTTTTTTTTCCTAATACCTGGATTTCGTCTAACGCGCGGTTCGAATACATTGGTCAATGATAATGGCATGGACAATTAACTTAAGGGAATTTTGGCGTTATTACACTATCGGTCGATTGTAAACAAGCGACCCCAAAACATGCCAGGAACGATCAGCTGTAAAACTATTGGTCATAAAATCATATGACCGTAGGATCTTTTAGGACTTACCATAAGTGTGACCCTCGCACGAAGTCTTCGGGTATGGCATTATATTTATGGTCATTGGTTCAAGTTAGTCATGCGCCAAAAGTCATTCGAAGACCGAAGAAATTCTTTCTTTCAAACTAAATCCAGAGATGGGACCAAAGGTTGAAATCTACAACTAAATAAGGCAAAGCGCAAGGGAATATGTGTAATTTTGACAGAAACAAATTATGAAGAATATCCTTACATTTAGAAAGCAAGTGCATACACCGTGACAGGACACAATGAGCAACAGGTACATCACGAAAACATGCCTATATAATTTTGACCCCGTAAAAATCACTTTTATATAGTAATCAGGGGTTTACAAGGGTATACATTATTTTTCTCATTTCTGCTCAAAAACATAGATTGTGGGTACTCGTTCTAACGAGTACACACAATCTATGCTTTGAGCGGAAATATAAAAAATATCAGAATTTTTTAGCTGAAAATTTTCAATTTTTTTTTTTTTTTTTTTTTTTTTTTTGTGGTAAAAGTTTCAGTATATTTGAATATTTGCTTTCATAATGAATTGATCGGAAATGATGCAATATAACATTTTTTCTTGAGGTTCTGAAATAAACTATTCCATCTTTAAATTTGCACACATTGTTTGTTGCAAGCAGGGATTTCAGTAAAAAAACAAAAACAAAAAAAAAACAAAAAAAAACAAAAAAAAAAACATGTCGAGCTACGAGTATGTATATCCAAATGGGGCGGAATGTCGTCGAATAATATGCACCTGTGTTTCATCGTATGTTGAATATTATTTGTATGGTTCAATTGACTTATAACGCGCCATGGAAAAAATATGTCTTCAGGGTGTATGCCTTAAGCAAAGGACTTCATCAGACTGAGCATTCAATTTGGAGCCTATACTGTGTTTTCGACATTTTTCAGAAAGTCGGTTTTGCTTGCTGCTTTTCAAAGAAGAAGTAAATTTGCAAACGTGTGTCATGATTTAATGAAAAACCATTTGTCGTAACTACATGTACCTCTGCACGAAAAGTTCTATTTTAGTAATTGGTTTTTAAAACATAAATATTTCCCACTTTTCTCTTATAAAAATGAATGCAAATTATGCAGCAATCTGTAGGGTAGGTAACTTGGAGGCAGATTTTCAACAAGTTTTGCTTGTTCAATTTTTCTAATTTTTTTCCAATATTGTTGTGAAACATCAATAATTCAAATCCGGCAAAGAAACTTCACCTCCCCCCCACCCCACCCCCCCCCCCCCCCCCCCCCCAAAAAAAAAAAAAAAAAAAAAAAAATCACTGAACTATAGAAATTGCATAAGTAAGCATTATGAAAACATGCCTATTCAAATATACTGAAAATTTTTCAACCAAAAAATGAAAATTTTCAGATAAAAAAATTCTGATATTTTTCATATTTCTGCTCAAAACATAGATTGTGGGTACTCGTTAGAACCGCCTCGGCGAGGCGGTTCTAACGAGTACCCACAATCTATGTTTTGAGCAGAAATTAGAAAAATAATGTATACCCCTGTAAACCCCAGTTTTACTATATAAAAGTGGGGTTTAAGGGGGTCAAAATTATATAGGCATGTTTTCGTGATGACCAGTGTTTGCCCGTAAATTTAATTTTAGGGTACATATGTGAGAACAAAATACAAAAACAGAAAAGACAAGGGGTTTCTGATAAGTTATGGTCAATCAGAATAAAATATTATCATTAAAATAAAATGCCAAGTAAAAGCGTCTTTCCGCGTGATGTCGAAAGGACAGTAGGTGTAGTTTAACCTACTAACCATATCCATGCAGCGATTCACATGAACGTCAAGTCTTATTTTCTCTTAAAAAACAGATAAAATGTCATCTACAAATTTTGCCTGACGTTCTAATGGTTAATTCTTGCTTATCGCGTCTTCTAGCTGTGTCCGAAGTTATAAAACTTTTTTCATACTCAACTCAGCTGAGCATGAAATTTGTCCTGCTAATAAATCTCAAATCATTAACAATTGCAAATTCTTTCTCGCTAAATATAGCTGAGAATGAAAATTCATCTGCTAATAAATATGAAAATGCCAACTAGTGTGGGCATTTTCATATTTATTGGCAGAGAAAATTTCCTGCTCAGCTGAGTTGAGCATGAAAAAAGTTTTATAACCTCCTCCATTTTTAAGAGTGCGCTGATCTTTCATAACGGTAAATGACTGCCATTACCATCGAATCGATCAGTTAGGCGGATTCTTTGACTGGGCAAAATATCAAAGCCAACCAAAGGCAATTCGACTTCAAGCAGGAAACACAATCAGACTGACATTTGCATAATTCTAACTCGTTTAGTCTAATGTTGGGAGAAAACGACTCCAATTCAATAATGGTACGATTCATGCATACTGCCTTCCAGTTTAGAATTCGAATGTCAGCTTGCCATAAAGTATTAGATAAAGAGATCTAAGAAAACAGTTGTATGCGGATCAGAAATGTCCGCTTTGTACTGCGCATCCATGCAGTCTGATCAGGGTTTTCAATACTGCCCAATAAGTTACACAGTATTAAATGATCAGGAGTGAAACACCAAAACAGTGAAACAGTCTGAAGGCAACCCAGTAGGCATTCTTTATAAATCTATAGCGGGCCGTTATCGGCCCGTCAGGGTAGCTGACGGGCCGATAACGGCCCGCTGTAGATTTATAAAGAATGCTAGCTGGGAACAATCTAGCATAGCCGTCGTAAAATAATTTTATCTTTACATGTACCACTCTCCGTGCTAATTCAGCAGACGTTACAATGTAAACTGATAACATTTTTTTCTCAATTTTCCGAGAGAATAGGCTTTGATTTTTATGCAAATCGTCTCCAGAGAATAAGCTTTGAGAATTCATGCAAATTGTCTCCTCAACATGCAAATTATCTCCTGAAGAGACAATTTGCATGAAATTTCAAAGCTTATTTTCTGAAAAAAAATATTTCAAATTCTCCTATGCTGATTTTAGCCTGCCTGCTTAACGATAATGTATAGTTAAACGTCACTAAGATTAAAGTGTAATCCGCTGTTAAAGAGAAATGCAAAGCGTTCAACATTATTTGGACTAACGACAATACATCACATCTATAATATCATCACGAAAACATACCTATATAATTTTGACCCCCTTAAACCCCACTTTTATATAGTGAAACTGGGTTTTACAGGGGTGTACATTATTTTCTTTATTTCTGCTCAAAAACATAGATTGTGGGAGGCCGTTAGAACCGCCTCGCCGAGGCGGTTCTAACGAGTACCCACAATCTATGTTTTGAGCAGAAATATAAAAAATATCAGAATTATTACTTGAAAATTTTCAGTATGTTGGAGGTGAAGTTTTCTATATATTTAAATAGACGTGTTTTCGTAATGATTTCACATCAAATTTATGCTTCGAGTATTATTTCATTTACAACAAGTTCCTACATCTGAATTACTTTATTATAAAGAATTGTACGCTCGTATGTCTGAAAATCTTTCAACAAGGATGGATTTTCAACAAGGCTAGTCTGAGTTTTCTGCATTTGCGATTCCTAACATAAAGATTGGACCGAGACAATGTACAACAACTAAGGTCCCTTGTCCGTGACGCTGTTCATAGCCGCGATCAACATTGAGTGATGCTTCAATTTGCAGAAACCGTCATAAAATTAGAATGCCCATTATTGTAAAAGGATTTACAGTTGAAAATGGAGTAATAAAAGATATTACTGTAATCAATCTAAGTATTTGAAAAGCTATGTCTGAGCAAAACATTGTAATTCTGATCAGACGCCGCGTTCAGCGGCGTCTGATCAGGATTCACACTGTTTGTCACTCATCCAGCATTTTTTTACATATCAAGAGGTAGTGAGATGGACTTGTTCATAATTTTGGATAAGTATGGGAAGGAAATAAGATGTGCGAGTGTTTAGGGTGAATAAGGTAGTCTCGGATAAAGAAAAAATATTGTACACCCAGGTCAGACGCAGTAGTATGCTCGTAGTAATTTGAACGGATATTTAAATGGTCCAGACCAATTGTAACATGTAGATATACGAAGTGGAAATAAAAATAGCAACTATACACTTGTTTTCAAATTGGGCTGCAAAAGAACTTACAATCAAAATATCATTCCATTTGTAAAACTTGATAGCTTTTACCATCACGAAAATATACCGATATTATTTTGACCCCCTTAAACCCCACTTTTATATAGTAAAACTCGGGTTTACAGGGGTATATATTATTTTTCTTATTTCTGCTCAAAACATAGATTGCGTCGAGGCGGTTCTAATGAGTACCCACAATCTATGTTTTTAGCAGAAATATGAAAAATATTAGCATTTTTCTCTGAAAATTTTCATTTTTTGGTGATATAATTTTCATTATATTTGAATAGGCATGTTTTCGTAATGGTTATGCTCAAATTTATATATTTTACCAATGTGACGTGGTTAGCAATCGCCCATTGGTAAAAGTCAACGATTTGACATAGGAGTCAAAAGGATAGTGCATAAGTTTTCACTCAGTTTTCATTACGAAAACATGCCTATTCAAATATATAGAAAATTTCACCTCCAAAAACTGAATTCTTTTAGATAAAAACTCTAATATTTTTTCATATTTCTGCTCAAAACATAGATTGTGGGTACTCGTTAGAACCGCCTCGTCGAGGCGGTTCTAACGAGTACCCACAATCTCTGTTTTGATCAGAAATAAGAAAAATAATGTAAACCCCTGTAAATCCCAGTTTTACTACATAAAAGTTGGGTTTAAGGGGGTCAAAATTACATAGGCGTGTTTTCGTGATGGTTTTTTCTATTCATCGAGCAATAACAAGTCAATATCTGGGATGGGAACCCAATGCATCGAATACAGCTTGACATGGACGTCTCATAGATCTCATCAGAAGCCGACCTGCCCACATTGGTGTCCGCCTCCATTCCTGAATTAGCACCCTTTCCAGCTGATAGAGATTCTGCGATGCACGCTGTCTTACATATCGTTCAAGTAAAAACTTGAACACTAACTATATTTTTGACCCCTGAGCGTATGCTAACCACGTCATATGGGTGAAATAAAATTTTGAGTAGTGTTAAAAGTTTCATTTTTTTTTTTCAGATACAGTCCACTCTCGTTTTCTCGAAGTTCAAGGAACTCTCTGAAATACTCCAGGATACTAGTCCGTACCTCGACATATCAGATTTGTAGAATTGAGGAAAAAATAAATTGAACAACTACATTTAACAAATGAACAGATGAATATATAATTTGACTACTGGTTAATATTGTGGAAAAGAGGAGAAATTGCTCCTGAGGAGCAATTTCTCCTCTTTTCCACAATATTTTGTTAGTTTAAACATATTTTATTACATTTAAACAAGCAATAGGGTCGGGCCACAAGTTCTGCCAACATTAGTTACGGCCCTCCCCTAACAGAACATCATTACAGCAATATTCAGACACATGATAATGGCAAAGTAAACATGTAAGCACTACAAAAATACGAAAAGGTGATGGAGTGAAAGGTATAATAATGTAAATAATATACTAATCAAATAAATAATAAGATAATGGAATGGAATGTCATAAGATGAATTGTCATACTGGCCTTAGTGAACAGCAGACTAATCGGTGAACCTTCTGGTGTCCTTGATAAAAGTTTGGACGGCTTTGAAAATAGTAACATTTTCTTCTGGTGTGAGATTTTCATTTCCAAACAAAAGTTTATTAACATTTAGTGGGTTGAAATTCCTCGTTGATCGAAACAGTGCAATTCGTTCATTGATAAAGTGTGAGCATCTAAAGAAATAATGCTCTGCATCTTCAACTTCTTCAGAACAGCTGCATGTAGGACTTGGTGACAGATGGTTAATATATAGATCAAAAAATAAATTACGACAGTTGTTTCTAATTCTTGCATGTAGGACTGAGATGTATCTACTACCAACTTTGTAGTATGTTGGAACTATTGAATTATTTTGTGTTTTTTTCAACTGATACTTAAAGCTAGACAAAGACGGTGAATTACGTAATTCTATGTCAAGCGAATTCCATGCCGAAATAGACGAAGGAATACATGATTTTCGGGAAATTTCTGTCCTGCAAAAGGGAACAGTAATATTGTTATTATTTTGTAAATTATAGGCATTTGTTTCTCCAACAAGCGGAGGAATTAAATCAGACACATATGAAGGAACAAGACCATTAACTGATTTATACATGAAGATAAGTTTCTGCTGCTTCCGTCGTTCGATAAGTGACACCCACCCACTCTCTTTGTAAAGGTTATCTAAGGAAACTGATCTTGTTAAGCCTGTAACAATGCGGGCAGCTTCATTCTGAAGTTTTTGGAGAGACTCAATGTCTCTTTCTGTGCAGCCGTCCCATACAACACAAGAATACTCGATTGGGCTGTAAGTATGAAAGGTATATTTGGTTTAGAGCAACACGACTAAATGTATATTTGAGTTTCCTCATTATACCAATAACTTTAGAAGCACCTTTAAGGATATTTTCAATATGGTTATGCCATTGTCCATTATTGCTAAATGTTAAACCTAAATGTTTATGTTCTGTTACAAATTTGATACGTGTACCGTCAAAAATTAAATTTGGTAGTGATTCAATAAGTCTTAGGGTAAGAGCATTGCTTCAGTTTTAAGGGGATTAAAATTGATTAACCACTGAGCAGCCCAGCTAACTAACATACGTAAGTCGTGATTGATAATACCTTCAATGTCTTTAATGTTTGCTGCAGAGTAAAATAGAGAGCTATCATCAGCAAATAGACGTGTAAGACTAAGTAAAGATTCAGATATATCATTGATATAAACCAAAAATAATAATGGGCCAAGAACAGAACCGAACAGAACCGATTTGTTACCTGTTGTTAGATTTCCATGTTACAACTGGGGCCAGATTTTCACTTCAAGATAAACGGTAAATCGAGATAAGCGAAGTCAAGATAACCAGAGTCGACTGCAGAATGAAATTCCACTTTTTAGTTTTTCTTCAGCACAGTTTGAAATCATGTGTATAGTTTTTATTTCCTCTCAGTGTATGTAGATGCCCCTAACGTTCATTTTCATGCAAACTAAACCAAACAGGGCTGCAAACTGTGTAGGTCCACCTGGCACGAGTCCTCTCATACAGGTCTATTCTGTTTGCTTGTAATTCTATATGATTTTGTTTTCGAAAGAATAAACAATATTCAAAAGTCAACAATGGACAAATGTAAGACCAGGTTATGAAGTTAACAATGTACGTTACGGCATTTTATTTTAGATAGGTCCTGTTTTAACTCACCTAAGGGAAGATTCCATTGAATTGATTGATTCCATTATTAGTTAGATCACAAGCTAATAGCGACATGTTTATAAACAATATCTTTTATTGTTTATTGCACGTAGCCAAACATACATCACTTGAGCGAGATGAATAAAAACGTACCCCGTCTAATGCGGGGAGTATATTAGGACCGGCCAATGCATCCGCGCAGTCCGTCAGGGTCGCCATCGTTCACCCACTATATTCATTGTCAAGCTAACATGAAGTGTCTTTTAGAAATAGGCAGTTCGCATTAGAATACAGGACGCACTATGTGAATCATGCCTATAGTGTTAATGTGGAAGCTAAGGTACATATCAGTCGGATTAGGTCGAGTCGACACGATCGGAACTAAAAGTCTTGGTATTACAAACAATATAAGCATGATCTTTAGTGCAAAACGGACATATTATGTCCGTTTTGCACTAAGGATCATGCTTATATTTTTTTCTAATACCATTTTTGATGCCAAGAGCGTTTGTGTGAATGGGTCGTACCATGGGACAAGGTGACTTCGGGACATATGCAAACAGTAAAGATCCAGATCAGCGCGACTATCCGCACAATCGGACAAGGGCTTTGCATTACAGCGAAACATTTTGCAATAGCCAAAAATTCTGTAAGCGGACATTAAGTGAACAGACAGCGAAGACCTTTACCAGAGAGCAGGGGCGCTCAAGCTCATCTTGGCCGTCGCTGTCGCAAAGGCTCCTAAAACAACCTTTAACTTTGTGCAGCTCGAATTTCATAGATTGACAAGAGAATTCGCAGATAGGCTACAAAATCGTTGTATAAGTTATAAGATTGTTTTTATATTCGCCAGGATCGTCACAAACCGACGATCCCGGCAAATATAAAAAGTCCTTAGTGAGCTAATCGAATAGTCTACCATATGTAAAAATCCAAAACTATATTAAGAGACCGGTCAATAACTGTCATTGTGTTGTCAATTAACATGACATAAGTCGGGACAGTGGCATCGTGTCGGAATAGCACCTCGGAAACTTCGGGAAACCTTTCTCTCTCTCTCTCTCTCTCTCTCTCTCTCTCTCTCTCTCTCTCTCTCTCATATGTATCTTTGATAAAACTTCTGTATGCAATTTGCTAATTTCAACGATAGTAGCCTTTATTTTCTACACTCGTTTGTTTTGTACAATATTTGTGCTAGGAGAAGATTTCACATAGCTATAATTAGTTTGTTATCAGATCCTTTATGTCATTTTGTATGCCTGTGTTGTACACATTATATTCAATAAACTAATCGTTGTATATATACTGCTGTATCAGTGTGGGGAATCCACCTGACCAAATGACCAAGTGCACGGAGTTTGCTACTATTTTTAGCTCCGCATCAGGTAGGACTTTTTAGAATATCTCGATGTATACCTGATGGAATTTGTTCAAATAAAGCGCAGAGTACGCGGAAAACCAAGCTCCTTCTGATGGTGTAAGCGCTATTCTACCATCTGGTCTGAGGTTGGAAAGTGTTTTTCGTCAAAATTCATGTACAAGTACATAGCCCAGACTGACAGCAAAAACTTTCTTCGAATGTTATCTAGTACAGTCGAACCTCGTTATCTCGAACTCGCTTATTTCGAATTACCGCTTATCTCGAAGTGAAAATCTGGTCCCTGTTTTAGCATGAAACTATGACAACAGGTAACAAAATAATGTGGAAAAGAGGAGAAATTTTCTCCTCTTTTCAACATTATTTCATATATATATACTTCTAACTTTAGGAGTCAAATTATATATTCATTTGTTAAATGTGGTTGTTCAATTATTGTTTTCCTCACTCTCTCAACTCTGATATGTCGAGGTACGGATATCTCGAAGTGTTTCAGTGAGTCCCTTGGAATTCGAGATAACGAGATTCGACTGTATCAGACCAAATCGCAGAATAGCGCTTACACCACCAGAAAGAGCTTGATTTTCCGCGTACTCTGCGCTTTATTTGAACAAATTCTATTTGGTATGAAGAGAGATATTCTAAAAAACCCTACCTTATGCGGAGCTAAAAATAGTAACAAATTCCGTGTACCTTGTCATTTGGTCACGTGGACCCCACACTTTGTATACTGGTTTATCGAAGGGCGAAGAAGGCTCCGATTAAGCCGTACGGATGTATAGGCTTATCTGAGACTGCTGAGCCTTTACTGGCTTCCGGTTTACCAGCAAGCTGCTTGGAACGTCACTTGATCTCCAGATTCACTTGTTCACATTTTAGGACACGTGTGACAGAAAAGTTAAAGTAAATGCTTAAATAGAGTTACCATGTATACCCTTAGTATTTGGGACCGACACGACTGAGCAAACAGTGCAGACCGTGATCAGACGCCGCATCATGCGGCGTCTGATCACGGTCTGCACGGTTTGTCACTCATACAGCAGTTTTTAGGAATATAAAAAGGTAGAAAAATTGACATGTTCAAATTTTAGAACAAGTATGGTAAGGAAGTATGGTGTCCCAATATTTAGGGTATATACGGTACGAAATCGAGGTTTTCTGCTGCAGTTATTAACACTTACCATGCTCTGTGCAAATTCAGCAGACGACAAATAATGTTTTGCTTTGTTTTTTTCCCTAGAAAATAGGATCTGGTATTTCATGCAAATTATCTCCTAAGGAAACAGTATCTAAGAGACAATTTACATGAAACGTCAAATCCGTTTTTTCTAGGAAAGCTAAGAAAAATATGTCCAAAATGTCGTCTGCTGAAATTTTTACCCAACATGCAAAGCGTCAACATCAAAGTTTCGTAAATAAGAAGTAACAAATCGCTACAGCAGTTTTCAATTAGTATAGCCTGGAAATAATTGTAGAGAAAATAGCACCAAAGGTGACAGTGAAAGAGGAACAAGAAAACCACAACGCTTAGCACTCCGGGTAAAAATCATAGCAGACGACATTTTGAAATTCTCTCTCTCTCTCTCTCTCTCTCTCTCTCTCTCTCTCTCTCTCTCTCAAACGGGATTTGACATTTCACGCAAATTGTCTCCAGTGAAGACAATTTGTTTAAAGTGTCTAATCTTGTTTTTTAGAAAAAAAAAATAAGAAAATATCACCAAGTTGTCGTCTGCTGAATTAAAACCTAGAGAATAGTAAAGGTTAAGCCATTTGCGTCTAGCGCTTTCAAAAAAGGGACATTGGCAAACAGTGTAGACCAAGATCAGACGCCGCGGAACGCGGCGTCTGATATAGTCTACACTGTTTGCATTCAATAAAGTAATTTCATTAAAATATGCTTATAATAGAAATTAATCAGACATCCCCTCTACTGAAAATAGACCTGCCGGAAGAGGTGAGGTAGAAGAGTCCATTCGGCATAAATGGGTGAGGTAACCTTATAACGACAAATAAACAAAAAAGGTCAGGTTGGATGTGCATGACACTCTGCTCTGATTGTAGTAGCAGAACAGAGCTTACACTGCCTTTAGAAAATATTGCAATAACGTCAACAGAGGTTCGTGTATATATGACAGAACATTAGAAGACAAGTTGTTGTTATGCAGATTTTTAACGCTACCAGACACCTGAGGCACATGGGGCAGTGGCGAATGTGTTATGAGCATGTGTTTACAAGTACAGCCTTGCTTTCATGGATCACCCATGAACACTTGATGCCGCTGTCTGTCACCAAGCGCTTCCCTGTCCAATTTATACTCAACCATGGGCTTGTCAAGCATGAGCTAGGTACTTTTGATCTGAACTTTTTCTCGACCCGAATCCAGGACCTTCGAAAATTCTAACCACTAGGTTACCCAGGCTAGTAGAAGACATCGCATTATACAAAACACTAGGTCACCCAGGCTAGAAGAAGACATCGCGTTATACAAAACACTAGGCCACCCAGGTTAGTAGAAGACATCGCGTTATACAAACAGCTTATGCAAGGCAGGGGTTCAACAGGTATTTTTTTTTTCTTTCCAGTATTTCAGTCATGTTGTTTGACTCCCCAGGGATCTCAAGGTGTTGTTTCTGTTGACTCCTCATCTTTGCTTCATTATAGGCTTTATCTGTGATTTATATGTTATCCGTGATTATTCACACCTGCACGTTTATCAAAAATCCGATTATGATGATATGATGTGTTAGAAGACTTCCACGCGGACGGAACAAATATATGTTTTTACCACAACAGAAGCTGGGGGCAGGGGTTGGGATCCCGTAAAACTAGCTTCAGGCCCTCTGTAATTTATTATTGACCGTTCCAAGGCGATACTTTCATTTAAGTATTGGCACCCCTCCAGTTCCTTGGGACACGGCAGCAGGTAATACAACTGACGTATTCATAGAAAAGAGTTAAAGTGTCCCAAATTTTACCTTTCAAAAATGCTCGCTACTCTTAAGGGAAAGGAGAAGGGATGCTCATACTAAATTGTCAGATTTTTTTTTTTTTTTTTTTTTTTTTTTTTTTTTTTTTTGAAGGTTCGTCCGTTTGCATTAAAGCAATATTTCTCCTCAAAAATCCTGTGTTTTTGTTTTGTTTTGTTTTGTTAGTTTGTTTTGTTTGTTTGTTTTTTATTCTGACATTGCTAATGTATAGTAATTTGACAAGTAAATCCCACCTTATTTAGATTTCAGTTCACTTCAGAGCATATTTACAAGAAGAAACTGTTACTGTGGTATCTTAATTGAGCATATTTAATTTTTAGGACCTGGTCAAAAATCAATATACACAGTAGCATGCATATTCTCTCTATAATTTAACTTGGTTTATACAGTAGATGAGCAGTTTGCTAACTTATCCAAAGTGTGAAAAGTGTTTTGAGATGGATAAGATAAAGTTTAATATGTTTTTGAGCAACAGTGGTTCCGATTCAGTTTTGTTGAATAATATAGCTTTAAAATTTTGACAGTAAAGTCTGACCAAAGGAAACCAAACTTACGTGTACGTGTACATTGTATTTCTAAATTTAGCAACAAACTGAAAACAATGTACCCTCGGATATGTGCACCCAGCGAAGAACAGGCTTCGAGGTTATAAAACGTTTTTCATGATCAATTCAGCTGAGCATGAAAAATTTCCTTGCTAACAAATATGAAAATGCCAACAATAGTTGGCATTTTCATATTTATTAGCAGAGAAATTTTCTTGCTCAGCTGTATTTAGCAAGAACGAATTTGCAATTATTACAAATTTAAGATTTATCAGCAGGACAAATTTCATGCTCAGCTTAGTAGATCATGAAAACAATTTTACAACCTAGGGGCCAGATCAGCCATTAAGTCTGGTGAGGTTTTGCTATTTCTCTAAGGATAGCCAAGGGTGGTCAAAGATTTCCTCAGCAGGCAGCGAAAATTCACTGATAAGACTGCGCCGATCCTTAAGCTGGTATGTGTCGTTTCTTGAGGCAAATGTCCGGATGTATATTTTCTTCCATTGCCACAGTAACGAAGCAGTCGTCTTTCACGAGCACCCTGGGAGAAGATAAATATAGGCCTAGCCTACATCCAATCCCTGGGCATTTATTTATATCGGTTTTCGTCAGATATATGTATTTACCAGGACTGGCTAATCAGAGCTGAAAAGATAATCGATTATCAGTCCTACCATTGCGACCGATTATCGATTACTAATCACTGAAGAATAGGTCATAATTTTACCTGTCTGTCTGAGCATGACTCTTACCATATGCCAGACAGGCCTGAGCAAACAATGTAGACCCAGATGAGACGCCGCAAAACGCGGCGTCTCATCAGGGTCTACACTGTTTACCACTCATTCAGCTATTTTTAGACACAACATTGGGTAGTAAATTGTAATTGTTCAAATTTTAGATAAAGTAGGGTAAGGAGTTGAATTGTCTGAATGCTATGGGGAAATACGGTAAAGTAACAGACATAGAAATCAAATGATCGATTATTAGCAAATATGTAACAATAATCATTTTTGTGGAATACATCGATCAATTAATCGATTATCCGATTAATTGTGCCAGCCTTTGTATTTATGTCATGAATAAATAAATCAGTGAAGCGTCACAGTACAACACAAATAATCTCAAAACTGCAATGAAACAAAGGGCTGAGTGGCAGTCTGTAACAAGAGCAAAAAAAAAAAAAATGAAAACCACAAACAAATCTAAATTTTGATTTCGTAGCATGCATTTCAGGTGATCGGAACGTCACCGGGGGCATGTTACGCCCTAGGGCGGTCAGGACGGAACCGATGGTGATTTCCTGTTTAATGAGACTCCGGTTTGGACTTTATCCCGCAAGATTCTTTCTGTCCAAAGTAACTTGATTTATTAAGGGCTTTCTGGATAACCCGGAAGACCCAGAAGACGGCAAATCAAGTCCGACCCAGAGTCGTTTCTCGAGATGTGCATGAAGTTAAGAATCAGGTTGCTCGCCTGGCACTTTCCCAGAAGACGTAATTTGCTTGGCCTCACGGTTACATATCTGCCAATGCATCATCAATTTTATTTTGACTATTGGTTCAGATTTTTTTCTGTTTCCATATAGTTAAAAGGCTGCAAATTATGCAAAACTCGGTAGGGTGGGTTGGTTGTAGACAGCTTTGCAACGACTTTCACTTGCCTATTTTGCAGATTTTTTTTTTCAAACGTCATGATTATAAGATATTGAACATCAAAATCAATTTTTTGACAAATGTTTTCAATACTCGTTTACTCGTATTAATAGCAATATCTATTTGATTAGACAAATGTTTTCAATTCTCGGTTTACTATTCTGACACAGCATGGGGAAGGCCAATTTGTGGCGGCAGATTTAATTTACTTTAAAGAACAAATTACAGAAACAGTAAAGACAAACGATTTTCCATAAGATATTACCGTAAGATAGATGAGAGCGTATTGTTGCTTGCGCACAATTTTAAGTAGTAAACTATTTCTGCTTGTTATTTGGACGGTGCAATCTACTAACAGCGACCCAAACCTCATGAATTTGTCTACGAGCATACATATTAATTGATACATGTTATAAGTTCGGTTTTCTCAACACAGGATAGATATATTGCCAGTATCAATACTTTATGAGACAATATTAAAGGAACGGGCAATATTGGAGCCGCATCTTCAGAAAACGTACCTTCTAATATGTGCGCCCTGCGAAGACTCAAATTTGCCTGTGCATCGACGCAGACTGATCAGGCTTTATTGTCAGCATGATGAAACGTTGCATCCTTAGCTATCTACAATGCGTCCAGTTTAGATTCTGATCAGACTGCGCAATTGCGCAGTCTGATCTGAATCTTCGCTGGACGTACATGTCCGATGGTACGTTTTCTGCCGTAACGGACCTTTTAGACACCAACCAGGGTGAGATTAATTGCATAAAGCCAAATGTGGTTAATTTTTACTTCTGGGCTAAGTCTGGAGACGACAAATTGTTGATGTTTTTTTTTCTTATTTTCCGAATAAAATGGGTTCTGTCATTTCATGAAAATCGTCTCTAAGGCGCCTTTACACTATAACGAACTGGCTCATCGTATGCCAGCATGCGGATATATTTTGGCATTCGTTGGCATACGCTTGCATACGCTGATGTTGGGTAGCTCATCGTTTTAAGTTCGTTAAAGTACGTTCGCGTACGTTGTTACTCAGTGCGTCGAAATTTTTTTGTGTATGAACAAAATGTTTCGATGTATGCCAACGAACAGCCTATACGCAGCGGGTTTGCTCGATGAACGCAATTCAAACGGTTTGTTCGCCCGCAGTAAGACGACAGTTCGTTACCTCTAGGGTGGCATTCATCTAACCAAATTGTGGTCACTTCTTAACGAACTGCTCACGTATTAGTAACGTATTAATAACGAGTTAACAGCGTTCTTTCAACGTTCATCGTACAAACAGACCCCGTTTAAAATAGATGACGTACTGATTACGATGCGTCGACCAATCATTACCGTTGCTGTTGCGACTTCCAAACGATTGAGTTCCGTGCTTGGCGTGCTTTTGAGTGCCGTATCGCTAGTGTTCGACTTGTATTTTTGTGCATAGACTTGTTGACCTACCCATTGGGGTATATAAAACATATTTCAGTGCCACTTCGACAGTTCTGGTTAGTAGCTCGAAGAATTAAGAAATATACAGAGTGTGCGGCGAGACTACGGCGCCAGTATATTCTGGCAGTGCTACAGCACGATTACATCCAAACTGAAATTACATTGCATACCTATATACAGGCTAGAAGACGATCTGTCGAATTGAAGCAACTGGTTTATATACCTGTACGTCACGTGATCGGTTCGAATATGCACACTACACGCAGAGCGCACACAGAGAGCACGCACAACACGTTGAGAGATCGTTGACATTCGTTGATATTCGTTTCGCATTCGCTCTGGTCCGTTAATTTGTAGTTACTCATACGTTATGAAGTTCTGGTGTCGCTTCAAATTCGTTTTCAGTTCGTTATGTTTAGCCCCGATGAACACATTCGTCGGGGTTTTGTGTGTATATGCGTATTCGAGCTTTGTCAATTTTTGCCATTCATTCACGGTACGTTACCTCAATTCGTCGTAGTGTAAAGGCGCCTAAGAAACAAATTACATGAAATGCCAAAGCCTGTTTTATGAGAAAAATAAGATATTTCAAAATGTCGTCTGCTGAAAATTTGCCTAGCATACTCAGCCTAGCGTCCCATAAAAGAGACATTTGCAAACAGTGTAGACCCTGATCAGACGCCGCAGAACGCGGCGTCTGATCAGGGTCTTCATTGTTTGCATCAAGTTCAGAAATTTCTATAAACCAGACAACAATGATAATAATAGAATCTAACCAGACACCCCTTATAGAAAATTGTTGAGCGCCCAACGAAGACTCAGATCATCCCGCGCCTGCGCATAGGCTGATCAGTCTTCACTGTCCACCTGAAGACGCTTCGAATCCGTGGCTGACTACAGAGTGTCCTGCAAGACTGATCAGAATGTGCGAATGTGCAGACTAATCGGAGTCTTTACTGGTCGCATGTATAGCCTTGTAGGAAATTCTGTTAGCTGGTTCATGTATAGTGGAATTATATGGGTACGCAGGAACCCAGTAAGCATTCTATATAAATCTACAGCGGGCCGTTATCGACCCGTCAGGGTAGCTGACGGGCCGATAACGGCCCGCTATAAATTTATCAAGAATGCTAAATGGGAAAATATTTTTTTATATTTTTTTTCTTAATAGCAAATTTTGTGGGTACTCATTAGAAGCGCTCATAGTTTCACAAAACATATATAGAAGGTACTCATTAGAAGCTCTCACAAAACGTATATAGTAGGTACATATTAGAAGCGCCTCGGGGGTGGTTTGGTGAGGCAAAGGTGTCGTGTATCTTACGTCAACGGGGCGACCAACTGATATCGGTTTACAGTTGGGCAAAGCCTGCTTTCTTTGCAACAGGTAAGGGTAGAGGGGGGAATGTTTTCATCTCCTGTTTCTTCACTTTCGTTCATTTTCCTCTTTCTCCCCTGTCCCTCTCTTTCATCCCCTCTACTATCTCTTCTATTTCTTTTCTCCCTTTCTCTGGGTTCATCGGGGCTAAATGACCTACAAGGTGTGACGTGTCGTTAAACCCCAACACAAACAAAATTAGAAGCGCCTCGAAAGCGCTTCTAACGTGTACCACAACATATACCACGGAAAAAGAATAGATGAGGCAGCGCACGACAAAACTTACATGTACAATTAGACTTGTGTAACCAGCAAAGACTCAGATCAGCCTGTACATCCAGCCAATATGCCAAGGATGGTCGTTCATCCCTCTGTGGATAGCCCGAAGGCTGTAGAAGGCATATGCGATCAGCGAAGACTCTGATCAGCCTGCGCGGATGCGCAGGCTGATCTGAGTCTTCGCTAGTCGCTCAAGTCTTATTGCAGGTATTGTCGTGCCCTGGCTCAAATATTAACATTTTTGTTAAAAACGACTCATTTAGAGCTGAGAAGTAAACATTTCACGTAGGTTTGCTAACGTACTGAAATTTTCTATGGCAATATTTCATTAACAGATCACTGTTGCAATTATATTTTTATTCCTAACTTGTTCATCTCTGTATTCGTTTGATTTTTATGTTCTCGGAGATGTTGCACTGATGAGTTAGGAACCGTTCATGCGGACTGAACAAATGTTTTGTGTTTACCACGACAGAACTAAGGGCGAGGGTTGTGGCCACGTACAATCGATTTAAGCTCCCCAAGTGATATTTTTACTGACCGTTCCAAGGCGGTGCTTCTGCTTTGGTGTCATTGTATGTCTTTGCATGTATGATCTGGTATTTTTTTTTTTTTTTTTTTTATTTTGGATAGCCTTTTGGCCAAAGTTTTAGAAAGAAACTGTCCTTTGGGCTTTCTGCTTATAGTTTGATTGTTGTCCGTTACTTTTAGTGCGTCCTTCTTTCCTTTTGGTGTCTTGGAACGGAAGGTGTTCGGTAATTGTATCGATTCCTGATCAATGCCTTCCTTTCTGTTTACCGTCCACTTAGACTGAGCGGCACCGTGAAAAAGTGTCATCGGGACATATAAGAATATATAAAAATCACTGTTGGCCACACAACAATCTGATTAGGACCTTTACTATACATCGATATTTGCTACAGTATCTAGAAGTGCGGTGAGCGGACATCGAAGACCCTGATCAGCCTGCGCAGTTGCGCAGGCTGATCAAGGTCTTCGCTGTCCCCATATGCGTACAAAGGTTTCACACGACACGGCTCAGTTTGTCTGGATTCCATAGAATTTATTGATGAATAGATTTTTTCTGATCAGACTGAGTGGGCGCGCAATGCCATCTAAGTCTTCTCAATTTGCCTCTGACATAATTAGTTTTTTTCTCATGTTTTTGTATCATTATATGATTGCCGCAGCCACAGATCCAATATATGAAATTAGTACATAATACCGGCTCTTCGCTGTCATAAAGTGCCTTCATTTCCGACATCAAAGTAGAATTATTCCCATTAGGGACTGAATAAACATATCTTTATTATATATGAACTTCAATGACGTCACCACAGTTTTTACCCTTCAAAGAAAATGATAAAAGGCTTAAAACATTACACCTCAGTCTCAGCATCCAACGTATAGTTTCTGTCTAAAACGGTCCAGAAAGTTGTGTCACCAGCAAATTTGAAACTGATATGGAATACAAGAGGTTTACAATGTACCTCAACGACAAAAACTGATGCGACCCGCAACCGTCTTCCTATAGGCTACGTTTGTGAAACTTTAGCATGAGGGACTTTTTCCCTCATGCACCGACATAGTAAAACCCGTCTCTGCTATTGCCTGCCTTTTGTTATTTATTTTATTTTATTTATTTTTTTTTTTTTTTTGTTTCTAAAAGAAACCTATTTCAGATATTTTTATGAGAGCTGTCTGCTTCGTTCCGTCACGAAAACACGCCAATATATTTTTGACCCCCTTAAACCCCACTTTTATACACTAAAACTGAGGTTTAGCGGGTTATTTATTAACCTTCTTAATTCTGCACAAAAACATAAATTGTGGGTACTCGTTAAAACCGCCTCGCCGAGGCGGTTCTAACGAGTACCCACAATCTATGTTTTGAGCAAGAATTTGAAAAAAAAAATCAGAATTTTTTATCTGAATTTTTTCCTTTTTTGGTTGTAATTTTTTCAATATATTTGAATAGGCGTGTTTTCGTAATGACAGCTGTCAGAAGCGAAAACCGGGGTCTTTTGGAAATAAAAAAGAAACAAAAGACAGAAAACAGCAGACAATATTTTATTGTGTGGATGCCGTTAAACGTCACCTCGTTTTTCGATTAGTAATGATAGTAAATCAGAAGATTTACATTATATATCATATGTTATGTACCTTTGGGACTACAGAGCTCACATATTACATGTGGCAATAGAGTAGCGCATAAATTGTCACTTGTGGGTGTGAGGGATGTTCCATGTTATCACCAGCCCTCAAAATCACACTCAATTAAAAAAACGAGTCTTCTATTTTCGATCTTTCGGTTATTTTTTATTTATTTATTTATTTATTTATTTTTTATCTTTTTTTTTTTTTTTTTTTTTGTTTGTTGTTTTTTTGTTTTCAAAGAATCTTTTTACAGAGTATTTTGGCTTCTATATTCGATCTTTCCTTGTGTATTTATTTTTATTTTTTTTTTTATTTTTTTTTTATTTTTTTTTTTTTTTTGTTATTGTTTTGTTTCCAAAGGATCTCTTTACAGAGTATTTTGAACCTTTACTGCAGATATCCAGAAAGAAATCAAATCTTAGAAATTAGATGCCTACATCGCCAATGATGTAGACTGGTAAATCTAAGGTGTCATTTGTGATAATCTCACCGTGGTCAAAAGACGGAAACTCGGGTGGTATGATTATAGTTAAAACCTATCTAACAATGCAAATACAATTCTGCAAGGTACAGTTGAAAGACATGTAGAAGATTGGGAAACAACATCAAGGAGTGGATCAGTCTTTGTTTCGCCAGCCCACAACGTTATTCATCAAAGCACTAACAGCACTGATGGGTGGATTGTCATGAGTTGAGGCTGAGAAAATGGTTCAGAACGGGGAATTACGATTGTTTCATTTAACCCTTAACTTCCTGTAATTTAAGCAAACCGTGCAGACCCTGATCAGTGGCCGAGTTGTGCGGCATCTGACGTTGCACTGTTTGCCAATGTCTCAAATGTCGTAGTCCATGTTTAACAGGTAACCCTCTATCAACAACACTCTGACGTCACAGCGACAAAAATAGCGTATCTACATGTATAAATAGCCGTTACCTGGATTTCGTCTAACGAGTTGATTACAACGGCAATGGTAATCGCGTGGACAACTACCTTAAGGACTTTTAGGTAAACAATCGACCCCAAAATGGACATAAATCACTGAAGATTTACCAGCAGTGCCCAAAATTAGCCCTGTAGACCAAAATAGCTACTTTTGCAAACAATGTAGATCCAGTGAGGCGTCTTCATAATTCCTTGGTGAAAAACAAAGACCTTGGTCAGTTCGAGCTGATGCGCAAGCTGATTGAAGCATTCACCATTTATGAACGCGCTAGAGTTTCGTTTTACATTTTACATGCTATTGCTCTATCAACGCTCTGCATGCAGGGTACAAAATCAGCCTATGACGTAGTCGATGAAATAGTTTTTTTTTTTTTTTTTTTTTTTTTCCCATAAAAAGGCTTTGGCATTTTATACAAATTGTTTCCTTAAGTGACATTTGCATGAAATGTCAAAGTCTATTTTCATAGAAAAGTAAGAAAACTATCATCAAGTTGTCACCTGCTGAACTTTCTGGGAAACATAAGAAAAATCCCGTAAATTCGTTGTCTGCCGAATTAGCCAAGGTTAATTTGTAAGCATTACGAAAACACGCCTATTCAAATATATAGAAAAATTCGCTTCCAAAACAGATAAAACAAAAACTGATATTTTTCATATTTCTGCTCAAAACATAGATTGTGAGTAGTCGTTAGAACCGCCTCGGTAAGGCAGTTCTAACGAGTACCCACAATCTATGCTTTTGAGCAGAAATAAGAAAAATAATGTATGCCCCTGTAAACCCCAGTTTTACTATATAAAAGTGGAGTTAAAGGAAGTCAAAATTATATAGGCATGTTTTCGTTTTTGGTACATATTACATGTAAACCATATATTCGGAAAGGCATAATGCCTTAGCAAACAGTGTGGACCCATCAGACAAAGATCGGGGTCTTTATGTTTTTTAATTTGGTCAGTATTCTTTTTGTATATCACCGGGTACTCACATCGGTTTGTATGAATTATATAACATGTACGGTAAGGAACGTTATTTCTGAAATTCAGGTAAATTATCGCAGTGAGCAATAGTTAATCAGAGAAACATTAACGCAAACTTGCAGCAACGGGTAAAAAGTAAGAAAACCTAGGACTTGCCTTTCTGTAACCTGCTTATCCTAACCATGCATTAGCAAACAGCTTAGACCCAGACCAAACTGCTCCTTTTGATTCGGGCATATACATTCGGTACCTTAGATACAAATGTACGCAATCAGGGCGCCTATTTGGATCGTTCCAATTATAGAACACGTGTGGTGAGGAGTTTGTATCTCCAAATATGGTACACTGGGAAATCATACAGCAAAGGTTGAGATTTCTGTGTATGATGGTCTTTGCGAACCATTCTAACTGATGGGACAACATTGTGTAGCACAGATTAATTGTGCCGCATAGTAAAACCAAAATGAAGAGAAAGAACCTTTATGCAGATGCGAAATACACAATCTAGTATTGGCGTGCGCATTTTGCACGGACATATAGATTTTAAAGAAGTAACCTAAGCATGATTTGATCGAACTGCGCATGCGTAATGTTGTTTTAGGGCAGGCGCATTACATAACACCGAAGAAAAAATTTGTTATGACGAAGCTCATTTTTTCTAACAACCTCTAAGACAAAAGTAGATGGCCAGAATAGATATGATATATTGTCTTCTTGCACAACTCTAGATCTATTAGTTGTTAATCAATCACTGTTGGCACACGATATTACACCCTACCATGTGAGGACGTGCAGAACCGGTATGCTCACTGCCAAATATATAAACAAACTAACACATGAATGAACCAATATAAAGTCATCACGAAAACACGTCTACTCAAATATACAGAAAATTTCACCTAAAAAAAATGAGAATTTTCAGATAAAAATCTCTGATACTTTTCATATGCCTGCTAAAATCATAGACTGTGGGTACTCGTTAGAACCGCCTCGGCTAATGAGTACTCTCAATCTATGATTTTATAGCAAAATAAGAAAATGTATACCATTGTAAACCCTAGTTTTACTCGTATATAAAAGTGGGATTTAAGGGGATCAAAATTATATGGGCGTGTTTTCGTGATGTGAAGGCATATTGGTGCTACTTTTTCTTATTGTTTGTTTCTGAAACAAGTTCTTCTTTAATTGTCCACTATCCCCGTACTTCACTACAGTTGATGTTAGTACCGTTTGGCGGCCGTAAATCATCTCCCAGTACTTCACTACAATGTAGTTAATATCCTCTACTCCTTTGTGAACATAGAGCCCATTCCGAGAAGTTTGGAAATTTACATCACGAAAACATGCCTTAAGTATATAGTTCTGACCCCCTAAAACCCCACTTTTATATAGTAAAAGTGGGGTTTACAGGGGTATACATTATTTTTCTATTTCTGCTCAAAACATACATAGTGGGTACTCGTTATAACGGCCTCGCCGAGACGGTTCTAACGAGTACCCACAATCTATGTTTTGAGCTGAAATATGAAAAATATCAGATTTCTTTATCTGAAAATTTTCATTTTTTTGGTTGTAAAAGTTTCTATATATTTGAATAGGCGTGTTTTTGTAATGATATGAGTGTCACTGACGACGTCCAATTAGCCGAAACTAACTACAACTGTAATCTAGCTAAGGACTTTTGAAATTTTAGCTGTTTTAAGTTTTGTTAGTGTGTTCATTGTATTCCGTTTAGAATCTACTGGCTTTGTTAACTCAGTAAAATGTATCGTAATATGTCTGTAAAAAACATTTCTGATAAAAAGAGCGTCAGATATATGTTGTTCTGGCCATTTGCGGTCGAAAACCTAAGTTACCATAAGTTCTTGGACAGACAGGTCTTTGCAAATAGTGTAGACCCAAATCAGATGCGACAAAACAAGAAATCTAATATCTAGTTCCTTTAACAGTGTTATTAAACTTTTTCATGACATATTATTCTCTGAATACTTGTCTCATATAGTCGCATATAAAAAACGCCTAAAGATATTAAGTTGAAATCAAGCTAAATGAAAAAAGAAAAATAATAGAAAGAATAAACTTTTGCTATCCCAAAATTATAAAAAAAAATTATCCAAAAAGTTCCTATGAAAATGAAATTTTAATTTAAAAAAAGGGGGTTCGGACTCCTCTCAATCCACCCCTGTTTCCAGGAGGGGGCAAAATAGGTTGAAGAAAGTGTTTTCTCTGAAAGTGATTTAATTCCCCAGTAACCCCTCCAACCCTGTAGACCGGTACAAACCTCTGCAAAATGTGCAGATACACTATTTACTGGTCATTTCATATTTCTGAGTTAAAAAAAAACTGTTGACAGCAAATGACACGACCAAATACAAATATGTAAGAGTCCACTTCAAAAACTCGGAGGTGAAAGGGATTAAAACGAACTTCGGCCAAGCCACTGTACAGGTGCAACTCGCCTATACCGATTTTACAGATTATCTCAAAGACACGTGACGTGGCGAACGTCTTCTGTTCTTTACGTCGAGACGATTGCTTTGATATTATAGCAGTATTTGATGATGTTTTCTGTATTTACCCTTATTTTACCTCGTTGGGAGAGGGTCGGGGTAGGTGGGGGACGGGGGGAGGGGTAAGGAACTTCCTGTATATAGCATAGTACGGATGTGTGTGCCGAAAGGCCCCCTTTTTCACCGCAGTCAGGTATATGATTAGCCCCCTTTTTCTAACAAAAAATTGAGTGACCCGATTTTTCTGGATTCGTATATGAAAGGCCCTACTTTCCTGCATCCCCGTGTATGCGTATATTTTGGCTTGGTATTCAATGAATTGACTGCGCCGGATATTTGTCTATATAACTACTAGTAATAAACTGGTCAGAGCAAATAGCGTAGACCTAGATATCCCCTCACAAACTTTTAGACACACCACAAAGAAGTGGAATAGACTTTTTCAAAGTTTAATATATGTATATGTATGGTAAAGATGTTCAATTATTTAGAGTAATTACGGTAGCCAATATTAGATTGTTATCATGCATTGTAAGGTCATGTTTGGCTATTATCTGCATTGCTCCAGTTAACACTCTTTTCCATCTGGTAATCAATGATACTTTTCTTATTTTTCCATGAAAACAAATGTAATGGGTACTCATTAGAAGAGCCTCAGCGACGCGCTTCTAATGAGTACGCAACGCATGTTTTTTGTGGAGAAATAAGAAAACTATTTATGTTGATAAACCTCTTATCTTAAGCTATGCCTCTTGAAAGTGCTTTCGGCTTCATCATAAACAAAGCACTTCTGCCGAGATTTACCATATGTCGCTCCTATAATAAACAGAGAGCAGATGGAAAAACCGTAAAAACCTAAAATAGCCAGACTAACGGTGAAAAACCTTAAATATCTGGATAAACCGTTAAACCTAGATATATCCGGACAAACGGTAAAGTCCTTAAATATCCTGACAAACAGTAAAACCTTTAAAATCCTGAAAAACCGCCGAAAAAACTTAGAGTTTTACACACCGTAAAAAACTTGAATATCCGGACAAACCGCCGCAAAATCCTTAAACAACCAGACAAACCGCCGTAAAAAACCTTAAATATCCGGACAAACCGCCGTAAAATCTTAAATAACCGGACACTCCGTAAAAACTTTAGATACCCGGACAAACCGCCGTGAAATCTTCAAAAACCAGATACACCCTAAAAACCTTAAATATCTGAACAAACTGTCGTAAAACATTAAATTACGGGACACACTGTAAAAATCTTAAATATCCAGACAAACCGCTGTAAAACCATCAATAACCGGACGCAAAAAAAAGACTGAAATATCCGGAGAAACCGCCGTAATACCTTAAATAACTAGACACACCGTAAAAATCTTGTAATATCCAAAGAAACCGCCATAAAACCTTAAATAATCAGACACACCGTAAAAATCCTGAAATATCTGGAGAAACCGCCATAAAATCTTAAATAACCAGACACACCGTAAAAACCTGAAATATCCGGAGAAACAGCCGTAAAGCCCTAAATAATCAGACACACTGTAAAAGCCTAAAATATTTGAAGAAACCGCCGTAAAACCTTAAATAACCAGACACACTATATAAATTTTAAGTATCTGGACAAACCACCGTTAAATCTTAAATAACCAGACTCACCATAAAAACCTTAAATATCCGGACAAACTGCCTTTAACCTGAAATAACCAGAAAGATTGTAAAATCTTTAAATATCTGGACAAACCGCCGTAAAACCTAGACAAAAAAAAAAAAAAAAAAAAAAAAACAAGACACACCGTAAAAAACTTGAATATCCGGACGAACCGCTGTAAAACTTTAAATAACCTGATACGCCGTAAAAACCTTGAATAACCGGACAAACCGCCGTAAAATCCTTAGATAACTGGACACGCCGTAAAAACTTCAAATATCCGGACAAACCGCCGTAAAATCTTAAATAACCAGACACGCCGTAAAAACCTTGAATATCCGGACAAACTGCCGTCAAAACCTTAAATAAAAGGACACACCGTAAAAAAAACTTTGAATATCGGGACAAACCGCCGTAAAAACTTTAAATAACCAGACACACTGTTATAGCCTTGAATAGCCGGACAAACCGCCATAAACACCTTAAATAAAAGGACACACCGTAAAAACTTTGAAAATCGGGACAAACCGCCGTAAACCTTAAATAACCAGACACACCGTAAAAAAAAAAAAAAAAAAAAAAAAAAAAAAGCTTAAAAAGCTTAAATATCCGGACAAACCACCTTTAATAACCAGACACACCGTAAAACAACAACAACAAAAAAGAAAACACTTAAATATCCAGACAAACCGCCTTAAAAACCTTTAACTAACCGGACACGTCGTAAAAAAACTTAAATATACCGACAAACAGTGTAAAAAATATCAATTTAAATATCTGGATAAATCGTAAAATCTTTAAATATTCGGACACCTTTGCTCCTATCCAGACTTTGACTAAAATATGAACAAGTCCATATTGACTATCTTTTGATTTGTCTAAAGCAAACTGCTAGATGATGGCAAACAGCGTAGACCCTGATCAGGATCTACACTTTTTCCCTTAAATATCCGAACAAATTTTCTCCTTCCCAGACGTGTCCTTAAATGATAACAAGCTCAATTTATTACATATTAAAAAACCTACTAGATGAGTGCATAAGTGTTGACCCTGATATGATGCCATGTTTTGTGGCGTCTCATCAGGATTTACACGTTTGCTCAAGCCTGTCTACTTGAATATAAAAAGAGTAAATACGGTGCCCATAAATCAATTACCAATCTGGCCAAAGTAAAGACAAATGAATGTTTTGTTGTATGTGAAGGGCATGACCAAAGGTCAGTCTCTGTGTTGTTAAGACACTTGAGTGGCAACATGAAAAAACATACATTCTGACATATGCGAGCAACGAAGACTCAAATCAGCCTGCGCATCGACGCAATTTGATCAGAGTCTTCATTGTCCGCATGAACAAACATCACGAAAACATGCCTATATAATGTTGACCCCCCTTAAACCCCACTTTTATATAGTAAAGCTGGGGTTAACAGGGGTATACATGTACATTATTTTTCTCATTTCTTCCAAAAACATAAATTGGGGGTACTCGTTAGAACCGCCCCGCCAAAACATAAATTGTGGTACTCGTTAGAACCGCCTCGTCGAGGCGGTTCTAACGGGTACCCACAATCTATGTTTTGAGCAGAAATAAAAAAATCAAAATTTTTATCTAAAAAAAATTTCATTTTTTGGTGGTAGAATTTTCAGTATATTTGAATAGGCTTATTTTCGTTATGACTTTGCATCATTGTCTATTCTAAATGCGTCCAGTGCAGATTCCGATCAGACTGCACGAATGCGCAGGCTGATCTGAATCTTCGCTGGGTATACAAGTCCAAAGGTACATTTCCGAAGTTTCAGCTCACTTTTAGTTTATAGAACCATTGTTTATTATGGCCATTGTTTATAATAGGCATTACCCAGCAAACATGTATATGTTGGCCCCATATGGGCAGAATCTGGGCATTTATCCCATTCAAGTCCTACATGGGCCCCATATAGGCTTTTTTGCCCATATAAGACCCATATATGTCCCATAGTGGTAAAATTTGGCCAAAAAACATGTATATATGGGAACCATATGAGCAGATTCTGGGCATTTATCCTATTAGGGTCCTAAATGGACCCTATATAGGCTTTTTTGCCCATATTAGACCCATACAGGTCGCATATTGATAAAATTCGATAACTATAAAAATAAATTCTAATCTGTGGAACCCTAGATAAAACTGAAATAATCATGGAAAAATGATAATTTCAAGATACATAATTAGGGCCCAAATGGCTCCTATGGATCTCTATGGTTCCAATGTTGACCTCCCATTACTATATGGGACCCATATGGGGTCAGTATGGGCATTAAGGGGAACAACTGTACCACTATTTAAACAAAATATTAAAAAAAAATAGTAAATTTTCTGATATAAATGCAAATAATAATGATAATAAGAAAATAAAAATGATAGTTTGTTCATTACAAAATGAATGCATTTACTAAATTTATCTTGACAATTTTTCCGACATGGACGTCGATTCATGGTCATATTTTTATTTTAACTTGTATGTCTCTATTACTTTTAAAATTGAGGTATATATAAATACGCATGAGGCCACCATGTCCAACTATTAAAAAGGACGCCTATATCTTTAAGGCCTCTTGATTCTACGCATGTGCAATAACTTGCACATGTACGAAGGTCTCTCTCTGTTGGGACCTTACCAGTCCATCATATGGGCTGGGACTGGGGACATAATCATTTGTATAAAAATGTCTATACGTTTTTTTTTGTTTTTTTTTTTTTTGTTTTTTTGTTTTTGTTTTTTTTTCTGGAAGATAAATGTGGGTTGATTTTCCCATACTGAACCCATATAGTTCCCATATGGCTTTGCCCATGTGGGTCCAACATGGAACCATGTTGCAAATCCCTCATGAGTCCCTTATGGGTTGCCCATATAGGACCCATATAAATACCCATTTGTGGCCCATGTGGGTCGTATATCTTTTGCTTGCTGGGTATTTGTAATAGACCATACATTACGAAAACAAGCCTATACAAATATACTGAAAATTTTACCACCAAAAAATATAAATTGTTAGATTAAAAACTTTGAGATTTTTCAGATTTCTGTTCAAAAACATAGATTGTGGGTACTCGTTAGAACCGCCTCGACGAGGCGGTTCTAACGAGTACCCACAATCTATGTTTTGAGCAGGAATAAGAAACATAATGTATACCCCTGTAAACCCCAGTTTTACTATATAAAAGTGGGGTTTAAGGGGGGTCAAAATTATATAGGCATGTTTTCGTGATGCATTTGAGAGCAGCAAAATACCTTTAATCATAATTGTAGAGATGTACTTTCCAGCTCTTGATAGTTTATTGGTTCATGCGACTGTATTGGCAGATTCTTGGCGGTGGTCGGACATTAACGAGGCGGTCTTCTATGTTACACCCTTCGATGTCTGTCCGTCCGACAGCAGTGCATTTTCGAATGATGACTTGAGAATCTATTTACGAATTTCGCTCGAATTTCGCAGATCTAAATGTTGGTAATGAGTGGTTTCGGATTGTTAATTAACAAAATTCTTTATTTTCGTTTTCTTTTTTTTTTTTTTTTTTTTTTTTTCTCTATCATTTTTTTTTTTTTTTTTTTATTTTATTTGAGTTTCTGACAGTATTATGGTTTTCTTAGAGGTCTCAGTAAGGGGTTTGACCCCTGTATACTTTATCATATATACAATACCCAACTGAAACGTCACATATATGTATAAAGTTTCTAAGGCAAACTACTTTGGTCAAAGTCAGTTACTCTATCAATTTCAGTTCTTCGGTTACCTGCCTTTGGTAGAAACAAAACTGAAATACTGAGTTGGCCCATACTTATGGATAAAACTTCATAGATTGATAGATATATAACTTAGGGTCACACAAGATGATAACTCGAGTTTTGACATACATATCTGAGAATGCATTTGTTTTCCGCATTTCATCACGAAAACACGCCTATATACATGTAATATTGACCCCCTTTAACCCCACTTTTATATAGTAAAACTGGGGTTTACAGGGGTATACTTTATTTTTCTTATTTCTGCTCAAAACATAGATTGTGGTTCTCGTTAGAACCGCCTCGGCGAGGCGGTTCTAACGAGTACCCACAATCTATGTTTTGAGCAGAAATATGAACAATATCAGAATTTTTATCTGAAAACTATCATTTTTTTTTTGTTGATAAAATTTTGTGTATATTTGAGTAGGCTTGTTTTCGTAATGGTACACAGAAATTTGCGAAATACGACGTTTAGATTTTCGAACAATCTCTATAACTTATAATCTAGAATTCAGAATAGAGCAGTCGATCGTCTGGGAAGCTAAAGCCGTCCAGTCATTACTATTCAAACCATATTCTAAACTATAAAGCTTATACAGTTGACTCCCGTTATCTCGTACTCGCTTATCTCGAATAACCGCTTACTTCGAAGTGAAAATCTGGTCGTTGTCTAAAAATGAAAATCTAACAACAGGTAAAAACAATATTGTGGAAAAGAGGAGAAATTGCTCCTAAGGAGCAATTTCTCCTCTTTTCCACAATATTTTCAATATATCTCTAACTTCAAGAGTCCAATTACGTATATATATTTTTAAATGCGGTTGTACGAATTATTTTTTCCTCAATTCTGCAAATCTGATATGTCGAGGTACGCATATCTCGAAGTATTTCAGAGAGTCCCTTGGAATTCGAGATAACGAGAGTCGACTGTATTTGGTGGATTTGTGTCTTGTTTCCCATATGTTTATAGATGAGTTTGTCACGTTGCAGAAGAAAGTATTGAGTGACGAGAAAACAAAGATATTAGGTACTGCGCATTTTAGTTTTATAAACTACTTTCGTTTTAGACATAATGTTTATTACTATTCACATGCAATGGAATGTGTCTGTTGATTGATAACGTCAATACATTACAGTTGCATTGAAGTAACATTCCGCGTGTTTGTTTTCTAACTACTGTTCGTTTGTGGTAGAACACTTTTAGCGCGAAAGACAGTAATTAGGCTAATTATATTTTCCGCTCTACCATAATCACCCTTAGTTCCATAATTACAATAAGTGTTTGGAGAGCTATGTCTGAGAATACATTGTAGATTCAGATTATACTACAGCCGAACTTAAATGGCTCGAATATCAATGGGACCATGGGACTTTGTTCCAGATTTGGGTAGTTTGATTCACTGAGGATTAATCATAGCGCCAGGTCAGGTGGCAAATATAAGGGATATTTTTTCGATCTTCTATAAAATAATGCTATGTTACGTTTCCTCATAAGAATCGCCTCAATAATAACTACACATTACATATATTTTTATAATACGAAGGCGTGTCAATAAATAACCAGCCTATCCCATTTCCGATGGACCGAGACGGTCACGATTTTCAAGCTTTGTTTCAATATATATTTTATACATGGGTACAAAATTGCACACGTATCGAGTCATTCTTTAATAAGATATTGAATGTCAAACATGGCTAGTGATGCAAAGGCATGCTTTTCATCTAAAGTTGAGTACCGTGCTGTAATTCGGTACTTGTATTTAAAAGGTAAACCAGGCAAGGAAATACACGGCGAGTTAGCCGATGTTTATGGGTCTTCTGCACCAGCTTATTCTCTGGTTAAATTCTGGGTAGGGGAATTCAAACGCGGTAGAACGTCTTTAGAAGATGAAGCCAGGTCTGGACGCCCACTGGATGCCACCGACGAAGAAATGTGTAAGAAAGTTCGGGATTTGGTATACTTTGATAGGCGAATTTAGGAGGAAGAAATAGCGTAGGCATTAGGTATTTCACATGGTACCGTTTCAACAATCTTGGTTTAAACAGTATTTATTTAGAACTCTTCACATATACATAGAAAACGCAATATTTCATGGTACAGGATCTGATAAAAAGCTTAAAGCTTATATAAATCATCTCCTGAAACAATTTTGGCAATTTTAATCTATGAATGATGGGTACTAGATGAGCAGTATAACACAATAGATAAACATTAATAATAATAATAATAATAATAATAATAATAATAATGGTAATAATAATAATAATAGTAATAGTAACAATTATAATAATAATTATGATAAACGTAGGAATATATTAATTGGTACTAAACATTGCATGACAACAACTGTAGTACATACAGATATCGCAATAGATGAAATATGTATTTTGTAATATAAAGATGTACACAATTGAATGACATATATTTGTTGGTAGCAAGAGTAATTAGACGGTGACCGAGACCGTAGACACCACCCCAAGGACAAGCTGGACCAAGGTTGTGTTTAAAAATTGAATGACTGCTGGTGCCATGGAACAATATGAAATATAACAGCTACATAAATCTTTTAGTGTTTAGAATGTTGTTTTGAACTTTATAAATAGTTGTTCGTTTTCAGTATTTGACATGTCGTCTCTGCCGAATAGTAAGTGTTCCGAAGTAAAGTCAAGTGGGTTTGGTGGTAAAAGCAAATTTCTTGTCCTTGAGTATTTTGGACATTGAAAAAGAAAGTGGTATGTGCTTTCAAATCCACCGCATATGCAAGAAGGACTGGGTACTATATTTTTTCGAAAGAGATGAGAATTTAGGGAACTACACTCCATCCTTAATCTAGCATGTAGTATTTGACCCTTCCTTGAGCCTACACTGAAGTATTTAGGTGGAGTATATCTGTTCCTGTTTAGACGAAATTTAAAGGAGGAGACTGTAGGAGAGTTTTTTGTATCTTCGGGTAGGTCGTTCCAAGCCCGTATTGACGAATGAAGGAAAGAATTGAAGAACAGATTGGTATTTGCTCTCGGGTTTCTTATGTCGTTGGAGTTTCTAAGGTCATAACTGGTAGTTTCGTGTACAAGTTGGGGCAAGGTATCCTGAAGGTATTGTGGCGTTAGACCATTTATTATTTTGTAGAGTATTATAAGTTTGTGTTTATTTCTACGTTCTTGGAGTGATTCCCATCCCAACTCCGCAAAGAGCTTTTCTAAACTGCAGAGTTTGGTCGCCCCAGTAATAATTCGAGCAGCTTCGATGTGTACTGCATCAAGTTGTTTCTTACTTTCGGCAGAGGCATTGTCCCATACTGAGTCGCTGTATTCCAGGAGCGGTCTTATGTATGAAAAGTACATTTTTTCGAGGGAATGCCTTTTAAGTCTGAGTTTTAGAGCTCTTAAGAGATTTAATCTACTCCAAGCGCTTGCTGCGATTTTATTGATGTGTTCGTTCCAGTTGCATGTGTTAGAAAATGTAAGTCCTAAATGTTTGTGTGACTCTGTATCTTTTATCATAGTACCATTCATATAGAGTGGAGGATGTTGAATCGGGTTGCGTTTTCGAGATATGAGCATTGAATCTGTTTTAGAAGCATTGAAGTCGACCAGCCATTCGGCGGCCCAAGCAGTTATGTATCTTAAGTCATTATTTAGTACCAGAGCTGCAGAGTTCGGTGTGTCAACTATGATATATAAGCTAGTGTCGTCCGCAAAAAGTCTGACAGACGCACGTAGCTCATTCTCTATGTCGTTTATGTAAATGAGAAATAACAAGGGACCAAGGATCGAGCCCTGAGGTACACCTGCCTGTACATAAGCCCATTTTGACGCTTGCCCATTAATAACTACACGCTGTCGTCGACCCAGTAGATAGCTAGAAAACCATTTCAACAGACTTTCAGGACACCCTAGACTTTTTAGCTTATGAAGTAAACCACGGTGCCACACTCTATCAAAGGCCTTGCTTATGTCACAGAAGACCACTCGAACCTCCTTCCCGCTATCCACAGCCTCACAAATAACGTGGTAAGTGTGGATTAGTTGAAAGGTGGTTGAGTCCCCAGGAGTAAAGCCCGACTTGAGGGGTGTAATGAGGTTGTTTTCCTGAACATAATTGTATAGTTGCTTGTGCACACAACGTTCCATACATTTTCCAGGTTGGCAGAGGAGAGAGATTGGCCGATAGTTGGTGGGAGAAGCTCTATATTTTCTTGTAAATTGGCGTGAGATTAGCATCTTTCCATGGAGAGGGAAAATGTCCAGCTTGTATCGATCGATTAAAAATAATGCTATATGGCAGTGCAAGGATAGAAGACCCTTCATTCAGAAGTCGAGGGTTCAGGAGGTCTGGACCACAAGCTTTGTTGATGTCAAGATTGTCAAAAACATCTTTGACGTCTTGTACGGTAAAGGGAGTCAGTTCTAGATGTTCATGGGACACAGCAGTGTTTGGTGGAAGAGGTTTGTTATTATCGTTGACAACAGACTGTGATGCAAAATAATTGTTTAACATAGAAGCTTTTTCAATGTCAGTTTCAGCAATTTCATTATTGTGTTTAAGGGTTGGTACTGACTGGGTGCTATTATTGATTTTTAGAATTTGTTTAGATGTTTTCCAGAATAGTTTTGAGTTAGGGTTTTCAGTGTTTAGTGTTGTTTCAAGCTTGTCATAATATTCTGTCTTAGATTTTCTAACATGATTAACCACTTTGTTTCTAAGTGCTTTGAACCTGATCCAGTGATGCATATCGTTTGTCTTTTTAAATTTTCTATACAAGCGTCTTCTTTTTCTTATAAGAGATTTAATGAAGCATGTGATCCAAGGATAGTCATTAGGGCGTATTACTTCAAGTTTATTAGGTATAGAATTTTCTGCGGCCTCGAGGATAGCTGCTTGTGTAATTTGTACACTGTCTTCAATGTCAGCTTGCTCTGCTGCATTTTCTAAATGGTATTCTGTAAGAAGTTCTCTGTATTTGTCGAACTCAGCCTGCGAGTAGGTCCATATTTTACGGGTATAAGATTTAATCGATGGTCGGGCGAACTTTAAAAGCAGTATTACAGGGCAGTGATAGCGTACCTGGTCGGGTATAAATGGATCAGCGACGCCACTATATACTATATTGTTGGTATTTCGTGCCATGATTAAGTCTATAAGGGATGCTGAATTTTCGGTGAAGTGTGTTTCTTCTGTAATCAGTTGTTTGAGATTATAAAGTTGCAACAATCTTACATGATCGTTTAGGTATGCGCAAGCTAACAGCCCGTTGGGTCCCCTAATCCCTTAGCGATGAGCAAATGGCAACCAGAGCATCAGTATGCAGCGCCTTGTTGAAGCGTTTTAAGTCAAAAGATGATTTTTTTGCGTCTGGTGACTGTAGATGAGACTTGGGTTCATTATTATGAGCAGAGAATAAAGCTCAGAGTCGTCAGTGGGTAGGGCCTGGGTCCCCGAGGCCAAAGAAGTTCAAGACTCAACCATCTGCTGGCAAGGTGATGGCCACAGTATTTTGGGACGCAAAAGGCGTTATTATGTTGGACTTTTTACCCAAGAGAAGTACAATAACTGGAGTGTACTATGCAAACTTGTTAGACCAGCTGAGAACCGCCATCCGTGAAAAACGCCGAGGTAAACTCTCTAAAGGTGTTTTGCTGCAACAGGATAACGCGAGAGGCCACACTTGCAAAGTTGCAATGGATGCTGTAGAGCGAAACGGGTATGAATTAATACCACATCCTGTCTATTCGCCTGACCTAGCTCCTAGCGACTACTTCCTATTCCCAAACTAAAAGGATAAAAGGATATCCATGGACTTCATTTCCGGTCTGATGAAGAAGTCGTGACGGCAGTTGCGGAGTGGGTCAATAGAAAGGACCCTGCCTTTTTCAGTTCTGGGCTGATGGCACTTGAACACCGTTGGTCTAAGTGCATCACACTAGAGGGCAATTACATCGATAAAGAAGAGATAGATCTCAACCGGAAATAAGTTAGGCTGGTTATTTACTGACTCACCCTCGTAAAATAAGAAAATCATCCTAAAATATTCGTAACTATTTCTTATCCTTAGCTATGCCAAAACTTCCCTAGGGACACCAGAATAACTTTGAATCAACCATGGTAAATGAGCCATCGGTGTTCGAGTTATTAAAGTTTCACTGTACTACGGGTCTTTTCTATTTGTTATTCAGCCAGCCATCTTATACACATTGTCACTAAAGGGGTTTACATTACGAAAACATGGCTATTCAAATATATAGTAAATTTCACCTCCAAAAACTGAATAAACCAGATAAAATGCTCTGATAGTTTTCATATTTCTGCTCAAAACATAGATTCTTGGTACTCGTTAGAGCCGCCTCGACGAAGCGATTCTAACGAGTACCCACAATGTATGCTTTTGAGCAGAAATAAGAAAAATAATGTATACCCCTGTAAACCCCAGTTTTGCTATTAAAAGTGGGGTTTAAGTGGGTCAATATTATACAGGGCATGCTTTCGTGATGGTTTCCAAAGTTTGGGAAAAGTACTGTCAAGCGTATTGTTATCTATCTGATTGTATCTTCCTCTACCTAAGCTGGAACAGTTAGCTAAAGCTAACTGAGACATTCACTACCAGGGTAGGTAGGGAAAGTAACTGGCAGCATCACATGGATTGTTTCGAGTCCGTCATTCACGTAAACAGTTATCCCTGTTGATACTGTTCACGAAAATAGGGAAAATATAATTTAAGTATGCCTTAAGTCTGATGTGACATTATAGGTAAGATGAGTTTTTCTCGTTAAGTAGCTCTGTACATCTAATTAGACTTTTCAAGTCAGCAGTGGCATTGAAAACGCGAAATGACTGTTGTTAAGAATGACCATTCGACTGCCTTTGGGTTCAGACCTAATTTTCACACATTATGTTTGATATATAAAAAAAAAGAAAAAACAAACAAGAGTTGTGTATAAAGACTTGCAATTTTGACTTAGATGATGTACTAAGAATGCACCGACACCGTCACGAAAACATGCCTACATAATTTTGACCCCCTTTAAACCCTACTTTTATATAGTAAAACTAGGGGTTTACAGGAGTATACATTATTTTTTTTATTTCTGCTCAAAAACAAATTGTGGGTATCCGTTAGAACCGCCTTGTCGAGGCAGTTCTAACGAGTACCCACAATCTATGTTTTGAGCAGAAATATGAAAAATATCAGATTTTTTTTATCTGAAAACTTTCGTTTTTTGGCGGTAAAATTTTCAGTATATTTGAACAGGCGTGTTTTCGTAATGCATTAGTTTTGGTGCCTGTGGCCCTTAACTGGAGTGGTAAGGAGATATGGTCAGACGAGTAGCAAACTTTATTTGCCAATCATCTAAAACAACCGACACTTTAAAGTAATAACTCGTTTAGACAAATAGGGAGCACCACTACTACTGGCTGCCACCAGGCTGTAGAATACAGTATTGGTGTAAGTATTCTTATCATAAATGACCATATAATGCATCACGAAAACATGCCTATATAATTTTGACCCCTTTAAACTCCACTTTTATGTAGTAAAACTGGGGTTTACAGGGGTATACATTATTTTTCCTATTTCTGCTCAAAAACATAGATTGTGGGTACTCGTTAGAACTGCCTCGTAGAGGCGGTTCTAACGAGTACTCACAATCTGTGTTTTGATTAGAAATATGAAAAATATCGGAATTTTTTGTCTGAAAATTTTCATTTTTTGGTGGTAAAATTTTCAGTATATTTGAATAGGCATGTTTTTGAATGGACTTCCTTTTAAGGACATGAACGGTTGCCATTATTGACTTAAGGAATCAAACATCTAATTTTTTTACTCCATTAATGATAGGGACTTCGTGAAAGACAATGCTTTCGCATTCAAAAGTAGCCAGATGACACAACTGACAGGGCATATGCTATTAATAATGGTTGTTCAACCATTGCTGAAAATGACATTTTTACCTATATACGCGAGTAATCTAGTCAATGGATAACATTGGATTTCATGCTATTTTGTTGGTATTGTCAATCACTTTAGTCATAGCCATGTCTCATTTACACTCAAATTCTCTTAACGTAGTAGATTGGACTCATTTTATGTTTTTGTAATTGTTGACAGGACCAACTGACCAAGATCTGCAAGATAAAAACATCCCTGTGTATTCTCTTCTGCCTACTTTTGGTCAGATGTATCACAAACATTTGAGCCAGCCTCGGTGGCTCAGTTGGATGTGCCGTCCGACTGGAGACCAGGAGGTCGCGGGTTCAACCCCCGCCGAGGTCGGCAACATTCTTTCGTGGAGATTGATCATGAAATATTTTCTACGGTCATTCTCTCCCTTCCGCTGATTCAAGAAGGGCAGTTGTCAGTTTCTGGCGAAAGAATGTGCACAATGCGGGTTAACTGCTAAGAGGACTAAGCCTGCCCAGTAAACGTGTGGTTAGGTAAACTGACCGCGCTCGACATGACCCCATTGGGTTGACTGGGCCGTAAAACCTCAACACAAACAAATCACAAACATTCCCATAGATTAGATCGGATCCTAATCATGGGCACCGAAAGTAATTTGTAACGCATTACGAAAATACGCCTATTCAAATATACTGAAAATTTTACCACCAAAAAATGAAAACTTTCAGATAAAAAAATCTGGTATTTTTCATATTTCTGCTCAAAAACATAGATTGTGGTATTCGTTAGAACCGCCTCATCGCGGCGGTTCTAACGAGTACCCACAATCTATGCTTTTGAGCAGAAATAAGAAAAATAATGTATACCCCTGTAAACCCCAGTTTTACTGTTTAAAAGTTGGGTTTAAAGGGGTCAAAATTATATAGGCATGTTTTCGTGATAGACATTCTTAGTACACTTTCTCAGTCAAAACCAAATACTCGTTAACCCAAAAGTGTGTTGTTTTTCATATCAAACGTAATGTGTGAAAATTGAATCGGGATCCCAACCCACCTCCAACAATGCATTTGAATGATTATTCTTAACCATTATTCTGTCAACTTTTGTCATTGCTGACTTGGAATATATGATTAGGCGTATGAAAATAGCTGTGTTTCCGCTAACATGCTGAAAAAAAATTGGTCGGTAAGTAGGAGAATTTTTTTTTTTTTTTTTTTTTTTTTTCAATTTTTTCTCCAGAAAAGAACAGAAACGGGCCAGTAATTTTATGAAAATGCAGATATTTTGTTGAGGGTCGGTGCTTTACATTTTTATTTTGCATTTTTACTGATAAAAATAGCAGAGTCGGGTGTTTAAAACAGGGTCGGTCGGGTTAGCGATAACACAGCTATTTTTACGCCTAATGGTACTACATGTACTTAAATAAACATGAAAATATTTGCAAGTGTCTCAGTTTTACTTTTAATACAACACCCATCTTAAGCGGAACTGATCCTCTTTCAAGGGAATCATTCCTGTCAAATTTAAGGCAAACAGCTATATCATCGGTAAAATGGTTCATAAAACCTGGTTATTTCGAAACTAAACCGAGAAGATAATAAATGCATTTACATTATAAAGAACGATATCAATTTGGTGATTGTCTGCAACATCCAGAATAGAAATGTGAAACAACAGTATGAAACAATTCTCTAGGGAAGTTATTTCAATATAATATTTAAGTGTAGGACAGCTGCACTTCTGAATAAGTACAATCATGTTGCTAAAACTGATATTAAGGGGTTTTGATGCACGCAATAGATTTCCTGCCATTTGTACAAGGGGGACAACTTCAATGGTGACGTCTTATTTGCTTTCCTGCACATCAAGTCCCTTCTGAAAAAGGGTCTACTCTTAAAGAAAAGAATTTGCTCCCCGTGGGAGCAAATTCTTTTCTTTTAGAGTAGATCCTTTTCAGAAGGGGGACAAAACAGTTTTAAAATAATTACCTCCCTCAAAAACGTATTAGTTCCGTTAAGAAAAATATTTTCTTTAAGGGTAGATCATTTTCAGAAGGAAGCCAAAACAATTTTGACGGAGTTGCCTTCCTTGAAAGCGTTTCCATTTCACTTAAGTTTCGCTGATTTATGCTTTTCTGAACATAATGATATACGTCTTTAAAGTATTTAATCACTTCTCTGCACTCACATGCGTCAGTATTTCAACGCTGTAAATAGTATGTAGTCTAGAACTATACTGGAATTTTCAGGTTACTTTTGTTTACCAAGTTTTGAAGTTAGTCTTCATATAACTTAACCCCTTGCCATGATGAATAAATTAAGATGCCTCGCTCATTTCTAATTTTCAGCCAATCAATTTACTTGATCCAGGTTGTTGATACAAACTTACATACTTAACGACAAACAATGGAGATCCAAATCATTTGGCTTCTTCAGAAATCTGGAGCTATACTGTTTGCAAAGGCAGGACATATCCGGGTTCAGTAGGATCAGGGTAAGCTCTTGTTTACCCAGTATAAAATAATGTCATGTCTTTCGCCCAATTGATTCCTTAACCCGTAAAGAAATAATCACAAATACAGCGGACGACAGTTTGAAACATTTATTTTTAATTTTTCACAGAAAGTAAGGCTTGATATTTCATGTGAATCATTAGTCTTGCAGACGATTCATATGAAATATCAAGTCTTATTTTCTCTATAAAAAATAACAAAATCAATATTATACTGCAATGTCGTCTGCTGCAAACTTGCTTAGCGCTTTAAAGATTAATGAAGTATATCTGAAGTACATGTAGTCATGCACAAATGTTTCTCTCATAAGAAAAATGTTTTATTCGAAATATTGCCTTTGTGATTCTAGTCTCTTGTGATTCTTAGTATCTCCAAGCCTATGTTTTATGTACGAGGGACGATTAATATATTCGGCTTTCATATGTGTGGTATTTCCAAGGGCAGCCTTCATTGAGTCTGTTCATGCGACGGTGCACACACCATCTAGCCTTAAGTTGAGCAGATCTCTGCCTTCCGTACAACTGAAATTAACTTAATGGGCTCAAAGTATCAGAAAACATAAACTACGCTATGATGAAGTACGGGGAGACGTTTTACGGCCGCCACAAGGCACTCAATACCAGCTACACAGGGCCCGTAATGTTTGCACAAGCTCATCTGTCCGAAAACTGAATGTAAATACGGACTTGCAGCATACTTTATGCATGGGCTTATACTGAGAACAAAGCAGCAAATTCTTTCTTTTTAGAGTAGACCCTTTTTGGAAGGTCATGATGACCTGGAAAAGAAACAGAAAGTCACGAAAGTTATCTCCCTTGTGACAAATGGTAGAAAATCAACCAAGTGTATGCGTTCCACTGAAAGCATTATATCTTACACCATCATCATTATTTGTATTGCAAAATGACCTACCTACAGTTTAATGTCAGTAGAGACACTTGGAGCTATTGCTGTTTTTTTTTTTTTTTTTTTTTTTTTTTTTTTTTTTTTTTTCAAAGGGAGACAATTTTAGCAGGTAAATTTTGCTCCTCTAGTAGCACTTTTAAAAGAAGGATTTTCTTTACAAAGCAGTCCGCGCAACTAGATGAGTCATGTATATATTTGGAATTAAGAGTGACGGTTTTGGTTGCCAAGTTTCCCCTATAAGCGCACAGTCAAGCAATCCCGTAGTCTTCCGACTCTACTTCTTTATAAAGGCAGATTTTGTAGGTACCCCTTTGAACTGCATCAACATATGCTTTTATAAAGGTCAATCAGGAACACACACACACACACACACACACACACACACACACACACACACACACACACACACACACACACAAATCGCATAAGCATCATTCAATAAGTCCTTCTCTTATCATTCTTTAAAAAGTACCCTTAGTATATATTTTACCACAAGTTTTCCAATTATTTGTTTTTAAAAGCGCACGGTGTGGTAATTAGGTAGAATCCGGTATTTCTATTTGTACTTATTATTGAGTATGTTTTCATGGAATTTATTTAAGCTGTTGAATGCACTTTCAGGGGAGGCAACTCTGTAATGTTAGTTTTGTGCCTAAAAAGGGGGTCTATTGTAAAAGGAAAGAATTTATTCCCACTGAAAATATACTTTTATTTTCAGAAAGGACTTTTAGTATGCAGTACAGTAAACAGGAACTCATGAATATTGTCTTCCTTGTCAAAAATCATGGTGGTGGAAAGTCAAGAGTATTCAGTCACCTACATATTATGGGTCTTTTAACCGAAGCTGCAAGGTTGCTCTCCTTCCCTTTTCCTCTCAGAAAACAGTCAGTAATTGATTTGTGGAATTCAAAACTGACAAGAAAGAAAGCAATAAAATTCCGCTTTCATGTGTTACATGTATTATGTTGTTCAATAAAACAATTTGGAAACTACTTGGAAAGACATATTGACCATCTTTACTCAGATTTATACCAGTTACAAGTCAATATACCGTTTTACCTAACTATTAAGGGCTCTACACTATTTTTTTCCGTTTATCCAACAGTGAGTTTTTAGCCTCAAGACACGACACTAGAGGCAGCGCCTTCGAATGGTCAGTAGCAAACATGACCGGATATAAGGGGGGAGGGGGGAGTAAATCGATTATATGAATAACAAGTCCTCACCATACGCTTAAATGTCATCAACAAGTAGTTAAATGGACTTCTATAATTATGTATTTTGTATTGGTAACAACATTTAAACCTATGGCGAGGTTTTTATATTAACATAATCGATTTACCTCCCCACTCCCCCCCCCCCTTGTATATGGTCGTTTTTTGCTACCGACCATGCTAAGGCGGTGGTTCTAGTGTTGTGGCTGGTCGCTGCATGCCTTTTGTCGTGTGTTGTCACGTTCGTTGAATTATTGCTGTGTTTCATGTGTCCTGTTTGGCATTGTAAGAACCCCGTTATGGGAAAGGAAACTAGTTTCCTTTTTTTGCTGATTTGCTTGTAACAAGTGTGTTGTCTATTGTACTCTGTTTACTCTTCCTCTTGGCTCAATGGTAGGTTTAGACTGGCTCCTGTCTCCAGTGACTTTTTTTTCTTATAATCCTTTTTGATAATCCTTTAAAATAAAAAAAAAATAATATCATGACTATAAAGACTGGTCACTAGTGACCAGCGTTTATAGTCAAGATATTATTTTAGTTTTATATATGGTTTTATTTTATTGGATTATCAAATAGGATTATAAGAAAACGTATTTAGTCACTAGAGACTGGAGCCAGTCTCTATGGTAGGCTATGTCCTGTGGTTGTGGCTCTTCCTGGTCATCTTCTATACAGTTTCTTAATTTTAAGGACATGTATGCTAACCCTAGTCATGCTGAATAAATTAAGATGCCACGCCCACTTCTAATTTTCAGCCAATCAGATTACTTGATAACATATTTTTTATATATATTCACATACTTAATGGCAAACAGTGCAGATCCAGATCAGTTGGCTTCTTCAGAAGCCAACTGATCTGGATCTACACTGTTTGTAAGGCAGGGCATATTTGGATTCAGGAGGACTAAGGTTAAGCAGTTACAGTGCCCAATAGTTAGAGTAAAAATGATACAGAAGGAAGTATATAATTTTGAATCCTTTCGAGATACAGAACACACTATAGAATACAGGCAAACTTCATTGGCTCGAATATCTTTGAGATCATAGAAATTTTTTCGAGACATGGGCATTATGAGCAACTGAGTGTTAATACAGTATCAGGTCAGGGTGCAAATAGGGATAATTTAGGGAAGTTTTTTTATCTTCACTACAAAAATTGTATGTTGAGTGAACGAGGCGATTCTAATGAGTACACTCAACATACAATTTCATAATAAAATAAGAACATTTCACAAAAAAAATCCCTTAATATTTGTTTCTTTAGCTATCGGACCTCGAAAACAAGTTCGAATCAGCCATCCAAACGCAATCCTTTTTGACTTTTATGGTAAACGAGCCATCGGGGTTCGAGCTATTGAGGTTAAACTGTATAACAAAATGTAGAATATTGAGTCTGTTCATGTGCGTTAACACACACCACTAAGGTCCTTAGCTGTATATGGTTTTCAGAAAATGAAATGTATGCAATATACAACGGTGTGGGGAATCCACATGCCCAAATGACGAGGTGCGCAGTTTGTTACTATTTTAAGCTCCTCAACAGGTAGGATTTTTTAGAATATCTCGATTTATACCTGATGGAATTGTTTAAATAAACCGCAGAGTACGTGGAAAATCAAACTCATTCTGGTGGTTTAAGCGCTATTCTGTAATTTGGTCTGATTCTCGAGAACATTCGGAGGATGTTTTTCGTCAAAATTCATGTACATTGTCCCGGTAGCTCAGATTGACAGCAAAAACATTCTTCGAATGTTCTCGAGAATTAGACTAGATAGCAGAAGAGCGCTTACACCACCAGAAAGAGCTTGATTTTTCGCGTGCTCTGAGCTTTTTTTTTTTTTTTTTTTTTTGAACAAATTCCATGCTGTAAGGAGGGAGATATTCTAAAAATAAATCGTACATTATGCGGAGCTAAAACTAGTAACAAACTCCGTGTATTTGGTCACGTGGATTCCCCACACTGTACAAATGTATCTCTGAGGGGCCCGGTATGCGCACTGAAGGATTGATTCAACTGAATGACCGTATAGTCGCTGTCGTGTTTTGTAACCGGCTTCTGCATATTTTGATCACCGTTCTAACTCAAAGTGCGACATCAACAAACACTCACGGTGCAGACAAACGGTAAACACGGGTTTTAAATGAATAAATAGCCGGAAAGAGTTGATTATTTAATTGTCAATAGGAGAACATGAACGCGTATTTGCTTATGTTTAACTTGATAAATTGATGTCGTAATATTTACCCTCGATTAAATGACATACGTCAAATAAAGGATTCAGTTCAATTTCATGAAGAGGAGAAATAAAATGCCTCAGTAGCCTTGGCTTCCGTCAGAGAGACTCATATTCTCCCACTTGTGCCTATATAAGATAGGGATTTTTGCCCATGTGAGAAACTTCTATCTCACTTGAGCCTGCTGGTCCTAGGAACAATCCACTTAAAGGTGGAAGAAAAAGAATCCATCATGAGCCAGTCCATGCAGGATAGGGAAGTCTCATCCTCGGGGTAGGAAAGGGACGTCTCACCCTCGGGGTACGAATTTCAACCAGGGACGAGGCAAGCCTCGTCCCTGGTTGAAATTCCTACCCCTCGGTTGAGATTTCCCTTTCCCGCATGGACGCTCATGATGGATTATTATAGTCTTTCTCAAATTTAAACAGAAACTGATCATCAGCAAGAAACCCAATCTTCTGAAAGAATCTGACTTGAGCTATTTAAGCTATTTAATTTTACTGAAGAGCCTTCTTTGACTGAAAAAATATACTTGTTACACAAAGTTTCTGATTTCAGATTTTGTAAATTTGCTTATCTTAACAAACACAACAAGACAACTTTTCATTACGAAAACACGCCTATTCAAATATACTGAAACTTTTACCACCAAAAAATGAAAATTTTCAGATAAAAAGTTCTGATATTTTTCATATTATTGCTCAAAGCATAGATTGTGGGTACTCGTTAGAACTGCCTCGACGAGGCAGTTCTAACGAGTACCCACAATCTATGTTTTTGAGCAGAAATAAGAAAAATAATATATACCCCTGTAAACCCCAGTTTTACTATATAAAAGTGGGGTTTTAGGGGGTCAGTATTATATAGGTATGTTTTCGTGATGCAAGACAATTTTTCTGTTATGGTTCCTATAAGCCTGTCAACAATATTTCAGTCATGTCAAGTGTATTTTAACGAGATGGAGAAAGACAACAAAGACTATTAAAATAGACAACATATATTGCAGCTTATCAGACAGACGACATTTTCTGTGGCGTTTGTGACATTCTGTTTTCCAGGCAGATCTGTGAAGAATTAGCCTTTTAATCACTGCCTTTCCGGGTTCACCAACGTACCTTTTGTGACTGATATTGCAGCTTATCAACAGACAATATTTCTATGTTGCATTATCATTAAACAGAATGCCAGTTGCAACAGGGAAAATGTTGTACATCTGGTAAGCTAAATATATGCTTTTGTCCTTGCTGAGTGTATATTTGTCTCTTTGTTGCGTCTTAAAGGTCTTTGAAAATGAGCTCTGTGAGTTTGAAACATCTCGGGAAAGAATACAACAGCTTAGTTTAACGTTTAACACACCTGGTAATCTCGTAAGGGGTAGCCACTTTCATTTCCGCGTCGGAAAAGATAGGTACGGACTTGAAAAAACACGCGGCTAATTTTTATTTCAATTCCACCCGGAGAAGGGTAGTCTAATATTCCTGTTTTGACCTTTTTTCCAGTGCAAAATGAAGGTATGTTTAGGTATCTGGGCTATGAAATACTTATTAAACATATCAAATAAGACGTACTGCAACCTACGTTCACGTTGAAATACATAAGATGCTAAATTTCCCAAGCATTTTTTCGGGGGACTGAAATATTTGTGCCGAATATGACCTACAAGGCTGACTACCCCTTACGAGGGCATTCATTACGAAAACACGCCTATTCAAATATATTGGAAATTTCACCTCCAAAAACAGAAAATTTTTAGACAAAAAATCTGATATTTTTTTCATATTTCAGCTCGAAATAGATTGTGGGTACTCGTTAGAACCGCCTCGGTGAGGTGGTTCTAACGAGTACCCACAATCTATGTTTTGAGCAAAAATAAGAAAAATAATGTATACCCCTGTAAACCCCAGTTTTTCTATATAAAAGTGGGGTTCAAGGGGGTCAAAATTATATAGACATGTTTTCGTGATGAACCCTTACGGGGACAAGGAAGCCTATACATCACAAAGCGATTTTTACGGCAGTTTAACGAAACTTTTATATGATTTTGTTCAATGGAGAGCTTCAAATGTATGCACATTACGAAAACATGCCTATTCAAATATATTGAAAACTTTACAACTAAAGAAAAGGAAAATTTTCAGATAAAATATTCTGATAGTTTTCATTATTCTGCTCAAAACTTAGATTGTGGGTACTCGTTAGAACCGCCTCGACGAGGCGGTTCTAACGAGTACCCACAATCTATGTTTTTGAGCAGAAATAAGAAAAATAATGTATACCCCTGTAAACCCCAGTTTTACTATATAAAAGTGGGGTTGAAGGGGGTCAAAATTATATAGGCGTGTTTTCGTAATGCAAACGTGGCATATCAAAACCCTGTTGACGTATGCTGTCTCATTTGCAAAACATTTCATGGTATTTGATTGTTTATATGTAAATGAAATATTTTGAAACTGGTTTGGACTAAAATCTGCAAACCTTTTAATGCTGGGCATTCCTTTAATGGCTAATGTTCCCATAAGGGATGATCATGCTTTGTTATCAGACACCTGACAGTTGTCCCCGTAAGGGTTAATTCCACCGAAAGGGGTAGACGGCCTCATAAGTCATATTCGGCATAAATATTTTAGTCCCCGGTACAAATATTTGAGAATTTAGCATCTTGTGTATTTCAGCGTAGACGTAGGTTGCAGTGCGTGTTATTTGATATGTTTATTAAGTAGTTCATAGTCCAGAAAGCTGAAAATACCTTAATAGTGCACTGGAAAAAAGTCAAACCAGGATTAGGACTACCCGTCTCCGAGTGAAATTGAAATTAAAATTAGCCACTTGTTTTTCAAAGCCCACACCTATCTTCCGACGAAGAAATGGAAGTTGCTGGGAATAGCCATGTCCGATTTTTCAAAATGTGTCTATGAAATTGACGAAAAATCAATAAAAACCAGGAAAACGTACCCGTTTGTTGACATTTGGATGTCTCGTAAGTCATGGCCAGAAGTTCGCGTAAAGATTTTGAGTGCATAACCAGCGGCTACACCTAACGAAATTATCAGGTGAGTTTAACCAACATTCTTCTCCACATATAATATCAGTTAATGGTTTCCGAAGGCTGTGTTTCGCGGTTGTGGCAATGCCTGGCTATCTTTGCTCATATTTTCGGAATCAAACAGGGCGCCTCATTGAGAAACTCACTCTGACTCGTATTTTTGCAAGGCCGCATCAACTGATATTACATTTTTATGCAATATATTTTCTTCTTATTTGCATGCATCTGCAAAAACCTGTAAAAAGCGCCCACCATTCAGTTCTCTGATACTCTTTATACCTCTAGGTCATAGCGGGTAATGTGCTGGTTCAGCGGCTTATAATTCTACTAACATATCTGGTTGGGTTTTATATCACAATAGACAGTAATAAGATGCTTCCTTCCATACAGAGACAACTTGTATACAATACATCATGAAAACAAGCCTATATAATTTTGACCCCCTTAAACCCCACTTTTATATAGTAAAACTGGGGTTTACAGGGGTATACATTTTTTTTCTTATTTCTGCTCAAAATCATAGATTGTGGGTACTCGTTAGAACCGCCTCGGCGAGGCGGTTCTAACGAGTACCACAATTTATGTTTTGAGAAGAAATATGAAAAAATGTCAGAATTTTTTATTTGAAAATTTTCCTTTTTTGGTTGTAAAATGTTCAGTATATTTGAATAGGCGTGTTTTCGTAATGAAACAATGAAAACTCCGGTCCGAAACAACAACCGCACAGACTCGTATCAAACAATCTGAAGCATTCTTGCGATTTTATGTGCTTTCTCATTCCAAATGCTAGACACTATTATTAGTATTAGCGGCGAAGTCTGCGTTCCAGTGCATTAGCAAATAAAATAGGCATCTGAGCCTCTACGTCAGAAAAACGTATTTTCGGATATGTGCACACAACGAAGCCTCAAATCGGCTTGCGATCCTCGCAGTCCGATCAGAGTCATTGCTGCCCGCATGAAAATACTTTGCATCCTTGGCTATCCAAAATGCGCCCAGGGAAGATTCTGATCAGACTGCGCGAATCTGATCAGAATTTTCGCTGGGCGCATTTGATCGAAAATTCGCTTTCTGGCGTAGCGGTTTATTTCTATGTCAAAAATATAGGCTACACATATGTCTAATTACTCTAAAAATTCGGACACTTTAACTCTTATAAAATATACTTGTCCTAAATTTTGAACAATTATATATGGCTACCTGTTGATATGCCAACAAACTGCTGGACGAGTGGAAAATAGTATACACGTGTAGACACAGATCAGACGCCGCGTTCTAAACTGTTTGCTGGTGACTTCTGTCCGAATATTTAGAGTAGATTTGGTAAACAAGTCATAAAAGATTGCTTCGGTAGACAGTATATGTCTGTCGTGTAATAAGCAAGCGTCTGTAGGAAAATAATATATTGAGATATCACCGAAACCAAAATGACGTGGGCTTTTATATAATTTATATGTCAAATCAGATTTATTCCGGCTCGTGTGATTAGAAAGCATACCTTTACCATGTTCTGTCTTATATTCATTTTAATAAAACCTGTAAAGGCTGTCCTTGAAAATATCAAACGCGTCAAAGACAAAACTCGGAGTCTCGGCTTCACCGAGACTCGTCAATTGACAACAATGTAGTTTGCAGTGCTGCTTATGTCTCTAGCAACCCTAGCAAGTTTAGGCTATTTGTAAGCTAAATCATCGGATGAAATAGTTCTTACTAGAACTCTGAAAGTAATATCCGATTCTAGGATGAGAAATCAAAGAGCTAAGCAACCAGCATAATATGATCCACAGATGACACTTAAAAGATTAACACCATTATGAGGATTGTATCCTTACAAGCATTACCTTTCACAAAAAGCTTGGTCTACGCTTTGCACACAATGTGTGCAAAGCGTAGACGAAGCTTTTTGTGAAAGCCGATACTAGGTTATACGTTGGGCAGTCCGTGGAAAATAGCATTGGACCAGTCCATGACCTTTCATAAAGTGCTTCCGAAACCCTATCAAACATTAAGATTGTCTGGCGTAGACAATGGAATTAAATAGAGGATCAGACAATTATAAGCGTACTTTATTGCTACAGTTGTCATTAGTCTAAAGCCTGGACATCAAAATGAAAACATGAACAGTTTTATGTATGAAAGGACATACGAACAATCTTATCTAGACCGTCGCTAGACCTTGGAGATTGTACAGAATCATGGCTTCTGCTAGGCAAAAAGCTAGGCCGAAGATGCTCAGTCCGATGTATGCATTAGTAGGCACACAACGTTGAAAAAACCTTAATTCAACGCTGATTCAACGTCAAGACTTTGAATCAATATTGAATCGACGTTGTTTTAACATTGCGCCTTCCTCTTGATGTTGAATCAACGTTGAATCGACGTTGTGTCAACTTTGTGTGTCTGCTGGGTATGTGAATATTGGCCTTAACCCATTTAAGACTGAATAAAGTCTCCCACACTACGAGATTGGAAGAGTCCTTTTCGATTTTAGATATTTCAGGCTAAATGATGTAGATATTCCTAAAGAAAAATGGTTTATTTATTTGCAAACAGTAGCGACCCTCATCAGACGCCGTATTCTGCGTCTGCACTGTTTGCCAGTTACCCGTTTAGGGGTCTCCAGTCTTCAATGGGTTAAGGATTACAGATACACTTTCATATGAGGCATCTGTT